>JAULUF010000009.1:57400000-57485000 GCA_031834385.1 Semotilus atromaculatus
ACGTAAGGTTCTCTGTGTGTTTTGCGGTAGAAAACCAAGATCTCCACGTATGATAAGATGTGGGAGTTCATGAAGAGTCGAGGTCAGTCTGTGATCGTGAAGAGCGTTGAGGAGGGAATTCATCGAGTGCTGACGTCAGATTACGCTTTCCTGATGGAGTCGACGGCCATCGAGTTCGTCACGCAGCGCAACTGTAACCTCACGCAGGTCGGAGGACTCATCGACTCCAAGGCCTACGGCGTGGGAACACCCATGGGTAACACACACACACACACACACACACACACACACACACACACACACACACACACACACACACACTCTCACTCACAGACAAACACACACGCACACACACACTCTCACTCACAGACAAACACACACACACTCTCACTCACAGATAAACACACACTTACACTCACACTCTCATCGACTCCAAGACCTACGGCGTGGGAACACCCATGGGTAACACACACACACACACACACACTCTCACTCACAGACAAACACACACACACACACACACTCTCACTCACAGACAAACACACACACTCACACACTTACACTCACACTCTCATCGACTCCAAGGCCTACGGCGTGGGAACACCCATGGGTAACACACACACACACACACTCTCACTCACAGACAAACACACACACACACTCTCACTCACAGACAAACACACACACACACACACACACACACACACACACACACACACACACACACACTCTCACTCACAGACAAACACACACACACACACACACACTCTCACTCACAGACAAACACACACACACACACACACACACTCTCACTCACAGACAAACACACACACACACACACTCTCACTCACAGACAAACACACACACTCACACACTTACACTCACACTCTCATCGACTCCAAGGCCTACGGCGTGGGAACACCCATGGGTAACACACACACACACACACACTCCCACTCACAGACAAACACACACACACACTCTCACTCACAGACAAACACACACACACACACACACACACTCTCACTCACAGACAAACACACACACACACACACACACACACACTCTCACTCACAGACAAACACACACACTCACACACTTACACTCACATCGACTCCAAGGCCTACGGCGTGGGAACACCCATGGGTAACACACACACACACACACACTCTCACTCACAGACAAACACACACACACTCTCACTCACAGACAAACACACACACACACACTCTCACTCACAGACAAACACACACACACACACTCTCACTCACAGACAAACACACACACACACACACACACACACACACACACACTCTCACTCACAGACAAACACACACACACACACATACTCACACCCACACACACACACACACAGCTGATTCCTGCGCTCTCCTCGTCCCGCAGGCTCCCCGTATCGAGACCGCATCACCATCGCGATCCTGCAGCTGCAGGAGGAGGGGAAGCTGCACATGATGAAGGAGAAGTGGTGGCGTGGGAACGGGTGTCCGGAGGAGGAGAGTAAAGAGGCCAGCGCTCTCGGCGTGCAGAACATCGGCGGCATCTTCATCGTTCTGGCCGCCGGGCTCGTGCTGTCCGTGTTCGTGGCCGTCGGGGAGGTGCTCTACAAGTCCAGGCAGAACGCTCACATTCAGAAGGTACGAGTCTCGCCAGTTTCACACACTACTCGCTCACTCACCCAGGCCCCGCCCCTTTATTCTGGGTATGAATTATTATAATGAGGAATATTGTGGCGTGTTCGTTCCCGGAAGAAACTCAAGACTACAGTGGAGGCGTTTCAGGAGTTCACAAACACTGACACTGATATAGAGAAGAACTACTTTTCTTGCTCAAACAGCAACATTACACACACACATAATTTTGATGATTATATACCTCATTATTCACTGAAAATAAAATTGTAATAATGAATACTGCATGACGTGAGCAGGTGTGTGTGTGTGCGCGTGTGTGTGTGTGTGTGTGTGTGTGTGTGACTGAAGTGTTCTCTATAGAGCTCAGGGTGTCATTGATCTGCCTGTGTGTGTGTGTGTGTGTGTGTGTTTACCTGTTGTTATCTCTCTCTCTCCAGCGCTCGTTCTGCAGTGCGATGGTGGAGGAGCTCAGGGTGTCTCTGAAATGCCAGCGACGGCGGAAACAAAAACCTCAACCTCCCGCCATCGTTAAAACCGAAGAGGTCATTAACATGCACACCTTTAACGACAGGAGGCTCCCGGGGAAAGAGACCATGGCCTGAGATCCTGCGGGATTCTCCTGTAACTCACAAAGATGTTTCCTGTGGAAATCTGGACACGTGAGCGGCTCAGACACTCGGTCATCGGCCTCTCTGCGGCGCTACAGCGTTCTCACTCTGTGTTGCTTATCTCTGTTTTCTCTGTGAAAGACATGTAGGATGCTGTGAAATGAAGTAGATGTTTTAAACGGATCAGTTTTGATGTGAGAGAAATGACGACAGACTCCCAGAACCTTCTCTAAACGTTTATTACACGTTATTAATAGGGATGCTTGTTATATCGGTAGCGGACGATATACGTTTATTTTTACTGTTATCGTTATCGGCCTGATAAGAACATTTGGCCGATATATTAAAGCCGATAAATAATGTATTATTTCCTTCAGCTGAGACACTTCAGATCATCATGATGGTTTTTGAATTGCTTGAAATATGATTGGAATCACTTAAAAAAGGGGAAAAAAAAGTGGGTCAGGCCTATCGGCTACATAAAATTATAACGAGAACATCATAATTGTGTGTTTGGGACGTGGCTTTTAATGCTGAGACTTTTGTTTTTGTAATCAGGCTCTTAAAAATTATATAAAAATTTGGATTTAGATTTATCGGCCAGTATATCGGTTATCGGCTTTCAAATATGAAGAATTATCGGTTATCGTATCGGCCACAATGTTCATATCGGTGCATCCCTAGTTATTAGACGTTAATTAGATTAATATGAACTTTAGAGAAAGTTCTTGTTAGTTTTGTCACACAAAAACCTTCCTGCAATGTTTTTAGAATGTTTGTTACTCAAAATAGAACCTTGAGAGAACGTTCCTGGAATGTTAGGAATTGTTAGATGTCAAAAGTCTTAGTTATGATCTGATGTGCGTGAACGAAATGAATGCTTAATTACTTTCTTTCCTTTTCACTCACTGACAAATACAGGAAGCTTTTTAGCACCAATGCAACAAAACGATGAGCAAGAGACCGCTAAAGCTGAAATCCAGAATGTTTTAAACAGAAATTCATTTTATTAAAATTATCTTACGCAATAATGTCTTTAAAACCTTCATCTTTTCCTCACACTTTGTAACATATCTTTCCCTCGTGGGTCTAAAATGATATTTTTGGGGGGTTTTTTGTCCAGAAAGCTTACTTATTTCATTTTGATCAAATTTTTGGGGGGATTTTTATTTATTTATTTATTTATTTACCTTTAAAAGCACATTCCTCACAACTCCCATTCCCCAACTTAAATTCAAAATAACAATTTCATGCATAACCCTTTTAATTCAGCTCTAAATATCTTACACTGTGTGTCTTTGTCGACCTCTTGTGGACAATAATAATATAAGATGATATTTCATGACTCTGGATGTGCTTAAATCTCTTTATGGAGTAAATGAGCTGTTCCTCTGGGTCCTAAAGCCAGTAGTCTTCAGTGTGCATTCACATACACATGTAGACATTAACTAAATAATTTTTAGCATTTTATTTCGAATTTTTAGCATTTTTAGGTTTTTCTATGTTTTCATTCCTAAGGGGGTGAAATTGACCCGCGAGAGAAGGATTTGCTACTTTTTTTAATTTCAACCACAGAACTCCTCGAATCCTTTACATTTATGTGTGTGTATTCGTGGTTCATGTGCGACAAAAGTCCTGGGTCTTGGACCCCTCTGATGAACACTCAATTTGTAAAAAAAAAAATTAAAAATGAGTTTCGGGTCAAAATGACCCGAGGGAAGAGCAATGACGTTGAAGCGCAAAGAACAGCAGCATGAATACTGGCTTGAAGGCACCAATAAAATCCATGAAACAATGTCCGTCTGTTGTATGTCGCGGGCTGCGTCCTAAATCACATACTACACTACTATATAGTAGGCGAAAAACTATGTCTGAATTTACAGTACTCATGAAAAAGTACCCGTACGACCTACTACGTCCGGATGTGTGCATCTGATGGACACTTTATGAATGATAATGACAACATGGCAAATGCACTACATCCGGATCGCATTCATGCTCTATAGAACATGCTTTTTTAGGGGTTGCAAAGTAATTCCTCGCGATTTGGGACGCAGCCGCATTCAAACTCGGTGTCATGATGATCAACTACTCAAACCAAAGTTCTGTCGTTTAGATAAACTTAAACTTTTCTAGGAAAACTTTCTACTAGCGTCCATTCTGTCTGTCACAGGCAACTCGACTTTGTTTGTCATTCAACGGAGATTTATAATGAGAAAAAAAAGAGAAAAGCAGTTTTTGTACAGACAAATTTTGTAGTAAATCTTTATATTGCCGTGTCTGATGCCTATGTAGGTTAAAGAGGACGGCCGCGCATTAGACGCCCCACGCACATATGCACGTCCATCCAGCCGAGAGCAAGCAGCGTCTCTATCCCAGACAGCAACATAGTGCTGGCCCATATCCGGCCCTCATTTGGCCCATATCCGGCTCTCATCCGGCTCACATCCAGTTCTCATCCGGCTCATATCCGGCTCTCATCTGGCCCACATCCAGCTCACATCCGGCTCACATCCAGTTCTCATCCGGCTCATATCCGGCTCACATCTGACCCACATCTAGCTCACATCCGACTCACATCTGACCCACATCCGGCTCACATCATGCTCTCATTCGGCTCTCATCCGGCTCACATCTGGCTCACATCTGACCCACATCCAGTTCTCATCCAGCCCACATCCGGTCCATATCCGTCTCACATCCAGCTCTCATCTGGCTCACATCTGACCCACATCCGGTCCATATCCGTCTCACATCCAGCTCTCATCCGGCTCACATCTGACCCACATCCGGTCCATATCCGTCTCACATCCAGCTCTCATCCGGCTCACATCTGACCCACATCCGGTCCATATCCGTCTCACATCCAGCTCTCATCCGGCTCACATCTGACCCACATCCGGTCCATATCCGTCTCACATCCAGCTCTCATCTGGCTCACATCTGACCCACATCCGGTCCATATCCGTCTCACATCCAGCTCTCATCCGGCTCACATCTGACCCACATCCGGTCCATATCTGTCTCACATCCAGCTCTCATCCGGCTCACATCTGACCCACATCCGGTCCATATCCGTCTCACATCCTGCTCTCATCCGGCTCACATCTGACCCACATCCGGTCCATATCCGTCTCACATCCAGCTCTCATCCGGCTCACATCTGACCCACATCCGGCTCACATCTGACCCACATCCGAACCCACATCCGGCTCACATCTGACCCACATCCGAACCCACATCCGGCTCACATCTGACCCACATCCGATCCCACATCCGGCTCACATCTGACCCACATCCGGCTCACATCTGACCCACATCCGAACCCATATCCGGCTCACATCTGACCCAATCCACATGTACCTGATATGACCCGGATCCGAGTCGACACTGTGTTGCTGTCTGGGTACAAACCTCCTTTGTTGTTTTACAAACATATTTTCTGTTTCCGTGTGCTGATTTTTGTGTTTTACCTGATGCCGAGTCTCTCTACTGTATAATAGTGTGCTGAGCAAACGCTAGGATTTCTCCCAACCGGGTTTAATCTACAGGGACCTTTGGAAAAGAACCATGTGCAAATTAGCATCGGGTGGAGAACTGTTCGAGCTCATCTTGTAATAAAAAAAGAGATTATACTGTGTATAACGTGTCGTTTCATTTATGTGTGTGTGTGTTGTTCGGTGTTCATAGTTTTTAATTGCAAATCAAGTTATTCTAGATCAACTGGACTGTCTGTTGCTTAAAGTCAGTATGAAAGGGAAGTTGCACTGGATTTTACTCTTATTGTGCCGTATATCCGAGTGAAACGCTTCTGGAACAAGAACACATGTGGGCGGGGCTTGGTTTTGTCCGGGGGGAATTGATTTGATGGTTGTGGTTTGTTATTGGTGGATCTCATCAGAGTGACAGGTCATCAGAGAATCACCTACGGGGAGAGTCACAACACTAACTAAACTCTTTGATTTGAGCGAAAATGTTTCTGAAAATCAGACAAAAAGACAAAGGTACTTAAAGGCTTTAGTGAGGGAAAGAACTACAATCCCATGAAGCATTGCAAACAGCATGATAGAATTAAAAATCGAGAAATATATAACTACTCATTAAGTAGATCGAGTTCATGGGAGTGGGCGGAGCTAATGAGCTATTTTGGCTTGGTTGCTTTTTTTCGACTCTGATTGGTGCCATTTTCTGCACAGCATCATGGGTAATGTAGTTTTCACCAGGAATTTCACTCTTAAACTTGATTATTTAAAAAAGTAACCTGAATTAAACGAGGCCGATTCAGCAGAAGGAAAAAAAAAACATTGATAATCAACCTCGTAGCTCACAGTAAGGCTGTCTTTAATGATTTATTAAATGTATTAAAGTTATTGTTAAAAATCAATTTCCCAGTGGAGAAAATGAATGGATGATTTACTCCATAAGACTGTCTCTAAAGAGATTTGTCGCTACAAAAGGCAGGGAAGTTATTTTGGTTCAAGATTACGAGGATATCCGATGTGCATAGGCTATATTTATAATTATAATAGCCTAAAATATTGCAATATGATTTTACTTGTAACATCACAACAATTTAGCTTAAAATCGAAATGTTTTGTATGCATGTGGAACTTCCTCATGAACCGTCGGTCAGCTGATGCTGCGTCACATGACATGATGCGGTCACATGACCGGCTGGATCAAACACACACACACACACACACACACACACAGAAAGAGAGAGAGAGTGAGTGTGTGTGTGAGAGAGAGAGACCTGTTTCCAGCAGCAGAACTGAACCGATCCGACCCAGAAAAGCAGTGACATCTGATTCGGAGTGAGAGAAGATCTGGATCCGGATCCGGTGAGTAATGAAACCATAATCATTCGCGTGCATCAGTTTCATTCAGGTTTTTAACTCTATTCTGATTAATTTAATTATTCTGATTAACGCAGTTCTATATAATATCAATGCATGTGGAGATTTAAACAATTCTTCATTTATATAGGCTATAATATATGCGATGCACATATAGATTCGTGTTGTGCATTCTAACAGGAAGTAAAAGACGTGCTCATTTGTTATTATTACTCATTTGAGTTGTTATTCAAAATTAGATTGCTATCACTGTTTTTTCCAGTATGCTATATATGTTTAATATAAATATATGTAGATATATATATATATATATATATATATGTAAAGTGTGGAAGATTTTTTTAAGTTTAGCGTTCTTAAGGATGTTTGCTTTTTACCTGTGTGTGTGAAAGTCACGTGTGTATCATGTGCGTCATGTGACACTGACAGGTGTTTCTCTCATGATGTTTACAACAGACATTCAAATAAAGCTTTAGTAGTGCAGTGCAGAATAAATGGTCTAATTCCACTAATGTTTAAATGGTTTAAAACACAATGTGATCATTCAGTGTTTGTGTCAAAAATTCCAATTATAATGTTATTTGTTACATTTGTTTACAAAATTGCTACATTTGGAAAAATAGAATGTGACATCACCGTTTTATATAGAGTTGATCTTAATAATGTCACTAATGTATTATGAAGTTGAAGGCATATTATAATTGAATTCAATACAATCTGTGTAAATAAATGTGACTTGACATAAAATGACATTCTTACTTCCTGTCAAGTAATTCAATTTAATTCACGTTCAATTCGCGTTTATTTGTATAGCGCTTTTCACAACACACATAATTACAAAGCAGCTTTACAGAAGAAACTAAGTTATGTATTTCAGAAATGTACATATACATAGTCACAGTTAGCTAAAAAATTGATTAATTTAAACAATGTAATAATTGAATGCAGAAACAATGAATTGATGATTACAAGGAAGATTTTCTTTTCTCTGAAAGAATGCCTTCAGAATGAGTGTTACTTTGGTTGTTAATGTGTTTCAGATATGCAGTGGTCCGCACTGACTCTGGTTCTGGCGTTCTCCTCGGCCACCTCGGCTCTGGATAACGGGCTGATGAGGACCCCTCCCATGGGCTGGTTGGCATGGGAACGCTTCCGCTGCGACATCGACTGTCAGAACGACCCGCAGAACTGCATCAGGTGATCCAGAACCAGCCCTTCGTTCACATGTCTCACTGATCCAGAACCAGCCCTTCGTTCACATGTCTCACTGAACGCTGACGGTGTGTGTGTGTGTGTGTGTGTGTGTGTGTGTCTGCAGCGAGTCGTTGTTCACAGACATGGCCGACAGACTGTCAGAGGACGGCTGGAGAGAGCTGGGTTACGTCTACATCAACATCGACGACTGCTGGTCCTCCAAAGAGAGAGACAGTCAGGGCCGACTGCAGGCCGACCCCAAACGGTGCTGACCCCTGACCTCTGACCCCTGACGTTCTGATAGCAGATTAGAGCTGCACAATTAATCGCACTGAAACCGCATGTGATTTGGCAAAGGCTGCGATTATTTTAGGCAAAGCTTATCAGTGCAGCGGCTGATCGGTAGTAACACACACACACACACACACACACACACTCCACATATCCCTCTGAACACCAGAGGGCATTCTTTACACACACACACACACACTGCACATATCCCTCTGAACACCAGAGGGCGTTCTACACACACACACACACACACACACACACACTCACACACACACACTCCACATATCCCTGTGAACACCAGAGGGCGTTCTATACACACACACACACACACTGCATATCCCTCTGAACACCAGAGGGCATTCTTTACACACACACACACACACACACACTGCACATATCCCTCTGAACACCAGAGGGCGTTCTACACACACACACACACACCACATATCCCTGTGAACACCAGAGGGCGTTCTATACACACACACACACACACTGCATATCCCTCTGAACACCAGAAGGCGTTCTACACACACACACACACACACACTCCACATATCCATCTGAACACCAGAGGGCGTCTCTCTCACACACACACACACACACACACACACACACTCCACATATCCCTGTGAACACCAGAGGGCGTTCTACACACACACACACTGCATATATCCCTCTGAACACCAGAGGGCGTCTCACACACACACACTCCACATATCCCTTTGAACACCAGAGGGCGTTCTACACACACACACACACACACTCCACATATCCATGTGAACACCAGAGGGCGTTCTATACACACACACACACACACACTGCATATCCCTCTGAACACCAGAAGGCGTTCTACACACACACACACACACACTCCACATATCCATCTGAACACCAGAGGGCGTCTCTCACACACACACACACACACACACACACTCCACATATCCCTGTGAACACCAGAGGGCGTTCTACACACACACACACACACTGCATATATCCCTCTGAACACCAGAGGGCGTCTCACACACACACACTCCACATATCCCTTTGAACATCAGAGGGCGTTCTACACACACACACACACACACACACACACGCCACATATTCATAACCTCATTGTTTAACTGGCTACTCTCTGCTGTCTCAGACGACGACATGACATCACTTCCTGTCGCCACCGTAACTTCTGTTGGGTGCAGTTCACAACCTCACCACTAGATGCCTCTAAAATCACACACTGGCCCTTTAAGAGCGAGTACATGGAGATGGCGGTTAGTCGTGCAGCTCTCTAGCAGATGCTCCTTCATCTCATCATTGTGAATCAATCCGCAGGTTTCCACACGGCATTCCTCGTTTGGCGCGTTACATCCACGACCGTGGGTTAAAGCTGGGCATTTATGGAGACATGGGCACACACACGTGCGGCGGATACCCCGGAACAACTCTGGAGAAAGTGCAGACGGACGCACAGACGTTTGCGGACTGGGAAATCGACATGCTGAAGCTGGACGGGTGTTACTCCAACGCCACCTATCAGGAACAAGGCGAGAACACACAATATTCCTCGTCTGGCTTCTGTCGTGCTTAGTTGGGGACATTTAATTTAATATTCAACAATATTATTGATCTCCTGCATTGACAGCATTATATGAGAACTGAACTGGACGATGACATCACGGTTTACTCCAGAGCGGCTATATATATATATAACTTTTAACAACAAAAATTAAACATCACAATACAATATTTATTTTTAAAGCACATTTAAAAACAACCAAGGCTGGCCAAAGTGCAGTATAGAACAGAAAAAATAAATTAAAATAAAACAACCAATAAAGAAACACAAAACAATAGATAAACAATAATCGTACCTAAATCAAGGAGTATTAAAAGCAAAGAACATAAATAAGTCTTTAAAGAAGATTTGAAGATCTCTGACCATACTTAAGCTGGACTGAGACGCTGTTTTCTCTGTAAATCTGCTTTAAAACACTCACTGTAAAAAGCGCTGTATAAATAAAGCTGACTTGACATTATAATAATTAATATGCAGAATAAAGGGGCGGGGCCTGGGTGAGTTAGTCAGTAGTGTGTTAAACTGGCGGTTATGGAAAGGGGCGGGACACACTCGAAGCGCTCGACCAATCACAACACACTGATCCAGCCGACCAATCAGAGCACAGTGTGTTTTTCAGGAGGAGGGGCTTCATAGAGACAGGAAGTAAACAGAGCGTTACTGACAGACTGGGAAGAGAGGAGCCGCAACAATGGAGAATATGAGGAAATAATCAACATTACAGCAGGAAAACCTGTTCTAGTAGAGTCTAAAAACAACATCAAGACTTTGAGAAAGGACATAATTAAGCTTTTCGAAACTTTTATTCAATTAAAACCGATTGTTTAGTAAAATGATTCACTAACTCCCACAGAAAACAGTGTAAATGCAGTGAAACCTCGCATACAAAACATCTTTTACAAAGCAAATGCTAAAGCTTGATTCATCAGACCAATAGGAGACTATAAACTACAGACGATTAATTATACAAATGTGCCATTAAATGTCTACATATTTATTAAACTGATCCAAGAACAGGTAAAAAATCATAGACAGTGGATCATTGGAGTTTTTCACGACAGAGATGACGTCACGCAAATCTGTGTTCGATACGCGAAAGGTTTCTGCTCCTGTTCTCGTTATCTTCTGATGATTGTATTCAAACACAGGTTATCCAATGATGTCGAAGGCCCTGAACGCTACGGGCCGCCCCATTGGCTACTCCTGCAGTTGGCCCGCCTACCAGGGCGGTCTCCCTCCTAAAGTGAGTTCATCCACTGTAGTATCTCTAATCTGATGGGATTGTATTATATTTTGTATTGTCACAATATATCGCAATTCAAAAATGCATCAATATGTATAGTGTATAGTTCACCCAAAATAAAAATGACTGTGTGAGAGTTTTAGTGTCAGTACTACATTAAACTACTATATATAATGAATATAATAATGCATATTTGTGGGTCCTGATAATGCCAAATGTCTTGTGACCAGTAAAAGTGGGCTATACATTATTTTAAATAAATGTACGCAGTGAAAGAGTGCAGCATTCGTCTAAAATAATTCTATTTTCAGTTTCAGGATCATGAATATTGTTATTCTGGTGTCTCTATTGTTCATTGAGTCCAAGAATATTCATTTACACACACAGTGTAATACCTTTTATCATATGTCTGGAGTATCGCAGTGATATTGTGATGTGTATAATGGTGACTGAGGGATGTACACCCGCGCTGATGAATGTTTCTCAGGTGAACTACACCCTGCTGGGTCAGATCTGTAACCTGTGGCGTAACTACGGCGACATCCAGGACTCGTGGGATAGTGTGCTGGGAATCGTGGACTGGTTCTTCAACAACCAGGACGTTCTGCAGCCCGTGGCCGGTCCGGGTCAGTGGAACGACCCCGACATGGTGAGCTCACTGTCACTGCGTTTACACCGGCACAAACATATATAAAACATTTATTTTTGTGAGTGAATGCTGCAAAATGACTGGTTTTGTGGACCAGGGTCACGTACGGTCAAAATCTGTACATTAAGACTTGCAGTGTAAATGCAGCCACTGAAAACCATGATTTATGCTAATTTGCTTCATCCTCAGTTGCTGATTGGAGACTTCGGCCTCAGCATGGACCAATCGCGCGCTCAGATGGCGCTGTGGGCGATCATGGCCGCTCCTCTCTTCATGTCCAACGACCTGCGTACGATTAGCAGCGGCGCTCGCACAATCCTGCAGAATAAAGTCGCCATCGCCATCAATCAGGACCCGTTGGGCGTCCAGGGCAGACGCCTGTTGAAGGTCCGTGACCCACAGCTCTGGGCTTCACTGTGGGGTTAGGCTCTTACGGGGTCACTGAGGAAAACTAACACTGTTGAAAACGTTACATCAAATATAAATATTAGTTGAAAACATTAAATTAAATTAAACAAAAGAAAACTAAAATGACAAAAGCAAATTGCTCAAATTAAACTAAAATTAATACTAAAAATATACAAATAATAAATATTAATTAAAATGCAGGGTGGACATTTTTTTAGATTAAGTCTCTCACAGTGGACATGCACCTACGATGACAATTTCAGACCCCTCCATGATTTCCAAGTGGGAGAACTTGCAAAATAGCAGGGTGTTCAAATACTTATTTTCCCCACTGTATATCACGTGGTAAAAACAAAAATGATGAGGTGCACAGTTTGAAACACGCGTGTGTTCCTCAGGAGAAGAGTGGGGTCGAGGTGTTCCTGCGCCCTCTCTCTAAAGGAGCCAGCGCTCTGGTGTTCTTCAGCCGGAGGACCGACATGCCGTACCGGTACATGACATCTCTGAAGACGCTGGGATACACACCTGGAGTCTATGAGGTGAGCCTTTACACAGACAAGCTGACAAACACAAGCCTCATTTGGTCATTTTTTTTAGAGAGATGCTAACGGTCTAATCAGATTCAATGATCTATGCTAAGCTATGCTAAAAGTGCTACCGCCAGACCCGGAGATCGACTGAATGGATTTGAAAACAGTAAAACTGTGTAACTCTAGAGCCCCTTTCACACAGCGCGTTGATCCCAGGAAATTGCCAGCTAATTGCCAGAGTGCCTTCTGTGTGAACAGAGTCTCTCTCTCTCTCTCTCTCTCTCTCTCTCTCTCTCTCTCTCTCTCTCTCTCTCTCTCTCTCAGGTGTTTGATGTGTTTTCGGAGAAGCGTTTCCCCGCGCTGAAGGACAGCACTGAGTTCGTTGTGTCAGTCAACCCGTCTGGTGTGGTCATGTGGTACATCTATCCAGCAGCTGATTGGTGGAAAGGGGTGGAGCCTAGTCGTTTCAGCGAGAAGCTGATAGGTCCGAAGATCCATCGATATGCTAATGAGGTTGACGCCCCTCTAATGCTTTGATTGTTTTTGGAAAGTAAATTAACTACGCACTCAGGGATCTTCAGCCAATCAAACGTGCCTCACTCGATTTTTTTTTTTTAAATGTAAATTTTTTTTAGGAGTGTTTTTACTGAATGTCTATTGAATGAGTTTCCATTAATGTTTTTGCATTGACTTTAATAAGAAGCCTAATTCAAGAAGCAAATTCACATTTTAAGTCGCTTTCGCTCGTAAATCAAGATGTCCGGATCATGATGATCATTCGGTGATGTGTGATACTGTATTTGAACTCAAATAAACACAAACTCACAGTGTGGATTTGTACACTTAGTGTTTGATTGATGCTTAACCCTGATTGGTTAGAGTCATGATGATAATTGCCTCCAGCTTTCATTGTTTATCAATAAACTGACAGTCTTACAAAATGTGGATTTCATTAAACCCGAAAATATGAATCCACTGAACATGTGCTCTAGTTCCTCAACCCTGAATCAGGGTTTCTCATTCAGAAAAGGTTCTTGCATCATCAGACCCGTTTTATATGATTTCAGACTAATCCGTGAACAAAACCTCACTTCATATAAGAGTATTTCATAATGTCCTCGGGCATCAGTAGCCGTGTTTCCATTATGAAATTGCGAATTGAGAATACGCCGAATGGAAACGCATCAATTGCGCAAAAAACTCCCATATATCGCAAACAAGTTTTTATGCTCGCATGAGGAGGTTTTTCAGGCAATTTGAAAAACCAAACTGCGATGGTTTTTGCGCATTTACAGTCGCCTGACGTAGATGACTCGGTGTGTGTTTGGACAGAAGACGAGAAAGTTCTTCATTAAACTCATAAAAGACAAAAATATTATGAGAATACTGGATTTTAAACAACAAAGAAATGCCACAATTGATCAAGACTTTGAAGCGGAAACTCACAGTATAACTCACACACACGTCTCCTTTGATTATTAATAATGGCCAGTGCGGTGGCTGAGATATACTTAACACTAACAACATCAGTTGCCATGATTTCTGGAATCATGAGAGGAAAAAAATAAGTTTTAGTCGCATAACATCGGTTAATGGAAGCAGCGTCATTTCGCAATAGGTTTTTATCGACATTTAGACAATATCGAAAAAGTTTTGTGCAAATTTGTAATGAAGACGCGGCTAATGATCCCAGCACTGCTGTTCTATTCCCGCTGAGAGCCGGTCCTGATGGGCGAGCGGTTAAACACGCGCTCTCTGTGTGCGAGGCTGCGGTAGAGACACGGTTCCAGTCTCACTCCCCTTTAACTGGTTTATGGGAGAATCCCAACAGGTAAATATGAGTTCCAGCAGGAGAAAGCCAAGAGATCTGTGGCTCACAGGTATGAGCGCTGCCTCACGGTTCAGAGGTTCCCGGTTCGAATCCTGGTCAGATCTCCAAGAAATCAAGGCGTGGAGCGACTGGTGGAGTGGACGAGAGGACGGAGAGATGACGACGAGGAGGAGCGCTGGTCAGGTTCCTGGAGGAACAACTGGTTATCTGGGAATAGCAGCTGTAAAAATTGTCGACTTAGTCCTGAGGCTGGATATTTTTTTTATATAAGTAAACATTTGCTGTAAAATATAACCGCTGCTGGTTACGGTCCCAGAAATCCCCAGGGGGAGGACTCAGGATATTCCCTCCCCCCTTCGTTTCCCAGCTCCTCCGTCCTGATCCCATCGCACCCGACGCCGGTCTCGGATCATGACCAGGAGACGTTCCTCCACGCATCCACGCTTCAGTGCCCAGGCCGGTCTCGAACCGGGATCCTCCCGACAGGGGAGGACGAGCTCACACCACTGAGCCACTGGGACTTCCACAGCAACACTGCTTTTTTTTGGGGGCATGTCTTTCATATCAGGACAAAACCAGTGCAACTAAAGCATTTTAATAAAGAGTAGGACTCGAACCCAGATCCTCCTCATGATGGAGTGACGCTCAGACCACTGAGCCACTGGAGCTTTACTCTCAAACTGCTTTTTTTGGGGGCATGTCTATTTTATTTGGACAAAACTGATTCCTTTTTACCAACAAGAGAGATTCAAACCCAGATCCTCCACATGATGGAGCGACGCTCAGACCACTGAGCCACTGGAGCTCCTGCTCAACAACAGCTTCTGTTTGGGAGCATCTTTGTCTCAATTGATCAATAAAACCAATAAAACTAAAGCATTTTTCACCATGAAAGTCAGGATTCTCCCCATTAATGAGAGACACTCAACACGCTCTGCCACTGGAGCTTCCACAGTTACTGCGCTTTCGGTGGACTTTTGTCTTTTTTAAGTGGACAAAAACTGGTTAATTTAAAGCATTTCTTTTTGGGAGGAGTTTTGTCTTAATCATTGAGAACCAACGAAACTAAAGAGTTCCTCATGAGGAACGAACCCGGATCCTCCACGTTGAAGAGCGAAACTCAGACTCAGAGCCACTGGAGCAGACACAGACAAAACCTGTTTTTTTGGGGCCAATTTTGTCTCAATTGATCATTCAGAACCAATGAAACCGAGCCTGGGAAAACCCAGAGGAACTTCCGGCAAATCTCGATTTTCTCTGCGAGTCAGTCTGGCCAAGAGCCCATTCAAGGCCGTTTCAAGCTTTCCAATCGAGGCCCAACTAAAGGAAACACTGACAAACTTAACAGGGACCAAACATTTACAATAAAACATTGACACCTGAAATTCTGTTAATTTAATGAACTGTAGACAAATGACAGGAATAAAGTCAGTCTGGTTTGTAATAAGAGAGAAAAAGCACCATAACACTGTGTCTTAATTTTTTTTTAAATGAAAAGAGTAATTAAAAAACCGGGAAAAAATCTAACCCTACCTGTCATTATATATAGTACTGTGTCTTCACAATCTAATGACCTTAAATGCGCTACACTTCTATAAGAGGGTGAGAGCAGAAAACCATGAACTATTTACACTATCTATGTCCCGTCCTGTCTTCTGTTCAAAATGTAAATATATATAATTGCAAATAAGTCAAAAGAGTGACTTATTTGCGCTATTTTTTTGTGAATGAAAACAAATTAAATCCAATGAATTTAAATGTGTTTCACCCTCCTGTGGTGATTTGAGTGAATTACACCGTTGCAAATCAATTAAAATAAACATAAAATTGTTTCGCCCTCCTGTGGTGATTTGTGTGAATCACACCGTTGCAAATCAATCATAATAACATAAATTTGTTTCGCCCTCCTGTGGTGATTTGTGCGAATTACACCGTTGCAAATGGTTCAAATGGAAGTTCTATGACGTAAAACCATTAGTCAACCCTGGGAATACAATTATCCTGCCTCGGATGGATCAGGTTAAGTTGGCCCGACTCAGACTGGGTCATTGTGGACTGGCATAGATATATACACTAGATGTCGCCTTGGCTACGGTAGTTCATTAGAACGAATGCGTCAATAGAGCCTCCATCTTGGAACAGGGGAGCCTCTCCTCTTTAATGCATCAGCGTCAATGTAGACAAAGGTCTAACGGAAATAAAATCACCATAAATCGTCATGAATGCGATTTTCTCTGCTTTTTTGGTTCGTTGCAAAGGTCAGACATGTATTTATCATTGATTCCAGAATTTTTTTATTTTTTTTTTAAACATTTTTTTTAAACATTCTTCCTAGTTCATATTTCATTCATGTGAACATCATACGCAGCACAAAAGTTCGCCATCATCCATGAATTCGAAGTACAGGCAGAGATAGCAGCGTTACCTAGACACTTCCTATGACAAGACCCCTGTTCCAAGATGGCGGCGGTTTTGACGCATGCTTAGATCCCAAGGCGATGTTTAGTGTAGGCTATATATCTATGGTGGACTGGCAAGTGTCGAGTCTGTGGAGTGCAGGAGTCTGTCCAGCACGTCATCATGTTCTGTCCGAGATATGCTGAGGAACGGAGATTATTATTCATTGGTCTAAACGTTCTGGGACTTGATCTATTCTCGGTTAAAACTCTGATGGGTGATGGTCCTAATCAAACAGAAAGAGCTTTGGAACTATTTCACTTCCTAAAGGCCACGGGCCCATATTGGAAAATATAGGGGAGCCTTAATGTAG
This sequence comes from Semotilus atromaculatus, assembly GCA_031834385.1. Taxonomy (NCBI): domain Eukaryota; kingdom Metazoa; phylum Chordata; class Actinopteri; order Cypriniformes; family Leuciscidae; genus Semotilus; species Semotilus atromaculatus. Next base: position 57,417,606 of record JAULUF010000009.1, read on the forward strand.
ACAGACTTTTTCACCAGTGGGAGGCAGCAATGCACTAGCAGTGCCTAGAAGAAGAAGAAGAAGAAGAAGAAGAAGATGATGATTGACGACACCTGATGATAACGAGCAGAATCACTGAAGGACAGAGAAACACAAGAACTACAACTGATTCCAGCCGCAGCTTTAGATCATTGAACACACATTACATCTCTCTTATTACACCAGACGGACTTTATTTCTGTCATTTGTCTACAGTTCTTTTCGGAAACTAACAGAGGTTTAGGTGTCAATGTTTTATTGCAGATGTTTGGTCGGCGTTATGGAGATCAGTGTTTCCTCTAGTTGGGCCGTTTGACTCTTTGCTCTTTACATCAGTTTGTGTAATAGTGTTTCCCAAAACACATAATCTGCTGCAGAAGAGATGTAATGTAGACTTTCAGAAAAAAAGGTACAAAAGCTGTCACTGGGTACCATTTAGGTACTAATATTATACACTTTTGTTACCGATATGTACCTTTGAGGGACTAATGTGCACTCTTTAGGTACACAGGGGTGCTTCTTGAAAAGGTACCACCACAGTGACAGTTTTTGTACCTTTTTTTCTGGAAGTGATGTTCAGCGGATTTGATCTAAAGCTGGAATCAGTTGTAGTTCTTGTGTTTCTCTGTCCTTCGGTGATTCTGCTCGTTATCATCAGGTGTCTTCAATAATCACGCAATCATCTCTCAATTAATCACTTAAGTATCTAATTAACTCTAACTCTGCTTCAGTGTTACTTTAACACCAGGGAGTTTACGGTGTAACTGTTGCTCAAGGAATGGTGCGAGTTTGGACGATTCTCCACAGTAAAGAGTGTTGATCACAGAGACTCCAGCGCTTCTGCTTTCTGGGGGAGTTTTGTCCTGATCGTTCAGAACCAATGAAACTAAATCTTGAGATTTGAATGGGATTCTCCATGTGAAGTGGAGAAGTTCTGTGTCATCAACAATCCTTGCGTAGTCGACGACGATCAAAGATTGTAATGGGAACTGATCCACCATAAAGGTGACAACCAGTGAACCGTGTTAATACTGAACAGAAAGCACAAACAGTAAAATTGATGATGTAAAATCAAAAATCAGGCGTGACGTCACCGCCTCTGTGGCTCAGAGGATAATCGCTCGATTCCTGCAGGAGAACCTCGGCTCTTCAAACCATCCTTTGCTTCTGTTTCATCATTTACTCAAGCCAACAATAAAAGCTCCAAACCCTGATCAGTGTATGAGGAGATGAGGAGTTGTGTTGTCCTCCCGACGGCCTGTGTTCAGATCCCAGCACTGCTGTTCTATTCCCGCTGAGAGCCGGTCCTGATGGGCGAGCGGTTAAACACGCGCTCTCTGTGTGCGAGGCTGCGGTAGAGACACGGTTCCAGTCTCACTCCCCTTTAACTGGTTTATGGGAGAATCCCAACAGGTAAATATGAGTTCCAGCAGGAGAAAGCCAAGAGATCTGTGGCTCACAGGTATGAGCGCTGCCTCACGGTTCAGAGGTTCCCGGTTCGAATCCTGGTCAGATCTCCAAGAAATCAAGGCGTGGAGCGACTGGTGGAGTGGACGAGAGGACGGAGAGATGACGACGAGGAGGAGCGCTGGTCAGGTTCCTGGAGGAACAACTGGTTATCTGGGAATAGCAGCTGTAAAAATTGTCGACTTAGTCCTGAGGCTGGATATTTTTTTTATATAAGTAAACATTTGCTGTAAAATATAACCGCTGCTGGTTACGGTCCCAGAAATCCCCAGGGGGAGGACTCAGGATATTCCCTCCCCCCTTCGTTTCCCAGCTCCTCCGTCCTGATCCCATCGCTCCCGACGCCGGTCTCGGATCATGACCAGGAGACGTTCCTCCACGCATCCACGCTTCAGTGCCCAGGCCGGTCTCGAACCGGGATCCTCCCGACAGGGGAGGACGAGCTCACACCACTGAGCCACTGGGACTTCCACAGCAACACTGCTTTTTTTTGGGGGCATGTCTTTCATATCAGGACAAAACCAGTGCAACTAAAGCATTTTAATAAAGAGTAGGACTCGAACCCAGATCCTCCTCATGATGGAGTGACGCTCAGACCACTGAGCCACTGGAGCTTTACTCTCAAACTGCTTTTTTTGGGGGCATGTCTATTTTATTTGGACAAAACTGATTCCTTTTTACCAACAAGAGAGATTCAAACCCAGATCCTCCACATGATGGAGCGACGCTCAGACCACTGAGCCACTGGAGCTCCTGCTCAACAACAGCTTCTGTTTGGGAGCATCTTTGTCTCAATTGATCAATAAAACCAATAAAACTAAAGCATTTTTCACCATGAAAGTCAGGATTCTCCCCATTAATGAGAGACACTCAACACGCTCTGCCACTGGAGCTTCCACAGTTACTGCGCTTTCGGTGGACTTTTGTCTTTTTTAAGTGGACAAAAACTGGTTAATTTAAAGCATTTCTTTTTGGGAGGAGTTTTGTCTTAATCATTGAGAACCAACGAAACTAAAGAGTTCCTCATGAGGAACGAACCCGGATCCTCCACGTTGAAGAGCGAAACTCAGACTCAGAGCCACTGGAGCAGACACAGACAAAACCTGTTTTTTTGGGGCCAATTTTGTCTCAATTGATCATTCAGAACCAATGAAACCGAGCCTGGGAAAACCCAGAGGAACTTCCGGCAAATCTCGATTTTCTCTGCGAGTCAGTCTGGCCAAGAGCCCATTCAAGGCCGTTTCAAGCTTTCCAATCGAGGCCCAACTAAAGGAAACACTGACAAACTTAACAGGGACCAAACATTTACAATAAAACATTGACACCTGAAATTCTGTTAATTTAATGAACTGTAGACAAATGACAGGAATAAAGTCAGTCTGGTTTGTAATAAGAGAGAAAAAGCACCATAACACTGTGTCTTAATTTTTTTTTAAATGAAAAGAGTAATTAAAAAAACGGGAAAAAATCTAACCCTACCTGTCATTATATATAGTACTGTGTCTTCACAATCTAATGACCTTAAATGCGCTACACTTCTATAAGAGGGTGAGAGCAGAAAAACATGAACTATTTACACTATCTATGTCCCGTCCTGTCTTCTGTTCAAAATGTAAATATATATAATTGCAAATAAGTCAAAAGAGTGACTTATTTGCGCTATTTTTTTGTGAATGAAAACAAATTAAATCCAATGAATTTAAATGTGTTTCACCCTCCTGTGGTGATTTGAGTGAATTACACCGTTGCAAATCAATTAAAATAAACATAAAATTGTTTCGCCCTCCTGTGGTGATTTGTGTGAATCACACCGTTGCAAATCAATCATAATAACATAAATTTGTTTCGCCCTCCTGTGGTGATTTGTGCGAATTACACCGTTGCAAATGGTTCAAATGGAAGTTCTATGACGTAAAACCATTAGTCAACCCTGGGAATACAATTATCCTGCCTCGGATGGATCAGGTTAAGTTGGCCCGACTCAGACTGGGTCATTGTGGACTGGCATAGATATATACACTAGATGTCGCCTTGGCTACGGTAGTTCATTAGAACGAATGCGTCAATAGAGCCTCCATCTTGGAACAGGGGAGCCTCTCCTCTTTAATGCATCAGCGTCAATGTAGACAAAGGTCTAACGGAAATAAAATCACCATAAATCGTCATGAATGCGATTTTCTCTGCTTTTTTGGTTCGTTGCAAAGGTCAGACATGTATTTATCATTGATTCCAGAATTTTTTTTTTTTTTTTTTAAACATTTTTTTTAAACATTCTTCCTAGTTCATATTTCATTCATGTGAACATCATACGCAGCACAAAAGTTCGCCATCATCCATGAATTCGAAGTACAGGCAGAGATAGCAGCGTTACCTAGACACTTCCTATGACAAGACCCCTGTTCCAAGATGGCGGCGGTTTTGACGCATGCTTAGATCCCAAGGCGATGTTTAGTGTAGGCTATATATCTATGGTGGACTGGCAAGTGTCGAGTCTGTGGAGTGCAGGAGTCTGTCCAGCACGTCATCATGTTCTGTCCGAGATATGCTGAGGAACGGAGATTATTATTCATTGGTCTAAACGTTCTGGGACTTGATCTATTCTCGGTTAAAACTCTGATGGGTGATGGTCCTAATCAAACAGAAAGAGCTTTGGAACTATTTCACTTCCTAAAGGCCACGGGCCCATATTGGAAAATATAGGGGAGCCTTAATGTAGACAGACTTTTTCACCAGTGGGAGGCAGCAATGCACTAGCAGTGCCTAGAAGAAGAAGAAGAAGAAGAAGAAGAAGATGATGATTGACGACACCTGATGATAACGAGCAGAATCACTGAAGGACAGAGAAACACAAGAACTACAACTGATTCCAGCCGCAGCTTTAGATCATTGAACACACATTACATCTCTCTTATTACACCAGACGGACTTTATTTCTGTCATTTGTCTACAGTTCTTTTCGGAAACTAACAGAGGTTTAGGTGTCAATGTTTTATTGCAGATGTTTGGTCGGCGTTATGGAGATCAGTGTTTCCTCTAGTTGGGCCGTTTGACTCTTTGCTCTTTACATCAGTTTGTGTAATAGTGTTTCCCAAAACACATAATCTGCTGCAGAAGAGATGTAATGTAGACTTTCAGAAAAAAAGGTACAAAAGCTGTCACTGGGTACCATTTAGGTACTAATATTATACACTTTTGTTACCGATATGTACCTTTGAGGGACTAATGTGCACTCTTTAGGTACACAGGGGTGCTTCTTGAAAAGGTACCACCACAGTGACAGTTTTTGTACCTTTTTTTCTGGAAGTGATGTTCAGCGGATTTGATCTAAAGCTGGAATCAGTTGTAGTTCTTGTGTTTCTCTGTCCTTCGGTGATTCTGCTCGTTATCATCAGGTGTCTTCAATAATCACGCAATCATCTCTCAATTAATCACTTAAGTATCTAATTAACTCTAACTCTGCTTCAGTGTTACTTTAACACCAGGGAGTTTACGGTGTAACTGTTGCTCAAGGAATGGTGCGAGTTTGGACGATTCTCCACAGTAAAGAGTGTTGATCACAGAGACTCCAGCGCTTCTGCTTTCTGGGGGAGTTTTGTCCTGATCGTTCAGAACCAATGAAACTAAATCTTGAGATTTGAATGGGATTCTCCATGTGAAGTGGAGAAGTTCTGTGTCATCAACAATCCTTGCGTAGTCGACGACGATCAAAGATTGTAATGGGAACTGATCCACCATAAAGGTGACAACCAGTGAACCGTGTTAATACTGAACAGAAAGCACAAACAGTAAAATTGATGATGTAAAATCAAAAATCAGGCGTGACGTCACCGCCTCTGTGGCTCAGAGGATAATCGCTCGATTCCTGCAGGAGAACCTCGGCTCTTCAAACCATCCTTTGCTTCTGTTTCATCATTTACTCAAGCCAACAATAAAAGCTCCAAACCCTGATCAGTGTATGAGGAGATGAGGAGTTGTGTTGTCCTCCCGACGGCCTGTGTTCAGATCCCAGCACTGCTGTTCTATTCCCGCTGAGAGCCGGTCCTGATGGGCGAGCGGTTAAACACGCGCTCTCTGTGTGCGAGGCTGCGGTAGAGACACGGTTCCAGTCTCACTCCCCTTTAACTGGTTTATGGGAGAATCCCAACAGGTAAATATGAGTTCCAGCAGGAGAAAGCCAAGAGATCTGTGGCTCACAGGTATGAGCGCTGCCTCACGGTTCAGAGGTTCCCGGTTCGAATCCTGGTCAGATCTCCAAGAAATCAAGGCGTGGAGCGACTGGTGGAGTGGACGAGAGGACGGAGAGATGACGACGAGGAGGAGCGCTGGTCAGGTTCCTGGAGGAACAACTGGTTATCTGGGAATAGCAGCTGTAAAAATTGTCGACTTAGTCCTGAGGCTGGATATTTTTTTTATATAAGTAAACATTTGCTGTAAAATATAACCGCTGCTGGTTACGGTCCCAGAAATCCCCAGGGGGAGGACTCAGGATATTCCCTCCCCCCTTCGTTTCCCAGCTCCTCCGTCCTGATCCCATCGCTCCCGACGCCGGTCTCGGATCATGACCAGGAGACGTTCCTCCACGCATCCACGCTTCAGTGCCCAGGCCGGTCTCGAACCGGGATCCTCCCGACAGGGGAGGACGAGCTCACACCACTGAGCCACTGGGACTTCCACAGCAACACTGCTTTTTTTTGGGGGCATGTCTTTCATATCAGGACAAAACCAGTGCAACTAAAGCATTTTAATAAAGAGTAGGACTCGAACCCAGATCCTCCTCATGATGGAGTGACGCTCAGACCACTGAGCCACTGGAGCTTTACTCTCAAACTGCTTTTTTTGGGGGCATGTCTATTTTATTTGGACAAAACTGATTCCTTTTTACCAACAAGAGAGATTCAAACCCAGATCCTCCACATGATGGAGCGACGCTCAGACCACTGAGCCACTGGAGCTCCTGCTCAACAACAGCTTCTGTTTGGGAGCATCTTTGTCTCAATTGATCAATAAAACCAATAAAACTAAAGCATTTTTCACCATGAAAGTCAGGATTCTCCCCATTAATGAGAGACACTCAACACGCTCTGCCACTGGAGCTTCCACAGTTACTGCGCTTTCGGTGGACTTTTGTCTTTTTTAAGTGGACAAAAACTGGTTAATTTAAAGCATTTCTTTTTGGGAGGAGTTTTGTCTTAATCATTGAGAACCAACGAAACTAAAGAGTTCCTCATGAGGAACGAACCCGGATCCTCCACGTTGAAGAGCGAAACTCAGACTCAGAGCCACTGGAGCAGACACAGACAAAACCTGTTTTTTTGGGGCCAATTTTGTCTCAATTGATCATTCAGAACCAATGAAACCGAGCCTGGGAAAACCCAGAGGAACTTCCGGCAAATCTCGATTTTCTCTGCGAGTCAGTCTGGCCAAGAGCCCATTCAAGGCCGTTTCAAGCTTTCCAATCGAGGCCCAACTAAAGGAAACACTGACAAACTTAACAGGGACCAAACATTTACAATAAAACATTGACACCTGAAATTCTGTTAATTTAATGAACTGTAGACAAATGACAGGAATAAAGTCAGTCTGGTTTGTAATAAGAGAGAAAAAGCACCATAACACTGTGTCTTAATTTTTTTTTAAATGAAAAGAGTAATTAAAAAAACGGGAAAAAATCTAACCCTACCTGTCATTATATATAGTACTGTGTCTTCACAATCTAATGACCTTAAATGCGCTACACTTCTATAAGAGGGTGAGAGCAGAAAAACATGAACTATTTACACTATCTATGTCCCGTCCTGTCTTCTGTTCAAAATGTAAATATATATAATTGCAAATAAGTCAAAAGAGTGACTTATTTGCGCTATTTTTTTGTGAATGAAAACAAATTAAATCCAATGAATTTAAATGTGTTTCACCCTCCTGTGGTGATTTGAGTGAATTACACCGTTGCAAATCAATTAAAATAAACATAAAATTGTTTCGCCCTCCTGTGGTGATTTGTGTGAATCACACCGTTGCAAATCAATCATAATAACATAAATTTGTTTCGCCCTCCTGTGGTGATTTGTGCGAATTACACCGTTGCAAATGGTTCAAATGGAAGTTCTATGACGTAAAACCATTAGTCAACCCTGGGAATACAATTATCCTGCCTCGGATGGATCAGGTTAAGTTGGCCCGACTCAGACTGGGTCATTGTGGACTGGCATAGATATATACACTAGATGTCGCCTTGGCTACGGTAGTTCATTAGAACGAATGCGTCAATAGAGCCTCCATCTTGGAACAGGGGAGCCTCTCCTCTTTAATGCATCAGCGTCAATGTAGACAAAGGTCTAACGGAAATAAAATCACCATAAATCGTCATGAATGCGATTTTCTCTGCTTTTTTGGTTCGTTGCAAAGGTCAGACATGTATTTATCATTGATTCCAGAATTATTATTTTTTTTTTTTAAACATTTTTTTAAAACATTCTTCCTAGTTCATATTTCATTCATGTGAACATCATACGCAGCACAAAAGTTCGCCATCATCCATGAATTCGAAGTACAGGCAGAGATAGCAGCGTTACCTAGACACTTCCTATGACAAGACCCCTGTTCCAAGATGGCGGCGGTTTTGACGCATGCTTAGATCCCAAGGCGATGTTTAGTGTAGGCTATATATCTATGGTGGACTGGCAAGTGTCGAGTCTGTGGAGTGCAGGAGTCTGTCCAGCACGTCATCATGTTCTGTCCGAGATATGCTGAGGAACGGAGATTATTATTCATTGGTCTAAACGTTCTGGGACTTGATCTATTCTCGGTTAAAACTCTGATGGGTGATGGTCCTAATCAAACAGAAAGAGCTTTGGAACTATTTCACTTCCTAAAGGCCACGGGCCCATATTGGAAAATATAGGGGAGCCTTAATGTAGACAGACTTTTTCACCAGTGGGAGGCAGCAATGCACTAGCAGTGCCTAGAAGAAGAAGAAGAAGAAGAAGAAGAAGATGATGATTGACGACACCTGATGATAACGAGCAGAATCACTGAAGGACAGAGAAACACAAGAACTACAACTGATTCCAGCCGCAGCTTTAGATCATTGAACAAACATTACATCTCTCTTATTACACCAGACGGACTTTATTTCTGTCATTTGTCTACAGTTCTTTTAGGAAACTAACAGAGGTTTAGGTGTCAATGTTTTATTGCAGATGTTTGGTCGGCGTTATGGAGATCAGTGTTTCCTCTAGTTGGGCCGTTTGACTCTTTGCTCTTTACATCAGTTTGTGTAATAGTGTTTCCCAAAACACATAATCTGCTGCAGAAGAGATGTAATGTAGACTTTCAGAAAAAAAGGTACAAAAGCTGTCACTGGGTACCATTTAGATACTAATATTATACACTTTTGTTACCGATATGTACCTTTGAGGGACTAATGTGCACTCTTTAGGTACACAGGGGTGCTTCTTGAAAAGGTACCACCACAGTGACAGTTTTTGTACCTTTTTTTCTGGAAGTGATGTTCAGCGGATTTGATCTAAAGCTGGAATCAGTTGTAGTTCTTGTGTTTCTCTGTCCTTCGGTGATTCTGCTCGTTATCATCAGGTGTCTTCAATAATCACGCAATCATCTCTCAATTAATCACTTAAGTATCTAATTAACTCTAACTCTGCTTCAGTGTTACTTTAACACCAGGGAGTTTACGGTGTAACTGTTGCTCAAGGAATGGTGCGAGTTTGGACGATTCTCCACAGTAAAGAGTGTTGATCACAGAGACTCCAGCGCTTCTGCTTTCTGGGGGAGTTTTGTCCTGATCGTTCAGAACCAATGAAACTAAATCTTGAGATTTGAATGGGATTCTCCATGTGAAGTGGAGAAGTTCTGTGTCATCAACAATCCTTGCGTAGTCGACGACGATCAAAGATTGTAATGGGAACTGATCCACCATAAAGGTGACAACCAGTGAACCGTGTTAATACTGAACAGAAAGCACAAACAGTAAAATTGATGATGTAAAATCAAAAATCAGGCGTGACGTCACCGCCTCTGTGGCTCAGAGGATAATCGCTCGATTCCTGCAGGAGAACCTCGGCTCTTCAAACCATCCTTTGCTTCTGTTTCATCATTTACTCAAGCCAACAATAAAAGCTCCAAACCCTGATCAGTGTATGAGGAGATGAGGAGTTGTGTTGTCCTCCCGACGGCCTGTGTTCAGATCCCAGCACTGCTGTTCTATTCCCGCTGAGAGCCGGTCCTGATGGGCGAGCGGTTAAACACGCGCTCTCTGTGTGCGAGGCTGCGGTAGAGACACGGTTCCAGTCTCACTCCCCTTTAACTGGTTTATGGGAGAATCCCAACAGGTAAATATGAGTTCCAGCAGGAGAAAGCCAAGAGATCTGTGGCTCACAGGTATGAGCGCTGCCTCACGGTTCAGAGGTTCCCGGTTCGAATCCTGGTCAGATCTCCAAGAAATCAAGGCGTGGAGCGACTGGTGGAGTGGACGAGAGGACGGAGAGATGACGACGAGGAGGAGCGCTGGTCAGGTTCCTGGAGGAACAACTGGTTATCTGGGAATAGCAGCTGTAAAAATTGTCGACTTAGTCCTGAGGCTGGATATTTTTTTATATAAGTAAACATTTGCTGTAAAATATAACCGCTGCTGGTTACGGTCCCAGAAATCCCCAGGGGGAGGACTCAGGATATTCCCTCCCCCCTTCGTTTCCCAGCTCCTCCGTCCTGATCCCATCGCTCCCGACGCCGGTCTCGGATCATGACCAGGAGACGTTCCTCCACGCATCCACGCTTCAGTGCCCAGGCCGGTCTCGAACCGGGATCCTCCCGACAGGGGAGGACGAGCTCACACCACTGAGCCACTGGGACTTCCACAGCAACACTGCTTTTTTTTGGGGGCATGTCTTTCATATCAGGACAAAACCAGTGCAACTAAAGCATTTTAATAAAGAGTAGGACTCGAACCCAGATCCTCCTCATGATGGAGTGACGCTCAGACCACTGAGCCACTGGAGCTTTACTCTCAAACTGCTTTTTTTGGGGGCATGTCTATTTTATTTGGACAAAACTGATTCCTTTTTACCAACAAGAGAGATTCAAACCCAGATCCTCCACATGATGGAGCGACGCTCAGACCACTGAGCCACTGGAGCTCCTGCTCAACAACAGCTTCTGTTTGGGAGCATCTTTGTCTCAATTGATCAATAAAACCAATAAAACTAAAGCATTTTTCACCATGAAAGTCAGGATTCTCCCCATTAATGAGAGACACTCAACACGCTCTGCCACTGGAGCTTCCACAGTTACTGCGCTTTCGGTGGACTTTTGTCTTTTTTAAGTGGACAAAAACTGGTTAATTTAAAGCATTTCTTTTTGGGAGGAGTTTTGTCTTAATCATTGAGAACCAACGAAACTAAAGAGTTCCTCATGAGGAACGAACCCGGATCCTCCACGTTGAAGAGCGAAACTCAGACTCAGAGCCACTGGAGCAGACACAGACAAAACCTGTTTTTTTGGGGCCAATTTTGTCTCAATTGATCATTCAGAACCAATGAAACCGAGCCTGGGAAAACCCAGAGGAACTTCCGGCAAATCTCGATTTTCTCTGCGAGTCAGTCTGGCCAAGAGCCCATTCAAGGCCGTTTCAAGCTTTCCAATCGAGGCCCAACTAAAGGAAACACTGACAAACTTAACAGGGACCAAACATTTACAATAAAACATTGACACCTGAAATTCTGTTAATTTAATGAACTGTAGACAAATGACAGGAATAAAGTCAGTCTGGTTTGTAATAAGAGAGAAAAAGCACCATAACACTGTGTCTTAATTTTTTTTTAAATGAAAAGAGTAATTAAAAAAACGGGAAAAAATCTAACCCTACCTGTCATTATATATAGTACTGTGTCTTCACAATCTAATGACCTTAAATGCGCTACACTTCTATAAGAGGGTGAGAGCAGAAAAACATGAACTATTTACACTATCTATGTCCCGTCCTGTCTTCTGTTCAAAATGTAAATATATATAATTGCAAATAAGTCAAAAGAGTGACTTATTTGCGCTATTTTTTTGTGAATGAAAACAAATTAAATCCAATGAATTTAAATGTGTTTCACCCTCCTGTGGTGATTTGAGTGAATTACACCGTTGCAAATCAATTAAAATAAACATAAAATTGTTTCGCCCTCCTGTGGTGATTTGTGTGAATCACACCGTTGCAAATCAATCATAATAACATAAATTTGTTTCGCCCTCCTGTGGTGATTTGTGCGAATTACACCGTTGCAAATGGTTCAAATGGAAGTTCTATGACGTAAAACCATTAGTCAACCCTGGGAATACAATTATCCTGCCTCGGATGGATCAGGTTAAGTTGGCCCGACTCAGACTGGGTCATTGTGGACTGGCATAGATATATACACTAGATGTCGCCTTGGCTACGGTAGTTCATTAGAACGAATGCGTCAATAGAGCCTCCATCTTGGAACAGGGGAGCCTCTCCTCTTTAATGCATCAGCGTCAATGTAGACAAAGGTCTAACGGAAATAAAATCACCATAAATCGTCATGAATGCGATTTTCTCTGCTTTTTTGGTTCGTTGCAAAGGTCAGACATGTATTTATCATTGATTCCAGAATTATTATTTTTTTTTTTTAAACATTTTTTTAAAACATTCTTCCTAGTTCATATTTCATTCATGTGAACATCATACGCAGCACAAAAGTTCGCCATCATCCATGAATTCGAAGTACAGGCAGAGATAGCAGCGTTACCTAGACACTTCCTATGACAAGACCCCTGTTCCAAGATGGCGGCGGTTTTGACGCATGCTTAGATCCCAAGGCGATGTTTAGTGTAGGCTATATATCTATGGTGGACTGGCAAGTGTCGAGTCTGTGGAGTGCAGGAGTCTGTCCAGCACGTCATCATGTTCTGTCCGAGATATGCTGAGGAACGGAGATTATTATTCATTGGTCTAAACGTTCTGGGACTTGATCTATTCTCGGTTAAAACTCTGATGGGTGATGGTCCTAATCAAACAGAAAGAGCTTTGGAACTATTTCACTTCCTAAAGGCCACGGGCCCATATTGGAAAATATAGGGGAGCCTTAATGTAGACAGACTTTTTCACCAGTGGGAGGCAGCAATGCACTAGCAGTGCCTAGAAGAAGAAGAAGAAGAAGAAGAAGAAGATGATGATTGACGACACCTGATGATAACGAGCAGAATCACTGAAGGACAGAGAAACACAAGAACTACAACTGATTCCAGCCGCAGCTTTAGATCATTGAACAAACATTACATCTCTCTTATTACACCAGACGGACTTTATTTCTGTCATTTGTCTACAGTTCTTTTAGGAAACTAACAGAGGTTTAGGTGTCAATGTTTTATTGCAGATGTTTGGTCGGCGTTATGGAGATCAGTGTTTCCTCTAGTTGGGCCGTTTGACTCTTTGCTCTTTACATCAGTTTGTGTAATAGTGTTTCCCAAAACACATAATCTGCTGCAGAAGAGATGTAATGTAGACTTTCAGAAAAAAAGGTACAAAAGCTGTCACTGGGTACCATTTAGATACTAATATTATACACTTTTGTTACCGATATGTACCTTTGAGGGACTAATGTGCACTCTTTAGGTACACAGGGGTGCTTCTTGAAAAGGTACCACCACAGTGACAGTTTTTGTACCTTTTTTTCTGGAAGTGATGTTCAGCGGATTTGATCTAAAGCTGGAATCAGTTGTAGTTCTTGTGTTTCTCTGTCCTTCGGTGATTCTGCTCGTTATCATCAGGTGTCTTCAATAATCACGCAATCATCTCTCAATTAATCACTTAAGTATCTAATTAACTCTAACTCTGCTTCAGTGTTACTTTAACACCAGGGAGTTTACGGTGTAACTGTTGCTCAAGGAATGGTGCGAGTTTGGACGATTCTCCACAGTAAAGAGTGTTGATCACAGAGACTCCAGCGCTTCTGCTTTCTGGGGGAGTTTTGTCCTGATCGTTCAGAACCAATGAAACTAAATCTTGAGATTTGAATGGGATTCTCCATGTGAAGTGGAGAAGTTCTGTGTCATCAACAATCCTTGCGTAGTCGACGACGATCAAAGATTGTAATGGGAACTGATCCACCATAAAGGTGACAACCAGTGAACCGTGTTAATACTGAACAGAAAGCACAAACAGTAAAATTGATGATGTAAAATCAAAAATCAGGCGTGACGTCACCGCCTCTGTGGCTCAGAGGATAATCGCTCGATTCCTGCAGGAGAACCTCGGCTCTTCAAACCATCCTTTGCTTCTGTTTCATCATTTACTCAAGCCAACAATAAAAGCTCCAAACCCTGATCAGTGTATGAGGAGATGAGGAGTTGTGTTGTCCTCCCGACGGCCTGTGTTCAGATCCCAGCACTGCTGTTCTATTCCCGCTGAGAGCCGGTCCTGATGGGCGAGCGGTTAAACACGCGCTCTCTGTGTGCGAGGCTGCGGTAGAGACACGGTTCCAGTCTCACTCCCCTTTAACTGGTTTATGGGAGAATCCCAACAGGTAAATATGAGTTCCAGCAGGAGAAAGCCAAGAGATCTGTGGCTCACAGGTATGAGCGCTGCCTCACGGTTCAGAGGTTCCCGGTTCGAATCCTGGTCAGATCTCCAAGAAATCAAGGCGTGGAGCGACTGGTGGAGTGGACGAGAGGACGGAGAGATGACGACGAGGAGGAGCGCTGGTCAGGTTCCTGGAGGAACAACTGGTTATCTGGGAATAGCAGCTGTAAAAATTGTCGACTTAGTCCTGAGGCTGGATATTTTTTTATATAAGTAAACATTTGCTGTAAAATATAACCGCTGCTGGTTACGGTCCCAGAAATCCCCAGGGGGAGGACTCAGGATATTCCCTCCCCCCTTCGTTTCCCAGCTCCTCCGTCCTGATCCCATCGCTCCCGACGCCGGTCTCGGATCATGACCAGGAGACGTTCCTCCACGCATCCACGCTTCAGTGCCCAGGCCGGTCTCGAACCGGGATCCTCCCGACAGGGGAGGACGAGCTCACACCACTGAGCCACTGGGACTTCCACAGCAACACTGCTTTTTTTTGGGGGCATGTCTTTCATATCAGGACAAAACCAGTGCAACTAAAGCATTTTAATAAAGAGAAGGACTCGAACCCAGATCCTCCTCATGATGGAGTGACGCTCAGACCACTGAGCCACTGGAGCTTTACTCTCAAACTGCTTTTTTGGGGGGCATGTCTATTTTATTTGGACAAAACTGATTCCTTTTTACCAACAAGAGAGATTCAAACCCAGATCCTCCACATGATGGAGCGACGCTCAGACCACTGAGCCACTGGAGCTCCTGCTCAACAACAGCTTCTGTTTGGGAGCATCTTTGTCTCAATTGATCAATAAAACCAATAAAACTAAAGCATTTTTCACCATGAAAGTCAGGATTCTCCCCATTAATGAGAGACACTCAACACGCTCTGCCACTGGAGCTTCCACAGTTACTGCGCTTTCGGTGGACTTTTGTCTTTTTTAAGTGGACAAAAACTGGTTAATTTAAAGCATTTCTTTTTGGGAGGAGTTTTGTCTTAATCATTGAGAACCAACGAAACTAAAGAGTTCCTCATGAGGAACGAACCCGGATCCTCCACGTTGAAGAGCGAAACTCAGACTCAGAGCCACTGGAGCAGACACAGACAAAACCTGTTTTTTTGGGGCCAATTTTGTCTCAATTGATCATTCAGAACCAATGAAACCGAGCCTGGGAAAACCCAGAGGAACTTCCGGCAAATCTCGATTTTCTCTGCGAGTCAGTCTGGCCAAGAGCCCATTCAAGGCCGTTTCAAGCTTTCCAATCGAGGCCCAACTAAAGGAAACACTGACAAACTTAACAGGGACCAAACATTTACAATAAAACATTGACACCTGAAATTCTGTTAATTTAATGAACTGTAGACAAATGACAGGAATAAAGTCAGTCTGGTTTGTAATAAGAGAGAAAAAGCACCATAACACTGTGTCTTAATTTTTTTTTTAAATGAAAAGAGTAATTAAAAAAACGGGAAAAAATCTAACCCTACCTGTCATTATATATAGTACTGTGTCTTCACAATCTAATGACCTTAAATGCGCTACACTTCTATAAGAGGGTGAGAGCAGAAAAACATGAACTATTTACACTATCTATGTCCCGTCCTGTCTTCTGTTCAAAATGTAAATATATATAATTGCAAATAAGTCAAAAGAGTGACTTATTTGCGCTATTTTTTTGTGAATGAAAACAAATTAAATCCAATGAATTTAAATGTGTTTCACCCTCCTGTGGTGATTTGAGTGAATTACACCGTTGCAAATCAATTAAAATAAACATAAAATTGTTTCGCCCTCCTGTGGTGATTTGTGTGAATCACACCGTTGCAAATCAATCATAATAACATAAATTTGTTTCGCCCTCCTGTGGTGATTTGTGCGAATTACACCGTTGCAAATGGTTCAAATGGAAGTTCTATGACGTAAAACCATTAGTCAACCCTGGGAATACAATTATCCTGCCTCGGATGGATCAGGTTAAGTTGGCCCGACTCAGACTGGGTCATTGTGGACTGGCATAGATATATACACTAGATGTCGCCTTGGCTACGGTAGTTCATTAGAACGAATGCGTCAATAGAGCCTCCATCTTGGAACAGGGGAGCCTCTCCTCTTTAATGCATCAGCGTCAATGTAGACAAAGGTCTAACGGAAATAAAATCACCATAAATCGTCATGAATGCGATTTTCTCTGCTTTTTTGGTTCGTTGCAAAGGTCAGACATGTATTTATCATTGATTCCAGAATTTTTATTTTTTTTTTTTAAACATTTTTTTTAAACATTCTTCCTAGTTCATATTTCATTCATGTGAACATCATACGCAGCACAAAAGTTCGCCATCATCCATGAATTCGAAGTACAGGCAGAGATAGCAGCGTTACCTAGACACTTCCTATGACAAGACCCCTGTTCCAAGATGGCGGCGGTTTTGACGCATGCTTAGATCCCAAGGCGATGTTTAGTGTAGGCTATATATCTATGGTGGACTGGCAAGTGTCGAGTCTGTGGAGTGCAGGAGTCTGTCCAGCACGTCATCATGTTCTGTCCGAGATATGCTGAGGAACGGAGATTATTATTCATTGGTCTAAACGTTCTGGGACTTGATCTATTCTCGGTTAAAACTCTGATGGGTGATGGTCCTAATCAAACAGAAAGAGCTTTGGAACTATTTCACTTCCTAAAGGCCACGGGCCCATATTGGAAAATATAGGGGAGCCTTAATGTAGACAGACTTTTTCACCAGTGGGAGGCAGCAATGCACTAGCAGTGCCTAGAAGAAGAAGAAGAAGAAGAAGAAGAAGATGATGATTGACGACACCTGATGATAACGAGCAGAATCACTGAAGGACAGAGAAACACAAGAACTACAACTGATTCCAGCCGCAGCTTTAGATCATTGAACACACATTACATCTCTCTTATTACACCAGACGGACTTTATTTCTGTCATTTGTCTACAGTTCTTTTAGGAAACTAACAGAGGTTTAGGTGTCAATGTTTTATTGCAGATGTTTGGTCGGCGTTATGGAGATCAGTGTTTCCTCTAGTTGGGCCGTTTGACTCTTTGCTCTTTACATCAGTTTGTGTAATAGTGTTTCCCAAAACACATAATCTGCTGCAGAAGAGATGTAATGTAGACTTTCAGAAAAAAAGGTACAAAAGCTGTCACTGGGTACCATTTAGATACTAATATTATACACTTTTGTTACCGATATGTACCTTTGAGGGACTAATGTGCACTCTTTAGGTACACAGGGGTGCTTCTTGAAAAGGTACCACCACAGTGACAGTTTTTGTACCTTTTTTTCTGGAAGTGATGTTCAGCGGATTTGATCTAAAGCTGGAATCAGTTGTAGTTCTTGTGTTTCTCTGTCCTTCGGTGATTCTGCTCGTTATCATCAGGTGTCTTCAATAATCACGCAATCATCTCTCAATTAATCACTTAAGTATCTAATTAACTCTAACTCTGCTTCAGTGTTACTTTAACACCAGGGAGTTTACGGTGTAACTGTTGCTCAAGGAATGGTGCGAGTTTGGACGATTCTCCACAGTAAAGAGTGTTGATCACAGAGACTCCAGCGCTTCTGCTTTCTGGGGGAGTTTTGTCCTGATCGTTCAGAACCAATGAAACTAAATCTTGAGATTTGAATGGGATTTTCCATGTGAAGTGGAGAAGTTCTGTGTCATCAACAATCCTTGCGTAGTCGACGACGATCAAAGATTGTAATGGGAACTGATCCACCATAAAGGTGACAACCAGTGAACCGTGTTAATACTGAACAGAAAGCACAAACAGTAAAATTGATGATGTAAAATCAAAAATCAGGCGTGACGTCACCGCCTCTGTGGCTCAGAGGATAATCGCTCGATTCCTGCAGGAGAACCTCGGCTCTTCAAACCATCCTTTGCTTCTGTTTCATCATTTACTCAAGCCAACAATAAAAGCTCCAAACCCTGATCAGTGTATGAGGAGATGAGGAGTTGTGTTGTCCTCCCGACGGCCTGTGTTCAGATCCCAGCACTGCTGTTCTATTCCCGCTGAGAGCCGGTCCTGATGGGCGAGCGGTTAAACACGCGCTCTCTGTGTGCGAGGCTGCGGTAGAGACACGGTTCCAGTCTCACTCCCCTTTAACTGGTTTATGGGAGAATCCCAACAGGTAAATATGAGTTCCAGCAGGAGAAAGCCAAGAGATCTGTGGCTCACAGGTATGAGCGCTGCCTCACGGTTCAGAGGTTCCCGGTTCGAATCCCGGTCAGATCTCCAAGAAATCAAGGCGTGGAGCGACTGGTGGAGTGGACGCGAGGACGGAGAGATGACGACGAGGAGGAGGAGCGCTGGTCAGGTTCCTGGAGGAACAACTGGTTATCTGGGAATAGCAGCTGTAAAAATTGTCGACTTAGTCCTGAGGCTGGATATTTTTTATATAAGTAAACATTTGCTGTAAAATATAACCGCTGCTGGTTACGGTCCCAGAAATCCCCAGGGGGAGGACTCAGGATATTCCCTCCCCCCTTCGTTTCCCAGCTCCTCCGTCCTGATCCCATCGCTCCCGACGCCGGTCTCAGATCATGACCAGGAGACGTTCCTCCACGCATCCACGCTTCAGTGCCCAGGCCGGTCTCGAACCGGGATCCTCCCGACAGGGGAGGACGAGCTCACACCACTGAGCCACTGGGACTTCCACAGCAACACTGCTTTTTTTTGGGGGCATGTCTTTCATATCAGGACAAAACCAGTGCAACTAAAGCATTTTAATAAAGAGTAGGACTCAAACCCAGATCCTCCACATGATGGAGTGACGCTCAGACCACTGAGCCACTGGAGCTTTACTCTCACACTGCTTTTTTTGGGGACATATCTATTTTATTTGGACAAAACCAATGAAATTAACCAAATTATCTCAATTGATCAAACCAATCAAACTAAAGCATTTTCCACTGCAAAAGTGAAATTCCAACCATTCTCAACACACAGCATAAGTGACACACAGACCAATGAGCCGCCAGGGCTATTATTTTTGATCATGTCTTTTTGGGAAAAGATTTGTCTCTATTTATAATTCATCAAATAAAACTAAATACTAGTCCACCTCAGAAGAGAGATCTGAACCGGGTTCTCCGTGTAAAGCAGTGAACGCTGAGCCAGAGAAGCTTCCTAAACTAAACGATGCGTTTTTGGAGGGAGTTGTGTCTGAAATGATTATTAAAACTAATGAAATGAAAGCATTTTCAACCTTAAAATTAAAACATTATTCCACAAAAGTGAGAACTGAACCTGGATTCGCCACATGAGGGCGACACTCACACCTCTGACGCTTTCACTTACACATTAGCTATTCATTTTTACCTGTTTCTGTCAATGTTCAACCAAAAACACATTATTATAAACCACACCTTCATGTGCTAAATCTGAGAAAAATCTGAAAATGGTTCACTGTTGCTCGTGACTCTGCTGGTCAACACTGTAAATGCAACGAGAACAAACGTGTAATGATCACTGATATTAATGGCGCCTTTTACACAATAATCAAAGCATAATCTCGTAAATGATATATAAATCATTAAGTATGAAGTATTATCATTTGTGATCTTTTATAAATACGAGGGTAATTTAGATAAAACGAACTATCACTCTCATTACACAAACGTGTTCGTCATTTAATCTAAAACTGGCGAGATCAGTTAAAGGGGCATTAAGGAAGATTTACTCCCATCTAGCGGTGAAATTGTATTTTGCATTCAAACGAATTGTGCTCTCCAGCGCCTTGCGTTTTCAAATGCGTGTTGCATCGACGGTGGCCGTTATGTACCAAAAAGCTCTGACAGAATGTCTTCTAATAGCACATCGAGTTTTCCTTCGGGTGAACAGGTTTGTTATTTCAAACAAACTTCAAACTGACACAACGAACAAACGAAGGTTACAGTATGAATTAATGGGTGTCAAAAACATGAACTATTGTAATTAGTAGTTTTGTTTACTCGTTATATTTTCTGAAGTATGTGCATTGTTAGATATCATCAGATGATTCAACAGTAGGGAGAGGAAGAAGTAGAGGAAGAGGAGGAGGACAGAGAGGCAGTGGATCAGTGGATCTAGGCGAGGAAGAGGAGGAGAGGAAGAAGTAGAGGAAGAGGACAGAGAGGCAGTGGATCAGTGGATCTAGGCGAGGAAGAGGAGGAGAGGAAGAAATAGAGGAAGAGGACAGAGGCAGTGGATCAGTGGATCTAGGCGAGGAAGAGGAGGAGAGGAAGAAGTAGAGGAAGAGGAAGAGGACAGAGGCAGTGGATCAGTGGATCTAGGCGAGGAAGAGGAGGAGAGGAAGAAGTAGAGGAAGAGGACAGAGGACAGAGAGGCAGTGGATCAGTGGATTTAGGCGAGGAAGAGGAGGAGAGGAAGAAGTAGAGGAAGAGGACAGAGGCAGTGGATCAGTGGATCTAGGCGAGGAAGAGGAGGAGAGGAAGAAGTAGAGGAAGAGGACAGAGGCAGTGGATCAGTGGATCTAGGCGAGGAAGAGGAGGAGAGGAAGAAGTAGAGGAAGAGGACAGAGGCAGTGGATCAGTGGATCTAGGCGAGGAAGAGGAGGAGAGGAAGAAGTAGAGGAAGAGGACAGAGGCAGTGGATCAGTGGATCTAGGCGAGGAAGAGGAGGAGAGGAAGAAGTAGAGGAAGAGGACAGAGGCAGTGGATCAGTGGATCTAGGCGAGGAAGAGGAGGAGAGGAAGAAGTAGAGGAAGAGGAAGAGGACAGAGGCAGTGGATCAGTGGATCTAGGCGAGGAAGAGGAGGAGAGGAAGAAGTAGAGGAAGAGGAAGAGGACAGAGGCAGTGGATCAGTGGATCTAGGCGAGGAAGAGGAGGAGAGGAAGAAGTAGAGGAAGAGGAAGAGGACAGAGGCAGTGGATCAGTGGATCTAGGCGAGGAAGAGGAGGAGAGGAAGAAGTAGAGGAAGAGGACAGAGGCAGTGGATCAGTGGATCAGTGGATCTAGGCGAGGAAGAGGAGGAGAGCGAGAGTCAATACAATGACGACAAAGATGCCCGGCAGTTACAAGAGACAATCTTGATAGAATTGAAAGTTTCCAAAGGCACAGAAGAGAAGCGACCGAGGTTTGTACAATTTATGTGGCTAGCAGTAACTGTAGCAATTCATTTTCATTCTCTGTACAATCGCACGTTATTTACAACTTGAGCTAATTGATTGTTTATGAAAAAAGAGAGCTATTCATGGGTTTCAGTCACGTGACTTTTTTGTTGTGGCCGCCATCTTTAGGACCTTTGCGTTAAATCGCATGATCTCTCCCTGGTGATCGGAGAGATGTTGCACACTTAAATAGCACAGATGAAAAGCAACGGTATTTAAATAAAATAGATACTTTAGGTATAGATCCGTATTTACTGTTAAACGACCTACTGACTCCACTAAAGTCTAGTAAAAACTTGCCAAATTTTACGTTTGCTGACATTTACATCTACCTCGTCCACACTCCCTCTCCATGTCCCCACCACTTTTGAAACATCTCTCGCGGGAGTCGCGGCACGGATGTACCAGTACACATAAATAAAAGTCAAATAAGAGGTGATCTAGCACGCTGAAATGTGTTGTTTTTTAAATCAAGTGATCAAAGTGCTTGTTGACTCTGGATCAGTGGTGCAGATACAGTGTTCTCTCGTGACTCGCGCACACCGCACAGTCTTCACACACGGACGCGCGCTTTAATCCATTTCGGAGACTATTGGCTCCGGTGAGATCACAAAATAAAATGCACACAAATGTGTTCCTGACTGATATACAACCACTGATAAACATAATCGATTATTTTAATAAGGGTTTTGTGATGTATCTGTTCAAGAATACACGCAGACGGAGTGTCTGTCTTTCCTTTAATCACAACTCTCCTATGCAAAATGCGCGGACCGCGCCCCCGAACATTGCCCAACATCCCCAGCACCCGACTACGGAATCTCTACTGTGTCAAGAATGCAAAACTTGCAAGCACACAATACAATACATCACATTACCCCCCTTTTTAAACAAAAGTACATTCGTATTCAACCTGAAGCCGGCACCTGGCAAAACACATTATTGGCTTTCCAAACAACATAACCATTACTTCTTTTTTTCAAAACGAAACATCAGAGAACAAAATAAGCATTGTATATAATACCATTGTATCCTATACCATAGTGCTATTGCAAGGTTGTATGTTTCATGTATTACAGGTCAAAACGTTTTGGTGGTTTTCTACTTCTGGATGAGCGGCGTGGACTCTGAGCCACCCCTGTAATCCCTCCACAGTCCTCTTGAGAAGGCTCAGGAACTGCTTGTTTTCCCTCCTCTGGTGCACAAGGTTGAATCAGAGTGTCAGTCCCAGAACAGTCAGTCTCTTTAACAAGCTCATCCTCTACCACCCGGGGTCTCAGCTGGTCGCCATGTCTCCTGAAAGCGACATCTGTGTCTCGTCCCTGAACCTTGTAAGACACTGGCCCGGTTTGCTTTACTATCACACCTGGAATCCATTTGTTCCCTCCTCCTGTGGTGTTACGGAGGTACACTGCATCCTTTGCAGAAAAAGACCTCTCCACAGCACGTTGGTCATGATAGAACTTTTGCAGGTATTGCTTCCTGCGAACCGCGACAGTGACATCTGGATGAACAAAGTCCAGGCGAGTGCGCACATGTCTATTAAGGAAAAGATCTGCTGGCGATTGGCCTGTAGTGCAGTTTGGAGTAGTGCGATACTGCATTAGGAAAAGAGAGATCTTATCTTCCAAGCCCATTGTTAAGTGTGCAAGTTTCTTTATTCCGTTTTTAAAAGTCTGCACATACCTTTCAGCAAGGCCGTTGGTAGCTGGATGACCTGGCGCACTTGTTGAATGAAGAATGCCATTTAGCTGCATGAAGTTTTTGAACTCCTCAGACGTAAATTGTGTTCCATTGTCTGTGACAATTTGCTCCGGAAGTCCGTATGCCGCAAACAACCTCCTCAGTCTTGCGATGGTAGCTTGTGAGGTAAGGTTAGGCATTCTAAACACCTCCAGCCACTTCGAGTATGCATCCACAAGTATCATAAATGTCTGTCCAAGAAAAGGACCAGCAAAGTCTATGTGTAGTCTTCTCCAGCTTTGACCTGGAAATTCCCAAGGGTGTAACGGAACCTGACGTGGAGCCTTTTGTTCCATCTGGCACGGCTCACAGGCTCTGCTAACCTGCTCCAGATCGGCATCCACTTTAGGCCACCACACATACTTGCGGGCAAGAGTCTTCATCTTTACTATTCCTTGATGACCGACATGCAGTTCTTTCAGCACACTTTTTCTCAGTTTATCAGGTATTATCACCCTGGTGCCCCAGAGCACGCATCCTCTCTCTGCAGACAATTCATATCGGCGGGAGTGGTAAACTTTCAAACTTTCATCCACATCCATCGGCCAACCCTCCATTATATACTTCAGGACTTTGGATAACACCTTGTCTCTGCGTGTTACACGAGCCACCTGATCTGCATTCAAGGGAGCTTGTTCGAAGTGTTCAGCTATTAGTGCATGAATATTTTCTGACAAGGCAGCTGTGCCCACATCAGTCGTTTCAGGCAGGGGAATACGAGAAAGGCCGTCTGCATTACTGTGTTTCTCTGAGGGACAGTATTCAATATGGTAGTCATACGCTGAAAGAATGATTGCCCATCTTTGAATCCTGGCCGCTGCCATGGTGGGTAGACTTTTATGCTCTCCGAACAAAGTCAACAAAGGTTTATGATCAGTCACCATCTTGAATTTTCTTCCCCACAAATATTGGTGAAATTTTTTTACCCCGAAGACGAGCGCCAACCCCTCTTTTTCAATTTGTGAATACTTTTTCTCTGCAAGCTCGTTGGATGTGGCCCGTTTTCCCGCAATTATGGCATTTTGCATCCTTGAAATAACATACCTGAGGGCTGTGATCTTTGCCATGACATCTATAGCACTTTTTCCCTCTCTGATCGGAATGTTGCGCTGCTCGCGCCCGCGCATCCACTTTATGTACTACTGCCGAGCGCGATTCAAGCCCTCTCAGCTGCTGCGTGTCCTTCTCCGCCGTCTCCATACTCAGTGCGATCTCAAAAGCACGTGCAAACGTCAGATTAGATTCTGACAACAGTCGCCGTTGGCAGGCTTCGTTGCGGATTCCACTTACAAAACGGTCACGCAATGCCTCGTCCAGCGTTGCTCCGAACTCACAACCCACAGAGCACTGTTTCAGCTCCGCTGCGTATTCCGTCACCGTCTCGTCAGCTCTTTGATTGCAATGATTAAATCGGAATCTTTCCGCTATCAGCAACGGCTTTGGCTCAAAATGATTCTTTAAAGTGTCCACGATTTCTTTGTAAGACTTATCCTTTGGCTTCTCTGGTTGTACCAAGTTCCTTAGTAACCCGTAGGTAGTTGCTCCCATCACACTCAACAGGGTCGCAACCTGTTTATCCTGGTGTATGTCGTTTGCCTCGAAGAACTGCTCAA
The DNA here is from genome assembly GCA_031834385.1 of Semotilus atromaculatus. Taxonomy (NCBI): domain Eukaryota; kingdom Metazoa; phylum Chordata; class Actinopteri; order Cypriniformes; family Leuciscidae; genus Semotilus; species Semotilus atromaculatus. The sequence goes on from JAULUF010000009.1 coordinate 57,442,176, forward strand.
GCCGTTCAATATAAGCCGACCAAGACTCTGCTTTCGGAACAAACTCGCTTATATTCCCAATAAGCGCCATAATGTGAACAAACTTTATCCTCGTCGCCAATTTTTCTGTGATGTATCTGTTCAAGAATACACGCAGACGGAGTGTCTGTCTTTCCTTTAATCACAACTCTCCTATGCAAAATGCGCGGACCGCGCCCCCGAACATTGCCCAACATCCCCAGCACCCGACTACGGAATCTCTACTGTGTCAAGAATGCAAAACTTGCAAGCACACAATACAATACATCACAGGTTTTTTAATAAAAAATGGTACGAGGGCGGATTAGAACCCAGAACCTCTGACACGCTTGGCAAAAGTTCCGCCACTGGACCATCAAAGTACATGTAAAATAGTCGGATGTTGAATGTCATTAAACGACAAATTAAATTCAATGTACTATTTAAATTGATTGGTGGACATCGTATTGTTATTGTACAGGTATATCTGATTTATGGTTTAGTGTTGTATTAAATGCCCCCATGAAGAAAATGTTCTTGATAACAGGAAGGGTAAGTGGCACTCTGTTAATCAAGCAATATTAACGTTACACCAGTAATTGCTGAACATAAAAGCATCGCTGAACTGAATTGCTAATAATGTCGGTAAAGCACATATCTCTTGTATTATCAGTGACGTTTGGATACCTTTATTTTCAATTCTCATTTATTTGTATAGCGCTTTTCACAATATTTCAAAGCAGCTTTTCAGAAAATGCGTGTCTACATTACAATTTAGAGTGTCGGAGTTATGCATTTCAGAAATGTATATAAATCATGCAGTTAGCTAATAATCTATTAATTTAAACAATGCATTAAGGCAGAAACAGTGAGCAGTAGTTTAGCATACTGAAGCAGGTAACGACAACATAATTCAGCCAAACGTATAACTAAGGTTACAATGTAAATATAGATAGCGGTCTAGAATAGAGAATACGCGTTCCAATTGTAAACTACATGTTTTAATTTAGCAAGCTAACCTGTAATTTGCTAATTTTACTTTTATTTAAATTTCCAGGTCAACGTTTAATTTCTCAACATTTCTTTGTGATTTGCTGTTATCACAGTTCACAGCACAGCAGATAGACGGCATGTTGCAATTCGGTCCTACAAATGGCGGCCGCTCCACTGTGTGACGTCACATGAAATCTATGAATAGAAAATGTTTAAGAGAGCAATGTTTTCTTTTGCGTCAGTTACGTCACGCTGGCTCTGAACGAAAACGCGTTGTGGAAACGCATTGTGGAAACACGTTGGCGTACTTTTTGTCCCTCTCTGCTATTATAGTTTTTCAAGATGGCGGAACTGCATGGAAGCCTCCGTGGATTTACCCGTCCCATGTATATAAATATAATAAATTATTCGTTTATGAGGATAAATCAGATAATTGGCAGAGGTATTTGTACACCATTGGGGACATATTTATGAATAAAAATATTGATTTTAGATAATAAATTACCTAAAAAGTTACTTACAGTCCCTTTAAATAAACCCACATCAGTATTTGACCACATCAAATGCCCTCTAGTCTAGTCTAGTGATTGATAATAATTTGGTATAACAGTGAACGAATCCTCAGTTGCTGAGATCACGTGACCAGTTTATGGCGCGTTTTCCTATTTCTGTATTGTGGTAGCTGTTTGTGCACGTATATGATCTGCAAAGTCACAAAGCTCAGTCTCCCACACATGTATTCTATCTAAAAGAGAGAGACAGATCCAAAACGCCTCGATCTAATGCTCCCTCGCCGACCTAACGTTACTTGCTAGAAATATTAGCTTAAAGCCGCCCAAATGCAAAGAAAGAAGGCGTGGCTTCAATTATAGTGTGTCGTCGCCGCCATTTTGTGGAGACGCTGCGTCCCAGCACGTGTTTCCATGTGAAAGCAAAAGTTCTTTATTTGGCCTTCTAAAAGTGGACAAAATTAGGAATCAGTGGTTAAGATTTATTCACATCCCTGTTCGTGTGTGTGCAGCGTATTTTACGGAGGACGTGTTTTTCTGAACCTGGGCACAAGACTGGATGTGCACAAAGGCAATTCCAGTTTTTCTAGGGCAACCTGGTGCTTTCAGAGATGGTAAGTATCTTTTATTATTTGTTAAAGTATTATTTCCTATTGACTGTTCCAATGCAGAGTTTTGTGCAGTGTAGAGTAAGGCATAGATTGGGGGTTGGTTTACATCACCTCAGGGCGACCTGAAAGTTCTGAAACCAAAAACCATAAGGGATCCATATACGTTGTTTTCATTCGTTTTTCGATTTAATATTAAAAGTAGGAAATGAGGAAACAACACATTTATTCATTTAAACAAAACAAAAACAAAAAGAGAGAATTCGCCTTTTCAGATTTTTGGGTTCAGGGGTTGAAGATTGATAAGCGGCTTGAATATTTAATTTCCACATGTGGGAATACGTGAATACGACTGAAGACTTGTATAGCCTCGAAGTCGATTTTGCTCTACTTACCTGGTTTGTCCTGGAAATGCGCATGCGCGACCTGCTACCATATTCGGCCAAAACATTTTAAGCTAATCACATAGGCTGTAAATATCACGTCACTGAGCACGCTAGGCTATCTGCTGTCATTTGGAACCTAGATTGTTGAAAGTTTAATTATGGTATTATGCATGTATGTACTTTTTTAATTATATTTTGCAATAAAAATTAACAGGTAAATAAATAAAAACTGATTTCTTCAGTCCTGTTAGCAGTCGCCACGCGTCCATAAATCTCCAACTCCCTGAAAACCAATAACATTAGGTGTGGGTTTGACACACACAGGGGTGTAGGAGCAATTTTGAACCTGGGGGGACAGTAAATGCTAGGGGGGTCCGGGGGTATGCCCCCCCCTCCGGGAATTTTTTTGAAAAGTAAACCATTAAATGCCATTTTCTGGAAGGTTTTATGCAAAGAAATGGAGAAATTGAGTCTTACATGATATGTGAAAAACTGCAAGGTTAAGATATTTTGCATTGTTGTAGTATCAACAGAGCAGGTATTAGGACATTTAGCATTTACATTACTGTTAATCAGTCATGTACTGATTAACTCAAATAAATGGTTGATTTAATTTCCATTAACCACCGAGCTTAGGATAGGTTGAAAAATAAAATCAATCTATCCCTTGTGGAAAGGTTGCTTTGTAGCTAAAAGTAGGTCTACCAAGTCTTATATTTCTGTAATTCACACAGATCAAACACAAATATTATGACTGAATAGATTGCTAGTTTATTTTGAGTAGTCAGCTAACGTTCTCTTGAGTTTGCTGATAATCCGGTGTCTGAAGTAAAATGCTCAAAACATCTCCTGAGAAAAATACCAACCTAGTCTTGGTTATTTAATTTTGATTTAGTCTTATTTTCCTTACCTTGTCATTCAAGGCCAGGGCACTTTTTTGTACATTTCTGGAACTTTCCGCGCGACTACGGATCTCCCACGAACATTCATATATTGCTGCGTACATTTATCCGTGTCACCAAGATGCGCATGCGCGAGCGGCGCGCGATCAAGGTCGACTGACAACGAGATTAGCAGCTGAATAATACGGCCGTTTTTAAAAATTTAATTATGTAAAAGTTGCAGAATGATGGAAAGTTTATTTATGTTGTAGATTTAAGCATTTTTCCATAAAAGAGTATTGGTTTTGTACTATCAGATTAACTGATAAATGGTGCCACCTTGTGGGCGTCTTGAGAATTGTGGGCAAGAGCGCTGCACAACAGTGTTCATTCATTGGTAAAGTAACTTGCTTTGATTAATTAACTTTAACATAACCATTAATGCACAAATAAGATGCTACATAAATGTTTGATAGGCCTATGTCATTTAAACTTGGCGCTAAAAATAGAGACAAACTCAAGTCACGTAATCTGTTAAATTCTGTCCCAATAAAGATTAGAGATCGACTGATATTGATTTTTTTTTTATAACTGATAATTATTTGCATGTTTTTGTACCTGATAACTAGAGATTGACCGATATTGATTTTTTTATAACCGTTACGATACCAATTATTTGCATGTTTATCTGCCTGATAACCGAAATCCTATATTTATATATAGTGCACTTTCACTAAAGTGTCTTTTTAAAAAATTAAAAAATCTTTGATAAGGTAAACAAATATGTAATAAATAGGCGTTTAGCATGTAAAAATAATTCTAACAAATTAAAAAAGCTTCACTGCTTGAATAGTGAATACAATTTCTTTTTCTTAATGTAATGCATGTTAAGTTACGACTTTATTGGGACAGGACTAGGTGACTCTGCCTATTTTTAGCGCAAAAATTCTATTTTTAAACTAAATAACAATCATTTATATAACATCTCATTTGTGCATTGATGGCTGTTGTGTTAAATAAAGTTTATTAATTATGGGATGGAAGTTATTTTACCTTTGAACACCATTATTGACTCGTTTAAGGGCGGTCTTGCACGAAATTCTCAAAACGCCCACAAGACGACGCCATTTATCGGAGAATCCGATAACACAAAATCTATACCAGATTATAGGAAAATGCTTAAATATCAGACACCGATATATCGGTCGACCTCTACCGATAAACAGAACCGATATTAATGCATATTGCATACAAAACACACACTTCTTCTAATAGAGGAGTCTGAAGAAGTGCCAAAAAATAAAGACGAGTTTGTCACACAAAACAACTCCATCTCCAGCTCATAGGAATACGAGTTCAAACGTTTATTTATTTTCCAAACAAACACACATTAAAACTCTGATGGCGATTGTGGATTGCTCTGCTACTTGAAGTCACAATACACAAGAATGGCACCAAAAGACAAACGAGTTTGACCTGGACACAAACGAAAGAAAACTGATCAAGTGAAGGGGCCCGTCCGCTCCGAATCCACAGTTTCGTTCTTATCAAGATGAACCTGTTCATTTTAACACAATACAGCATTACTTCTTGAAATAAACAGTATTTACAGCTCAGTGCCTAGTTGATATTATAAAACTCACATCTCAGATGAGGGAAACAGCCTGTAAACTCGAGACATTTGTAAACTCACTCGTGTGTTTGACAGAACAGGCAATGTGAAAATAACGGCCCAGCTGACAGAAAGAACGTTCCATTTGGAATCTTCCCGGAAACATTATTTCTGAATGTTCTCAGAAAATTCTAAAAGCGTTTTAAATGTTTAAAAATGCTCAACATTCCATTTGATCATTCTTCAGGAACGCTACATTTGAATGTTCTCTGAACATTCTGAAACAAGGATACATTGTTTCATTTAACATTTAAAAAATGTTTTAGAATTAAGCGTTCCATGAATGATGTTAATGTTTTGAGAACATTAAATGAACGTTCTATTACAGGGTTAGTTCACTTCAGAATTAAAATGTCCTATTTAGGAAATTTCCGTGCTTCACTGACAAGCTGCACATAAAAGATAATCGCAGCCTCAAAATCCCGATAAGCCATCTCGATTCAAGTGCGATTACATGCAATTTGCAATTATTCGTGCAGCGCTACTATTAACCACAAATGCTGATGTGTGTTACAAAGCCAATGTGCAGAGACTGAGTCAAATGCCCTTTACAAAAAAAATAAAAGATAAAACAACGATGTCTGACGATTTTGAAGTTTGAGGAGAAAATGAGATGGAGTTTTTCAACCTATCCTACATTACTGAACTGTAACACGCGTGACCTTTCACCCTGATGATGTAATGTGTGTCGCATCACAGCGAGTGCAAGACCAGCATCTGTGGTTTAAAAGTATATAAATGTGTATTGTGTTATAAATGTCGCTGGTTTGTGTAGATGAGACTCTTATTCCTCGGCTGGATCGTGTCGAGACTTTGAAGCTGCACTGAAACTCACATCTGGACCTTCGACCCGTTGGACCCCATTGACGTCACTATATGGAGGAATCCTGGAGCGTTTTCCTCAAAAACCTTCATTTCTGTTCCACTGAAGAAAGAAAGACATGAAGATCTCGGATGACGCGTGTGAGTAAATTATCAGGAGATTGTAATTCTGAAGTGAACTGATCCTGTTCCCGTCAGCTGGGACTCTGAGCTCGAGTCTAAACCTAAAGATGAGACTAATCTCAAGTCTTTCATTTTGCAGCATGCAACACGACATCAGTGTCAGATTCAGCAGTGATGATGATGATGATGATATACGAGTTGCTGGACGCTCACATTCAGTCCGACCACAGCTGCTTCACCGGAATTGTGCAAATGCCACTGGAACGAGTCGAACTCAACGCCAGTGACGATCCAGTGTGTGCAGAGAGCCGGAGGTTCAGCTGAGGTGTGTGTGATGAAACTTTAGCAGAAACACACAGAAGCGCAGCGTCGACCGCAGAAGCGATCAGTCTGTTCGGAAAATCCCTCTTTCGTTGCTTTATCACATTCACACTCTCTCTCACACTCACACACACACACACACACACACACTTTCTCTCACAATCACACACACTCACACGCACACACACACACACACACACACACACACACACAATCCCATTCACTCACTCACACACACACACACAATCACACACACTCGAACAGCCGCGCACACACTCGAACAGCCGCTCACACACTCGAACAGCCGCGCACACACTCGAACAGCCGCGCACACACTCGAACAGCCGCTCACACCACGCACACTCGAACAGCCGCGCACACACTCGATCAGCCGCGCACACACTCGAACAGCCGCTCACACACTCGAACAGCCGCGCACACACTCGAACAGCCGCGCACACACTCGAACAGCCGCGCACACACTCGAACAGCCGCGCACACACTCGAACAGCCGCGCACACACTCGGACAGCCGCGCACACACTCGGACAGCCGCTCACACACTCGGACAGCCGCGCACACACTCGAACAGCCGCGCACACACTCGAACAGCCGCTCACACACTCGAACAGCCGCGCACACACTCGAACAGCCGCGCACACACTCGAACAGCCGCTCACACACTCGAACAGCTGCTCACACACTCGAACAGCCGCTAACACACTCGAACAGCCGCTCACACACTCGAACAGCCGCGCACACACTCGAACAGCCGCTAACACACTCGAACAGCCGCTCACACACTCGGACAGCCGCGCACACACTCGAACAGCCGCTCACACACTCGAACAGCCGCGCACACACTCGAACAGCCGCTAACACACTCGGACAGCCGCGCACACACTCGGACAGCCGCGCACACACTCGAACAGCCGCTCACACACTCGAACAGCCGCGCACACACTCGAACAGCCGCGCACACACTCGAACAGCCTTACACACACTCGAACAGCCACACACGCTCGAACAGCCGCACACACACTCGAACAGCCTCACACACACTCGAACAGCCGCACACACACTCGAACAGCCTTACACACACTCGAACAGCCACACACGCTCGAACAGCCGCACACACACTCGAACAGCCTCACACACACTCGAACAGTCTCACACACACTCGCTGATATGATGTTCTGTCCAGAATATCCGTCTTTATCCCGTGAGCGCGTGGAGCGCGTCAGTGTGTGGCAGTGATGGAGATTAAAGGTCCAGAGCGTCGTTCTCGAACTGCTCGGCTTCTTCTGAAGACGTGAAAACTAACTATTACAGACAGAGTGCGATATAAACTCACAACACACACTTTACACCGGCCTAAAACAAGCGCAGATGATCCTGAGATTCACACGCACACTAAAACACGAGATGCTGATGGATCCGGCGGGCCGGGAGAACGAGGCAGCTCGTCTTTTTAAGGCATTGGATTTGTTTCGTGGTTAAATAAGAGCTTGTATGGGGAGTAAATGAGTGTGAGCTTCTCCTCTGCGGTCGATGGTGTCGATGAGCCAGACCTGCAGGAAACACACACACACACACACGTGAGCATTATGTTCACACATGACGACTTCAGTGACAATAGCAAACCTCTCACAGTAGTCGATTGTCGACTTCGCACGCGATCATTGGTAACTAAGCAACAGTGGAGACTGACAGTCCGAGTCTCCACTGTTGCGAACTCGACAATCCACTACTGTGGACCGAAAACAGGAAGTAAACACAGGGATGTGAGCTGGCTGAATTAACATAACTTTTATTCACATCTTTCACATCCAGTCAGACTCATGTTCACTCTGAATAAAATCCCTCATGGCTGTGCACTTGTAATGACACATCAAGGATGTTAAGAGGCTAAAAGCAGGTTTAAAACGCCCCATTGAAGTCAACAGGGTGCACATTTTAAAAAGACGATAACACGGTGTAGGCAACACTGATTTATGTCGTTGTTCTCTGTACTGACAGCACTCCAAATGTACAAAAAAATGAACACATGATACACATGAACACACACAGAAACTGAACTCACTTCATTAGGACTTGCTGACGTTCTCGTAGATGACATCACTAGTGTGCGACTGCTGCTTCTTCTTCTTCCACATGAGCAGGACACACTGATGGATGAACACGTACTGCTCCTGCACACACACACACACACGTTGTGTTTTTAAGGGGACTCTCCATAGACGTAATGGTTTTTACACTGTACAAACTGTATATTCTCGCTTACACTAACCCTACCTGTCATACACACACCTTTCTGCATTTTTACATTTACACTCACACTCAGACACACAAACACTCACACAGACTCTCTCTCTCTCACACACACACACACTCACCCTCTCTCTCTATCTCTCACACACACACACATACACAGACTCTCTCTCACACACTCACCCACACACACTCACCCACTCACATACTCTCTCTCTCTCTCTCTCTCACACACACACACACACACACTCACCCTCACCCTCACCCTCTCTCTCTCTCTCTCTCTCTCTCACACACACACACACACTCACACAGACTCTCTCTCTCTCTCTCACACACTCACCCTCCATCTCACACACACACTCACTCACACAGACTATCTCTCTCTCTCTCTCACACACACACACACACACACACAGGTTGTGTACCTCCGTCTGCACCATGGAGAGCCGGTGCGAGCGCATGTCCGACACCAGGCCCAGGACGTCCACGTACTCGTGCTCCTGGATGTGCTGCATCAGACGGTCCAGAGCGATGAACGTGCCGGTGCGACCCACTCCAGCACTGAGGGAACACACACGCACACACACACACACGCACACACACACATATGCAGTCAGTAACACTTGTGAAGAGCTGTTGTCTCGTCAATCAGTGTCTGGCAGTGAACCGGTTCTGATGTTCAGGCGCATTAAATCCTTCCCTCGTGGGTCAAAATCACCCGAGGCACTGACATTTTATGCGCTTTTTTTTGTCAAGAAAGCTTATTTTTCTATTTTTTAATGCAATTTTTGGGAAGATTTTTTTTTTACCTTTAAATTACTAGATTGAATCAGTAAGTAATAAATAAATGGTAATTTTAAGGACATTCCTTACAGTCTTTCAACTTAAATTCAAAATAACTCACAATTTCAATTCACCCTTTTAATTCAGCTCAAAATATCTTACATTGTGTGTCTTTGTCGACCTCTTGTGGACAATAATAATAATGACGATATTTCATGACTCTAGATCAGGGGTGCCCAATCCTGCTCCTGGCGATCGACTGTCCTGCACAGTTCATCTCCAACCCTAATCAAACACACCTGCCTTTAATTTTCCTTTAGTGATCCTGACGTGCTCTGAAGACCTTAATTGGTTGCTTCGGTGTGTTTGATTAGGGTTGGAGATGAACTGTGCAGGACAGTCGATCGCCAGGAGCAGGATTGGGCACCCCTGATCTAGATGGTCTTATATCTCTATGGAGTAAATGAGCTGTTCCTCTGGGTCCTAAAGCCAGTTCACACACACATGTAGACATTATAACATCATTTAGTGGTAAAGTTTGAGCATTTTTTAGTTTGAATTGAGCATTTTTAGGGTTTTCTATGTACTGAAGCATTCATTCATTCATTCATTCCTAAGAGGGTCAAATTGACCCACGAGAAAAAGATTTGTTGAGACTCCTCGAATAATTAAATTTTTGTGTGTGTATTCGTGGTTCAAGTGCGACTAAAGTCCTGGGTTCTTGGACACGTCTCTGGCGAACACTCAATTGTTTTGTTTTTTCCACACAAAATCTAAAACATCCCCGAGGGAAGGATGATGAGCTGCGCCCCGTGACCCCTGACCCCGTGACCCCTGACCCCTGACCTGCAGTGCACGACGATCGGGCCTTTGGTTCTGTTGACCTGCTGCCGCACGATCTGCACGAACTGTAAGATGCTCTCGATGGCGTTGACTGTAGGAACCCCGTGATCGGGCCACGACGTGTAGTTAAAGTGCAGAACATCCTGAGTCTCATCAGCCTGAGGACACACACACACACACACACACACACACACAGAGAGACACACACACAGACACACACACACAGACAGAGAGACACACACACACACACACACACACACAGAGACACACACACACACACACAGAGACACACACACAGACAGAGAGACACACACACAGACAGAGACACACACACAGAGAGACACACACACACACAGAGAGAGACACACACACACACAGAGAGACACACACACACAGAGAGACACACACACAGAGAGACACACACATACAGAGAGAGACACACACACACACAGAGAGACACACACAGAGACACACACATGCACACACACATACACAGAGACACACACACACACACACACACACACACACACACACACACACACACACACACAGAGACACACACACAACCATCAGATCACATAATACTCTATCTATCTATCTATATATTTATAGGTATATATGTCTATCCTCTATATATCTGTCTATCTATCCAACTGTCTATCTATCTATCCATGTCTGTCTGTCCATCTATATGTCTATCCATCTATATATATTTCTGTCTATCCATCCATCTATCTATCTATCCAACTATGTCTATCCATCTATATATCTGTCTATTAATCTGTCTGTATATCCAACTGTCTGTCTATCCATCTATATATCTTTCTGTCTATCCGTCTGTCTGTCTGATGTGTTGTTGTCCTCACATATCCCAGTCTGAAGTCTCTGATGGTCCACTCGGGCGAGTCGGTCTCTGACAGCATCTCGACGGTGATCTCTCCGTACGCCACCGGCTCCTCGGTGAACGGCCAGTAGTGATCACACTTCACCTGCACACGAGCACATCCAGCGTTAGCATCCGCTAGCGTCTACACAACCTCATCACAGCGCTCGTAACCATGGCAGCCGGCGGAGGCGGTTGCCATGGGAACTGACCCTCCTGCGCTCGTTGCACTGCGTCAGCATGACGATGATGTTGGACTTCTGCTGCAGAACCATCTTCCAGAACTCGTTCCTGGTGTCGGGCAGCGGCCCCTGTGTGGCGATGTACTCGTGCGCAGAGCTGTAGCCCTGCAGAACACACACACAGCACACACTCACGTCTGGGGCTTTTGTTTGTCTTGTATGCATTTTTTATTTATTTTTTGTCACGCTAATTATCAGACTCTCTTAGCGTTATAACCCTGGAGATGAGATGCACATCACACACTGAACATCTGTTTCATTAAAGGATAATTCCGGTATTTAACACTTTGAGTCTATTGTCTAGTGTGTTTTATATGAACTACAGTGTTGGACACAGACATGTGGACGATGGTCCTGTCTCGACTTCTGACTCGTCTTTGAGCGCTTCAGAGTGGCTGTCTAGTAGGGCTGTCATCTTCCTCTATAATACTATTCAAATTCCATTCCTTATTTAATTTAATTTTCAAATAATATTTGAATATTAAATGCTCAAATTCATCCTATTATTAATATTAATGACATTATACAGGCTTATGGATCGCCAATGCCATGATAGCATGTGATTGTTGTTACCTGCTCTGTCCACTAGAGGCACATCTAATAAACATTTTATTCGTGCTGAATATGGCTGAAGCGCTGCCGATGGTTTTCGGCTAATATCTCCGCGAAAACAACACCAACAATTCGGAAACTTATATCGTTCTTTTCAGTTCGATACACGGTTCCAACGATTTCAACTAGCTCGGTGCTCAAAATCATAATTTAAAAAATAAATAAAACAGTTGAAGTTTTATAAGCACAAATGCTGGCCTTGCTCTGTTCTGTGATGCGCGTTCGTGACTCACGTAATACACAATTACGTTAAAAAGGTCACGCGTCGGCGGAAGTACCGAGTCAGTGTTTACGAATGTGAGGAAGGAGGACCATATACACATATTCAAATGTCTTTGTGTCAGTTTATCGTTTAAATGCCCATTTCGTGTGCGTATCCTGGGTGTTTTAATATTAAAAAGGCTAAAAGAACATTTTCGTCAGGACAGAAGCGTGACCTTTTCAACGTAACTGTGTATTACGTGAGTCACGAACGCGCATCACAGAACAGAGCAAGGCCAGCATTTGTGCTTATAAAACTTCAACTGTTTTATTTATTTGTGAAATGCCGATGGTTTGTCTAGATAAGACCCTTATTCATCGTCTGGTGTCGTTTAAAGCCCTTTGAAGCTGCACTGAAACTGTCATTTGGACCTTGAACCGTTTGGGTCCTGTTGAAGTCCATTATATGGAGAAAAATCCTGGAATGTTTTCATCAAAAACCTTCATTTCTTTTCGACTGAAGAAAGAAAGACATGGACATCTTGGATGACATGGGGTGAATAAACTATCAGCAAAAGTTTTTTAAAAGTGAACTAATCCTTTAAGGGTTGTTTTAAGGACATGTTTGTGTGTGCCCACAAGAGTCAGAAGTCGAGACAGGACCATCGCCCACATGTCTGTGTCCAACACTGTAGCTCATCCAAAACACACTAGACGATAGACTCAAAGTGTTAAATACCGGAATTATCCTTTAGCAGTCGATATTCAGTAGCGCTTCACAACACACATCATTTCAAAGCAGCTTTACAGAAAATGCAAGAGTCCATATTACAGTTTATCTGTTATCAGAGGAAACTGTCTAAGTTATGTATTTCAGAAATATACATATACAAAATTACAGTTAGCTAAACATTGTTTAAATTAATAAACGTAATAATTTAAGGCAGAAACAACGAGCTCATTGAAGTAATGAATACTTGTTTGTTAATGAATGATTAGATATTGATGATATACTCACAGGAATATAGTTTGCATTGATGTAATCCGAGCCTTCGTCGTTGTGCAGAGAGATCAGCTTCACTCGACTGAAGTCATCTGACCATCGTTAACAAATATAGTATTATTAACAAATATTCACAGAAACTTCATTCATGTTTTTGTATTATTACCATCTCGTCATTGTTATAGAACACCAAAAGCGATTAAAGTAATATAATAAACAAACGTTTGTACCAAATGCAATAAGTCTTTTGAATAAGGGAAGGAAATATTAATATTTTAAGCTTTGATATTGTTAATTGTATAATAATACACTCAATATTCATTGACATGTTGATCTTTAGCAATGATGCATATAGCCCTTTCAGGACAGATCATGAGCTCGTGTTGTTCAGGGAGGATCTCTGCCTCGGGGAAACGCACAACTTCATATATGTTTTTAAAATGCTTGGTTTAATTGCTGAAGAACTAAACAGTGAGAAAGAGTTCAGTGTATAAACTCAGTAATATATATCAAACATCACAGATGATATTATCACTCTTTCTGACACTCTCAAAAATGTTCATATTTTACATGTAAATATTAGTGCTGTCATAGCGATTAATCACATCTATCCAAGTTTGTATATAAGTGTGTGGGTGAGTGTGTGTGTTAGAGAGTGAGTCAGTTTGTGTGTGTGAGAGTGAGTTTGTGTGTGTGAGAGAGTGAACTTGAGTTTGTGTGTGTGAGAGTGAGAGAGTGAACTTGAGTTTGTGTGTGTGAGTGAGTTTGTGTGTGTGAGAGAGTGAACTTGAGTTTGTGTGTGTGAGTGAGAGTGCGTTTCTGTGAGAGAGAGTTTGTGTGTGTGAGTGAGTTTGTGTGTGTGAGAGAGTGAACTTGAGTTTGTGTGTGTGAGTGAGAGTGCGTTTGTGTGAGAGAGAGTTTGTGTGTGGGAGAGTTTGTGTGTGTGAGTGAGTTTGTGTGTGTGAGAGAGTGAACTTGAGTTTGTGTGTGTGAGTGAGAGTGCGTTTCTGTGAGAGAGAGTTTGTGTGTGTGAGAGAGTGAACTTGAGTTTGTGTGTGTGAGTGAGAGTGCGTTTGTGTGAGAGAGAGTTTGTGTGTGTGAGAGAGTGAACTTTAGTTTGTGTGTGTGAGTGAGAGTGCGTTTGTGTGAGAGAGAGTTTGTGTGTGAGAGAGTTTGTGTGTGTGAGAGAGTGAACTTGAGTTTGTGTGTGTGAGTGAGAGTGCGTTTGTGTGAGAGAGAGTTTGTGTGTGAGAGAGTTTGTGTGTGTGAGAGAGTGAACTTGAGTTTGTGTGTGTGAGTGAGAGTGCGTTTGTGTGAGAGAGAGTTTGTGTGTGAGAGAGTTTGTGTGTGTGAGAGAGTGAACTTGAGTTTGTGTGTGTGAGTGAGAGTGCGTTTGTGTGAGAGAGAGTTTGTGTGTGGGAGAGTTTGTGTGTGTGAGAGAGTGAACTTGAGTTTGTGTGTGTGAGTGAGAGTGCGTTTGTGTGAGAGAGAGTTTGTGTGTGAGAGAGTTTGTGTGTGTGAGAGAGTGAACTTTAGTTTGTGTGTGTGAGTGAGAGTGCGTTTGTGTGAGAGAGAGTTTGTGTGTGGGAGAGTTTGTGTGTGTGAGAGAGTGAACTTGAGTTTGTGTGTGAGTGAGAGTGCGTTTGTGTGAGAGAGAGTTTGTGTGTGAGAGAGTTTGTGTGTGAGAGTTTGTGTGTGTGAGAGTGAGTTTGTGCGAGAGAGAGTTTGTGTGTGTGAGAGTGAACTTGAGTTTGTGTGTGTGAGAGTTTGTATTTTGTATGTTTGTTGTTTTGATTATTCAACTTCAAGTGTGAGGTCACACATGCTGTAGCCAATGAGAGCAGTGTTGCTATGACTACAGTGGGCGGGGCTTTCAGGCCGGCCACTCACAGGGCAGGATGTTGGTGTAGCGGTTCTTGGGTCTGTTGACGGGCAGATCAGCAGCTTCATGAGACAGATCGAGACCGACACTCTTCAGCTCCTGACGGATAAAACACAGGGGTCACACACACACACACACACACACACACAGGCCTGACACAGAAACATGCGTGTCCTTTGTGTGTTCTGTTACCTCAAACTGCAGAGAGAACTTGTACGCCGAATCTTTGCTCATGTCTTTGATGTAGGCGTCAAAATCACTGAGCTGGACTGGACTGAACACACACACACACACACACACACACACACACACACACACACACACACACACACACACACACACACACACACACACACACATTATAGACTTTTTGAAATGTAAGTCCTGGAAAACCCTTGAAAACAGTCATATTTATGAAGAAGTGCTTGAATTATTGAAAGACAATATATGGGAAATTTATTTTATATTTTGTTGATAAAACAATCTTTTCACACAAAATCAACGCTGCAACTCGTCTAATATAGATATAGAGGCATCTCACATGGTTATGAGTGTGATATTGCTCATAAATATCCTAGTATATGATACATCTTTTATTCCTCAGGTCAATCATATATTCATGTGAGAATAAATCAGTGTTTATAAGGAAAGCGTTATCTCTGTCATCGAATCATTTCAGTGGTTAAAGTTTCCACAGTCACTGCTTGTGCTGCACTTTATTTGCACCAGTTTGTTTTATTGGTTTATTTTTATTTAGCTATTTACCTTTTTTAGAATTTAAAAGATAATGACGGAAGATATTGTTTGATAAATGAGATTGTAGTCCTTGAAAAAGTCCTGGGATTTGATTTGACAGAACCTGTACGAACCCTGACATACAGTCAGAACGAGGCTCTTTAATACGAGTCTGCACTAAATAACGCAGAACACACACACACACACACACACACACAAATAAACACACACACACACACACACACACACGTTTTACCTGGTGAGTTTCCTCTTCTTCAGGGCAGTTTTGCTCCTGCAGGTCAAACACAGACAGAAGCATCAGTGAACTGAGATCAACACAGACACACACACACACACACACACACTCACTCTCACACACACGAAGATCTGAATCCTACAAACTAAACATGCATTTCCAGGTTCTCGAGCTTCAGCGCTGGCGTCCTGAACCACACACACACACACACACTTTAAATAGACATGGTTAGTAAGTGATTTGATCACAAATTATAATGTTTAATGACTGTTATTTTTGTTAAAAACAGTTTTCATTTTCCATTGTATAATTTATTTAGTTTATTTAATTCGTTTACAGTGTGTATTTGTTTTATAATTTATATACATATTTTTAAAATATAATATTTATATATTGTTTAAAAAATTTATTTTCTATTTTATAATTTATATACTTATTTATTTTATATATATTTTCTTTTATATATATATATTTTTTACTTTTGTAATTTTATTCAAATGATATAATATATAATTTATTTATATATCTATTTTCAAAACAGAGTATTTTCTTTAAAATTTATAAAAATGCTTTTTATAATAAATATTATATATTATTTATATATTGTTTCATTTTATAATTTATATAGATATTTATTTGATGAAATTAGAAAATAATGATTTCTTTTATATAGTTTTTACTTGTATTCAAATTAAATTTTATATATATAGTTTCAAAACTAAATTTTTTAGCATTTTATATTTTACCTACATTTTACTTGATCAAATATATTTTATTGTATTCGTTTTTTTACTTTTAAATTTTATTCATATATAATATAATATCAAATCATATGTAATATATTAAATATAAAATGTCATAATTATTAGTCTTTTTCTATAGCCTTCCATATTAGGATTTTAACTCATGTTTAATTGTGATTATACAGTGTTTTGAATCATTTATAGACACTTTTTTGTTTATATTTTTAAACAATCGTATTAATATATGCATATATAATTTTATAAATAATAGCATTTCTCCATTAAATCTGTTATAACTGTAAATCTTTCCCCATAAACGTCCATCATAAGGTCATTACTGTTATTGTTTGCTGTGGTGATTGACAGGCCGTCGCCAGAGCTCAGCTCGTGTCCACCTGAGGAATCCGTCAGCAGAAAACACACAACAGAGGAACTACAGCAGACATGCAGGACGTCAAACAGCTGTGTGTGTGTGTGTGTGTGTGTGTGTGTGAGAGAGAGAGAGACGTCATGCAGAGCGTTAGTGTCATGCTGGAGTCAGACACAGAATCAAGAGCTCAGTCTGCATCTACAGTCAGTCTACAGTGTGTGTGTGTGTGTGTGTGTGTGCGTGTGTGTGTGTGGGGGGGGGGGGGTCTCCAGAGCTCGGCGTCGGCCGTGCCGATACTTACCACGGATTAATATAAAAGGCCAAAAGATAGTCAGTCCAAAGGCAGGATGGCAGAAGCGTGAGGAACGCAAAGAGACTCCTGCGCCTGAAGCCGTTTCAACAAAACAGAAAAGCAAAAGACATAAAAAAAGACCAAGGGCAAAAAGTTGGGGACAAAACATGATGCTCCATTAGTAATAGTGACACACACACAGATGATTGAGCATATTTCATTAGTGTTCGACAGGTTAATGAACGCTTCATGCAGTCAGTGTCATCGGCGTGTGTGTGTGTGTGTGTGTGTGTGTTGACAGAAATCATCTGATCGTCTCAGCTGGATATTAACAGACACACAACAGAAAACACACACGCGTGCAACTCAATCATAACTGAAGCGACGCACCGCATTAAACCACCGCATGTTCATATTCACTGCAAAATATGATGTTTCCAGCACAAATATCTGAACATTGTTAAATCAAGATGCATTTACTGGAGAGCCAAAATAACTGATATATTATATACATAACTGATACATTTGTCGTGATCTTTTGACATATTCGAGCTCTTTGTGCCATTAAAACATCCTGCAAGTTTCAGAGATAAAAACATAATTTCATTCATATTAAATGCCTCATTATAAGTGTTAATCAAGCTCCAAAAACGGCTTGTTTGGATATTGTGGGATCTGTGACGTCACATGTGCAAACACATTTGCATACGCCCGCCTCCAGAGCTAGACATCGGCCAATAGAAATCCATCATAACAGTGTGTGTTTACTGACACGCCTTAAACCGCTCGTTTCAGACGGAGGGTCAGGACGAACGTAGAAAATACTGATATTATAAATGAACATTCAAATAATAAAGAAAATCCATGTCATGACCCCTTTAAGTCTTGTTTTTGAAAAATGTATTGGAGTCTATGCTTAAAAAATGTAATATCTGCCAATGAGGTCAGAAAAAAATTCTTATTTCAAGAAAAAAAAAATTAACACTTCATTTGGACAAATAAAGACTTAATATCTTGGCCTACTATTAAAAAATGTAGTTTTTAGTGCTGGACAACGACTAATCGCATCTAAAATAAAAGTGTGTGTTTACGTAATATACGTGTGTAGTGTGTATAATTATTTTGTATATATTATAAATACACACACATTTGCATGCATATATTTAAGAAATATTTCCATGTATACGTTGTATATATATTTATGCATAATTTTATATAAATATTAATATTTTATATATAAGTAAAAATGTTCTTAAATATATACATGTATGTGTGTTTATTTATATATACAAAATAATTATACACAGTACACACACATATATTATGTAAACACACACTTTTATTTTGGATGCGATTAGTCGTTGCACAGCGCTAGTTTTGTGTAAAATCATTGTGCTTTCCTGAAAACCAGCTCATGCGAGGCCAGTTTATATTCTACTAATGAACAGATGAAAGCTGACGAACTAAACATCTCAGCAGCGACAGGAAAAACGTTTGACTTTATTAACAGCCCAAAATCTGCCTTTACTGACCCTCTTTAAGCTCTTATATTAATCATGTGTGTGTGTTTCACCGAGAGCGATGATGTCACTTCCTGTCAGTATGTGTGTGTGTGTGTGTGTGTGTGTGCCTGCCAGAGAAGCGCGCGAGCTCATACCAGTTGTACGGCATCTTCCCGTCCCGCTCGAACGAGGCGAAGTTGACGAAGGTTTCAGCGCCGCAATCCCTGAAACCAAACACATGCTGAATATTGATATGAGCTTATGATCTTCAACTTACAACCACAATTATTACATTAGAGAAGTCTACAGGCACTCTTTCTGCATATTCAAATTAAGTCAATCTGGTTTTTAAGGACATTTTTAGATAATATTCTCCTGCTGATTGAGAAAATAGTCAGATTCAAACTCTATAGAGCTGTGCATTATAGTTATATATCCAACATTATATATTTATAATATAGTTTACATATAGTTATATATTAATTTGTATATATTATATATATAATTTAGTTTATATAGTTATATATTCAACTTTATATACTGTAAATAATAATGTTTATATATAGTTATACCCATATATATATATATATATATATATATATAGAGAGAGAGAGAGAGAGAGAGAGAGAGAGAGACTATATTAAATTAATTAACAAACATTTTTGTCATGTAATTTGTAATCAGTAACTGATACCAACTTGTAAGTAATCTCCCCAGTGCTGCAAGTATATAGACTTCAGAGTTTTTACATGAAGGCTCTCGAGTCCATCAGATTATTTATCTGCATGTAAACGTAGCTAATAATAAAACTCTTTCTGGTAAAGGCATCAGCTGATGAACCGCAGACAGCAGAAGTGATCGTGCTGACGCGGGTCCCAGTGGTTATGCTGGTTATGCTGGTTATGCTGGTTTGAGCTTCTCACCGGCTCAGCTCCATGTGTTTCTTGCGTAACACCAGCAGGAACAGCACCAGGAGACTGATGAGGAGAACACTGAGCACCGCCAGCGCAGAGATGGCCGCCACACTCGGGTTCATCTCGCGCACTGCACACACACACACACACACGAACACACACACACACACATGAACACACACACACACACACACACACACACACACACACACACAAACACACACACACACATATATTAGTAAATATATTGACGCATATTTTTCAATATAGGAAAAGCGGAAATTCCTTATTTATTGTTCAATATATTGTAATATATTAACACAATATATTGAGAACATTGAGAAAATCGCCTTTAAAGTTGTGCATTTCTGTTTGCAATTTTGCTGCATCCACTGACAAAATACATTTTTATATATTTACGGTAGGAAATTTACAAATTATCTTCATGGAAATTATCTTTACTTAATATCCTAATGATTCTTGGCATAAAAGAAAAATCTATAATTTCAATGTATTGTTGGCTATATACAAATATGACCAATGTAACTGGTTTTGTGGGCCAGGGTCACATATATGGAAATGTATCATGTAATATATTGTATTATATTTTGCATTATATATTCCCATATATTTTTGTTCCGTAAGGGTGCAGTGAGGATGATGATGGAGAACTCTTCTTCACCTGACGTGCTGACGGTGACGTGTGCCGGTTCACTGGCGCTGCTGAAGCTGATGCTGATCACGGTACAGTTGTACACGGTGGACGGTTGAAGACCTGAGACCGTCACGACATGAGCGCCGGTGACCAGTGGCTCGCGGACCTTCTGCATCACACACACACACACACACACACACACACACACACACACACACACACACACACGCGCGAGAGTGAGAGTGCATCTCTGTCACTTTTGAAAATACATGAGAATAGATGTTATGCGTGTGATGTCACCGTCGACCGGAGCGACTGAGGTTACACTCACTGAGTGCCAGAAACACAGAAACACTGAGTGGCAGAAACACTGAGTGGCAGAAACACAGAAACACTGAGTGGCAGAAACACAGAAACACTGAGTGGCAGAAACACAGAAACACTGAGTGGCAGAAACACTGAGTGGCAGAAACACAGAAACACTGAGTGGCAGAAACACTGAGGGGCAGAAACACAGAAACACTGAGTGGCAGAAACACTGAAACACTGAGTGGCAGAAACACTGAGGGGCAGAAACACAGAAACACTGAGTGGCAGAAACACTGAAACACTGAGTGGCAGAAACACTGAGTGGCAGAAACACTGAAACACTGAGTGGCAGAAACACTGAAACACTGAGTGGCAGAAACACTGAAACACTGAGTGGCAGAAACACTGAGTGGCAGAAACACTGAGTGGCAGAAACACTGAAACACTGAGTGGCAGAAACACTGAGTGGCAGAAACACTGAAACACTGAGTGGCAGAAACACTGAAACACTGAGTGGCAGAAACACTGAGTGGCAGAAACACTGAGTGGCAGAAACACTGAAACACTGAGTGGCAGAAACACTGAGTGGCAGAAACACTGAAACACTGAGTGGCAGAAACACAGAAACACTGAGTGGCAGAAACACAGAAACACTGAGTGGCAGAAACACTGAGTGGCAGAAACACTGAGGGGCAGAAACACAGAAACACTGAGTGGCAGAAACACTGAAACACTGAGTGGCAGAAACACTGAGGGGCAGAAACACAGAAACACTGAGTGGCAGAAACACTGAAACACTGAGTGGCAGAAACACTGAGTGGCAGAAACACTGAAACACTGAGTGGCAGAAACACTGAGTGGCAGAAACACTGAAACACTGAGTGGCAGAAACACTGAAACACTGAGTGGCAGAAACACTGAGTGGCAGAAACACTGAGTGGCAGAAACACTGAAACACTGAGTGGCAGAAACACTGAAACACTGAGTGGCAGAAACACTGAGTGGCAGAAACACTGAGTGGCAGAAACACTGAAACACTGAGTGGCAGAAACACTGAAACACTGAGTGGCAGAAACACAGAAACACTGAGTGGCAGAAACACAGAAACACTGAGTGGCAGAAACACTGAGGGGCAGAAACACAGAAACACTGAGTGGCAGAAACACTGAGGGGCAGAAACACAGAAACACTGAGTGGCAGAAACACTGAAACACTGAGTGGCAGAAACACTGAAACACTGAGTGGCAGAAACACTGAAACACTGAGTGGCAGAAACACTGAGTGGCAGAAACACTGAAACACTGAGTGGCAGAAACACTGAAACACTGAGTGGCAGAAACACTGAGTGGCAGAAACACTGAAACACTGAGTGGCAGAAACACTGAAACACTGAGTGGCAGAAACACTGAGTGGCAGAAACACTGAAACACTGAGTGGCAGAAACACTGAGTGGCAGAAACACTGAGTGGCAGAAACACTGAGTGGCAGAAACACTGAAACACTGAGTGGCAGAAACACAGAAACACTGAGTGGCAGAAACACTGAAACACTGAGTGGCAGAAACACAGAAACACTGAGTGGCAGAAACACTGAAACACTGAGTGGCAGAAACACTGAGTGGCAGAAACACTGAGTGGCAGAAACACAGAAACACTGAGTGGCAGAAACACTGAAACACTGAGTGGCAGAAACACTGAGTGGCAGAAACACTGAGTGGCAGAAACACAGAAACACTGAGTGGCAGAAACACTGAGTGGCAGAAACACTGAGTGGCAGAAACACAGAAACACTGAGTGGCAGAAACACTGAGTGGCAGAAACACTGAGTGGCAGAAACACTGAGTGGCAGAAACACTGAGTGGCAGAAACACAGAAACACTGAGTGGCAGAAACACTGAAACACTGAGTGGCAGAAACACAGAAACACTGAGTGGCAGAAACACTGAAACACTGAGTGGCAGAAACACTGAAACACTGAGTGGCAGAAACACTGAGTGGCAGAAACACTGAGTGGCAGAAACACTGAAACACTGAGTGGCAGAAACACTGAGTGGCAGAAACACTGAAACACTGAGTGGCAGAAACACTGAGTGGCAGAAACACTGAGTGGCAGAAACACTGAGTGGCAGAAACACTGAAACACTGAGTGGCAGAAACACTGAGTGGCAGAAACACTGAAACACTGAGTGGCAGAAACACTGAGTGGCAGAAACACTGAGTGGCAGAAACACTGAGTGGCAGAAACACTGAGTGGCAGAAACACTGAGTGCCAGAAACACTGAGTGGCAGAAACACTGAGTGGCAGAAACACTGAAACACTGAGTGGCAGAAACACTGAAACACTGAGTGGCAGAAACACTGAGTGGCAGAAACACTGAGTGGCAGAAACACAGAAACACTGAGTGGCAGAAACACTGAAACACTGAGTGGCAGAAACACTGAGTGGCAGAAACACTGAGTGGCAGAAACACTGAAACACTGAGTGGCAGAAACACTGAAACACTGAGTGGCAGAAACACTGAGTGGCAGAAACACTGAGTGGCAGAAACACTGAAACACTGAGTGGCAGAAACACTGAAACACTGAGTGGCAGAAACACTGAGGGGCAGAAACACTGAAACACTGAGTGGCAGAAACACTGAGTGGCAGAAACACTGAAACACTGAGTGGCAGAAACACTGAGTGGCAGAAACACTGAGTGGCAGAAACACTGAGTGGCAGAAACACTGAGAGGCAGAAACACTGAGTGGCAGAAACACTGAAACACTGGTTGTTATAGGACAACTTAGTTTGAATAAACGAGCAGGCACTGATTAGCTACTTGCTCTACGTTTATTTAAAATTAACAGCGAGACAATTAGCAGTGAATGTGCTTTCCATTAAATGAAACACGCACACTAAACAAATCCTTAAAAAAAAAACAGGCCTATTCTGGTGGATGCGTTGGTGACGCGTTCATGTGGCGCTGCCAGTAAAGCACCTACAATCTGTCACAAAGAACCGGCAAAAATAATGATTATGAATATGTAAAATATAGCAAGGAGATATTTTAATTGTTTATTAATAAACAAGTGTTTTCTTTGTCAGTATCTGAAAAGATGAAGGTGACGACGATGCTGACTCGCGATCTTCGCAGTAGTGAACGCGCCAGAGAAAAATGCACATTTACATAAGCAGAGAGCAGTCTGTAGTCTGCTTTCTTTCGTTTTGAATTGTTCTGTTTAAAAGTAGACATGTCTGTGACTGTGAGGCGAGTAGGCGACCTTATACGCCGAGTTTCGGTTCATTTATGAGACGAGCTCCAGTTCACGAGCCGGCCCCTCTGTTTCGTGATTATCTATCGTCTGCTATATTTATCTTTTATTACTTCTTATTTATTAAATCCAGGCAATTGGTTGATGAAACATTGATTAAAATTAAGATACAATTAATATAAAACGAAATTCGTTTTAAAGAAAGGTTTTGTGCTTTCTGTTTGATGCCTCTGTGAAGGTTTTAAAGCATATTTTAGTGCCGCTTTCAGAGCGCTCTCGTCCGTAACATTGTTTTTTCCTCATAAATGCGAACACGAAAAATTTAATAAAATGAATATTTCATGTTCTGTGGAGACTACAGTTACTCATAATTTATATTCTGAATACCTAACGCCGGTACAAGTATTCCGTTACTCCCCAACACTGATAGTATAACCTTATCTGTAATATATTTTAATAACACGGTTTTGGCGGTTATAGAGTTCTAATGACGGTGTTCAACTATAACCGTCGGTCTCACGGTTATATCATAACCGTCACACCCCTAGTTTCAAGTGCATCTGTGTCTGTTTTATGTGCTTCTATGTATTTTTGGCATTATGTATTAACTGTTCTTCTTTATTGTGAAGCACTTTGGGCAACCCGTGTTGCATTAAACTGTGCTATAAAGAATTAATAAAATGAAAATGAAATGAAAGCTTATGCTAAAGTGTTACTGAATTAATGAATTATGCTGCATACAGTAGGGGTGTAACAATATATTGTGTCACAATATAAAAAAGCATCAATATGTATCGTGGATAGTGACAATATATATAGTGTATAGTTAACCCAAAATGAAAATTACTGTGTGAAAAAAATATTTTTTAGTGTCAGTACTACATTAAACTACTATATATAATGAATATAATAATGCATATTTGTGGGTCCTGATAATGCCAAATGTCTTGTGACCAGTAAAAGTGGCCTATACATTATTTTAAATAAATGTACGCAGTGAAAGAGTGAAGCATTCGTCTAAAATAATTCTATTTTCAGCTTCAGAATCATGAATATTGTTACTCTGGTGTCTCTATTGTTCATTGAGTCCAAGACTATTCATTTACACACACAATGTAATATCAAATTTAGCATTTTAAATCAACAGGACGTTTTTTGTGAACCTTTTATCATATGTCGTGAGTATCGCAGTGATATTGTATCGTGATATGTATAATGGTGGCATGAGGGATCGTTGCACCGCTAGTGTTGATGTGTGGATGAGATCTGGAGATCTTACTGTGCGTTCTCTGGCGTTTCCCGTCGGTCTGCATGCGATCTGGTAGAAGTCCACGACGCCCTCCTCGGTCCAGATCAGCGTGACCGTCGTGTCGCTGGCGTTCACCGCGTACAGAGCCCTCGGAGGAGCCGGTTCTGTTCGTAAAAGAGCCCAATGTCTAACTTACAAGTTCCTCTAAGGACACAGTTTAAAAAAATGAGGTAAAAAGGGAAGATGAAACAAACAGCCACATCAATTCTGGCCTGTTTTGCACAGGAAGTCACAGTCAAATAAGTTATTATTAGAATCAGAAAACACACTCTCAGCAGTGCAAACTAATGATGTTTCTGCTTAGCATGTTTGATCAGATATCTAAACATTCTTAAATCCAGATGTATTTACTGGAGACGCAAAATGACTTAAGATATTAAGATGTGAAAAATCATCAAAATAAAGTGAGTTTGAGCTTAAAACAAGAACAAATATCTGCCAATGAAGTCAGAAAAATACACTTAAACTGCCCTATTATGCTTTTTTCAGATATTCCCCTTCAGAGCCGTTTGTGAAGATAAAACCTCTGCAAAGTTTCAAAGATCAAAGTGCAAATAAATAGTCATTGTCTCCTAAAAGAAATGAGTCTCACTTCCTGCTGATCCTGCGTAGGTTTTTAAACTAATTTGGGTAACACTTTATTTGAAGGGGTGTGCATAAGACTGACATGACACTGTCATAAACATGACATAACACCTGTCATGAACATGAAGGAGTCTTTATGAATGTTTATGACTGTTGTCATTAAGTGTCATTCGGTAAATTATGACACTTTTAATGCAAAGTTGACATTGTTTAAAATGTCTTTGTTATGACAACTTGACATTAACCAAGAAATCATAACCTGTCAACCTGTCACAACTTTGGCCGTCATGACACCATTATAACTGTGTCATGAATATTTGACTTGTCCTCAAGTAAAGTGGAACACATTGTACTAGTTATAAAGATGTCATTAAGGGTTATTACACTGTCAAATGCTTTAAGTTTGATAATTAGACCTGTTATGACATATTTGTGACAGGTTGACAGGTTATGATTTCTTGGTTAATGTCAAGTTGTCATAATCAAGACATTTCTGTCTTTGTCAATGTCAAGTTGTCATAATCAAGACATTTTTGTCTTTGTCAATGTCAAGTTGTCATAATCAAGACATTTTTGTCTTTGTCAATGTCAAGTTGTCATAATCAAGACATTTCTGTCTTTGTCAATGTCAAGTTGTCATAATCAAGACATTTCTGTCTTTGTCAATGTCAAGTTGTCATAATCAAGACATTTTTGTCTTTGTTAATGTCAAGTTGTCATAACAAAGACATTTTAAACAATGTCAACTTTGCATTAAAAGTGTCATAATTTACCGAATGACACTTAATGACAACAGTCATAAACATTCATAAAGACTCCTTCATGTTCATGACAGGTGTTATGTCATGTTTATGACAGTGTCATGTCAGTCTTATGCACACCCCTTCAAATAAAGTGTTACCCTAATTTGCATAATACCCTACTCTGGTCCTGATTGGCTGAGCAGCATCTCTTAGCCCCGCCCCCAAACACTGTTTATCTGAGACTGGAGAGTTTGGTTCGTGTTGTTCGTGTGGAGAAGACGCTGTTTTCTGAGATTGATACGGTAAACCCACGCCATTGTTACTGTTCGTATCACTGTGATCAAGAGCTGAGACTCAGATATGATAAAGAGCATTTGCTTTCTGACCAATTACAGCAGAGCAGCTCTCAGAGAGGCGGGGCTTAGAGACTGAATCTCCGAACGAAGCGTTTCAGACACTGATAGCCCTATCATACACCCGGCGTGACGCGAGTGCTCTCTGCTAGCTTTAGCCGACGCAGTTTTCATTTTCAAGTACTGCGCCAAGTTGTTCAAATAGAAAATGCATTTCCGCCCATTTTTGCACCCATGTGTTGCTGGTCTGAGAACGAGTGTGTGTTCCGGAGCATTATTGGACAGTTGCTATTTTGAGGAACTGAAATAGACTAAGCCGTTGACCAACTCTCTCTCTGACAACGCTCGTATACTCTGCTTATTACAAACACACACACTCTGCTTATTACACACACACACACACACACTAGAGCCCGACCGATATATCGGCCGGCCGATATTAGGCATTTTCCGAACTATCGGTATCGGCATTTATAATGGCCGATAAATTAATATTTAAAAAAATGCGGGTGCGTGATTCATGTAAGGGTGGCGCAGCCGATAAAGCACCTAAAAGCTGTCACAAAGAACTGGCAAACGTAATGATTATGAATACATCAAATATAGCAAGGAGACATTTTAAATGTTTATTAATAAACAAGTGTTTTCAGTAAGTGTCCTGCAAAGATGAAGTTGACGACGCTGATTCGCGATCAGTGAACACGCCAGAGAGAAATGCACATTTCAGACGGATTACATAAGCAGAGAGCAGTCTGTCTTTCGTTTTGAATTATTCTGTTTAAAAGTACACATTTCAATAGAGATATATTTCTCAGGTCTATACGCTGAGTTTCGGTTCATTATGAGACGAGCTCCAGTTCACGCGCCGGCGCCTCCGTGGAGATTATCAGTCGTCTGCTATATTTACTTCTTATTTATTAAATCCAGGCAATTGGTTGATGAAACATTGATTAAAATTAAGATATAATTAATACAAAACGAAATTCACTTTAATGAAAGGCTTTTTGTGCTTTCTGTTTGAGGTCTCTGTGAAAGTTCAGAGCTTGTCACGTCGTTACATTGTTTTTTCTTCATAAATGCGAACACAAAAAATAAAATAAAATGAATATTTTATGTTCTGTTGAGAGCCAACCCTTCTTCATCCGGTGGGTACTGTAGTAGCCTTTTACTTTTGATCTGCGCAGTGTAATTCACAGAATTGATTTCTCTGCTGCCAGCCTCTGTCACGTATTGTGTGAGCTTGTGGCTATTGCAAGCGCGCAGCTGAGAAGTCCTGATTATATTGTCTGCTATATTTACTTCTTATTTATTAAATCCAGGCAATCGGTTGATTAAAACATTGATTAAAATGCGTGGCGCGAGCGACAAATCTCCGACAGTAAACTGATGCCCCATTCTGCTCTGTAACGGGCGCTGTGCCGCGTCTCCGGTAAACAGCTGGTGCCGCGAGCGATACGGCCGCGTCCGGTGTAGACACAGTGTTAAAGCTCATTCTGCCTATAACGCTATGTTACAACATCAAGCAATATTCCAATCATTTATATAATTATAACACTTTATATTGGGCCATTTTGCATTAAGAGTAGCCTAGTTTCACGTTTACATTTTGCTTACTACTTATTTAAAATAGTATAAAAGTACTGTTATTATGTAATTAAAAATATTATAAATTTTACTTTAGTAAGAAGAGTTCTTCCTCCACTGGTGGAGATTAGAGGAATTAAGACTAAAACTAGAAGATAATAAGGTTTTGTCTGTGACACTTTTGATATAGGCCTATTTATTGATACAAGTTATGTTTTATATAACGTGACTAAATTAAAAGACAAAGTCGTTAGTGAAGATTATGGAACAGTATTTAGAATATAATATAACATGCAATGCAAACTAGTTTGGTTACAGCTCAAATGTAGCCTATCATTCTATCATTCACCCTGCCTCCATTTATAGCCTATCTGTGTCACACAAGTGTTTGATCACCACATTTGAGTGATCATTGCAAAACGTTTTTTTTTTCTGTTTATACTGTGTATTCTATATACAGTACCCATCAAAAGTTTGTACACACCAAAGTGTGTCCAAACTTTTGACTGGTACTATAATACACATAAATAATATTTCTACTGTATTATAATATACACACATAAATAATATCGGCCGGTATATCGGTATTTTACTCCCTAATATCGGTATCGGCCCCAAAAAATCCATATCGGTCAGGCTCTAACACACACACACACACACAGGTTTGTTTTTGTGATTTATGAGGACATTCCATAGGCGTAATGGTTTTTATACTGTACAAACTATATTCTATCCCCTTACACAAACACACACACACACACACACACACACACACACACACACTGCCCCTGTCCCTAAACCTGCCCATCACAGGAGACATGCTGCATTTTTACATTTTTAAAAAACATTGTTTTTTATGTTTTTTAAGCTATTTGAAATATGAGGACTCATGAAATGTCCTCATAAATCACGTGTAAGTTGTAATACCAGTGTAATATGCATGTCATTATACACATTTGTGTCCTCATATATCACAAAAACAAACACACACACACACACACACACACACACACACACACACTCTGCTTATTACAAACACACACACACACACTCTGCTTATTACACACACTCTGCTTATTACACACACACACACACTCTGCTTCTTACACACACACACACACTCTGCTTCTTACACACACACACTCTGCTTATTACACACACACACACACGCACACACACACACACACACACACACACACACACACACACACTCTGCTTATTACAAACACACACAAACACACTCTGCTTATTACACACACACACACAAACAAATACACACACACACTCTGCTTATTTCACACACACACACACACACACACACACAATCTGCTTATTACACACAGTAGAATACAAACATGCCAAATATTAAAAATAAAAGTATTACAATGTAAAAGATTATTATTGTGTACATAAAGATATGGTGGAATCCAGCTTGTCCCACAGATGGTCTGCTTGCGCTTTAACCGCTCACACACACACACACACACACACACAGCTTTAACCTCGAGCAGATCCATTTCCTCGCTAGAGAAGCGCTCAGTTTTTTTTTTGCCTCGCCGTTAAACTAGTAGGAGTGTATTCGGACACACTAAGTGCACTTGCGCGTGCGCTTTAGACCATGCGCTTAGAAAGCTACACTCGTTAAAATAGGGCACTGAGAGAAAAGAGCTGACGCCGCAGTGAATATTATGAGAAAATTAGTGTTTTTTGACATTTGTCCAGTTGTATCAGACTCCAAAAACAACATTAGAAACCTTTAAAATAGCATAACAGATATTTGTGCTGGAAACCATGACAGAAACACTGAGGAAGAAGCTCGTTTGTCTGCAGTGTGGCTTCAGGGTCACTAACCGAGCTTCATGATGTGAGGCGTAGACGTGTTACAGCTTCTCTCGGTGCAGGCGGTGACCGTCAGATTATAGATATCGCCGGGAGGAAGAGTCAGAGACGCCTTCATCATGTTGCGGATCACCTGAAACACACACCAATCACTTTTACACACAAACAATCAGCCAAATCAAGTGTTCGTTACTCAGTGAGCGTGAGATTCAAAAGAACCGATTCAGTGTTCATTGGTTTGTTTGAAACGCTCAGCTGACCGATTCAGTCTCTTTAAACTTTATGTAGTTGAGCAAGAAAACCTCACATGAAATAATCAGATCCTCTCTCTGACGCAACATTACCTGCATATTATCAGATCAAATACAAATAGGAAACGATTAATCGCATTAATCACAATTAATCGCAAAGTTTGTGTTTACATAATATACATGTGTGTGTACTGTGTATAATTATTTTGTATATATAAATACACACATGCATGTATATATTCAAGAATATATAATATGCATTTTATATAAAGATATATACAGTGTATACACAATAAATAAATAATTATTATAAATAATTTTAATTATACATATTTCTATAAATATATACATGCATGTGTGTGTGTTTATATACACAAAATAATTATACACGGTACACACACACATTATTATGGAAACACAAACTTTTATTTTGGATGCGATTAATCGTTGCCCAGCACTAAATATAACAGAGTTCAACAGAAAGGCTCGTGTAAATGAACACAAACGAATCTTCTCTCTCTCTCTCGCTGATGGGCGTCTGAAGATCTCAGTGTGGAAACATTTAGACATCACTAATTAAATGTTGGCTGTGCGTTAGATAAATATGTGTTTGGTAATTGGATTCATTACCGGCTAACGACACGGTGACGTCGCTGAGGATGAATCTCATGAGAAGTGTCTTACCCTCATGTGACTACAGTGTCATCATGAGTGTTAATGACCAGACACAGTGTCATACACGCAAATCTGCATAGAAAACAGCATAGAATAGGTACTAATTCTACAGAGAACTATAATAATATTATTAGTAGTGCTTGGTAACGATTAATTGTCGCTTGTGAAACCAAATGTTGGCTGGTGTGTGTAAACGTGCAGATTAAGGGCCGGTAATATTATAAACGAGCAGATTAAGGGCCGGTAATATTATAAACGTGCAGATTAAGGGCCGGTAATATTATAAACGTGCAGATTAAGGGCCGGTAATATTATAAACGTGCAGATTAAGGGCCGGTAATATTATAAACGTGCAGATTAAGGGCCGGTAATATTATAAACGAGCAGATTAAGGGCCGTAATATTATAAACGTGCAGATTAAGGGCCGGTAATATTATAAACGAGCAGATTAAGGGCCGGTAATATTATAAACGTGCAGATTAAGGGCCGGTAATATTATAAACGAGCAGATTAAGGGCCGTAATATTATAAACGTGCAGATTAAGGGCCGGTAATATTATAAACGTGCAGATTAAGGGCCGGTAATATTATAAACGAGCAGATTAAGGGCCGTAATATTATAAACGTGCAGATTAAGGGCCGGTAATATTATAAACGTGCAGATTAAGGGCCGGTAATATTATAAACGAGCAGATTAAGGGCCGTAATATTATAAACGTGCAGATTAAGGGCCGGTAATATTATAAACGTGCAGATTAAGGGCCGGTAATATTATAAACGAGCAGATTAAGGGCCGGTAATATTATAAACGAGCAGATTAAGGGCCGGTAATATTATAAACGAGCAGATTAAGGGCCGGTAATATTATAAACGAGCA
Organism: Semotilus atromaculatus; assembly: GCA_031834385.1. NCBI lineage: Eukaryota > Metazoa > Chordata > Actinopteri > Cypriniformes > Leuciscidae > Semotilus > Semotilus atromaculatus. Next base: position 57,474,456 of record JAULUF010000009.1, read on the forward strand.
GATTAAGGGCCGGTAAAATTATAAACGTGCAGATTAAGGGCCGGTAATATTATAAACGTACAGATTAAGGGCCGGTAATATTATAAACGAGCAGATTAAGGGCCGGTAATATTATAAACGAGCAGATTAAGGGCCGGTAATATTATAAACGAGCAGATTAAGGGCCGGTAAAATTATAAACGTGCAGATTAAGGGCCGGTAATATTATAAACGAGCAGATTAAGGGCCGGTAATATTATAAACGAGCAGATTAAGGGCCGGTAATATTATAAACGAGCAGATTAAGGGCCGGTAAAATTATAAACGTGCAGATTAAGGGCCGGTAATATTATAAACGAGCAGATTAAGGGCCGGTAATATTATAAACGAGCAGATTAAGGGCCGGTAATATTATAAACGAGCAGATTAAGGGCCGGTAAAATTATAAACGTGCAGATTAAGGGCCGGTAATATTATAAATGAGCAGATTAAGGGCCGGTAATATTATAAACGTGCAGATTAAGGGCCGGTAATATTATAAACGAGCAGATTAAGGGCCGGTAATATTATAATAAATCATACGGCAGAAGGAGAGCGAAATCTGATCGTCTTATTTTTTGACATGCTTGCAGAGAAAGACTCACCAGAACACAGTTACTGGGTTTCACTGTTCATGTTTTCTGTGTCGGTGTCAGCGGATGATTACAGCACTGAAGGGGAGACGCCCCAGGTGAATAGGAAAAAAAACTAACTAATAGATATCGGCATGAAACTTACTGACATTAAGACAAATATCTTTTGTATTACAAGTTTTTAGAATATTTATGTTAAAATATGCAAATTAGGTATTATCTCATTAAATATGCACTAATTTGCATATCTTTCCAGAAGATAAATCTGAACATTGGATAAAGCCAGATTCAAAATTCTTGTTTCATTTTGATGACATATTTAAGTCAAATGTTTTTACAGATGGGAATTTTGGATATCTCTTTTTATCACTGTCAACAGCCATAAAAAATAAAATGTTGCCCCATTTTTAGGTATAAAATGTTTTATAAATCAGAATCTGAATGATATATGAACAAACCCCTTTGTAAAAGCCTTAAGAATATAGATAGGAATACAGCTGGAAGGTTTGGTGTATGTAAGTGCTGCTGAACTGGAGATATTTCTGGCTCAGGGTATGAGGAAAAAAAACATTTTGAGAATCACGTCAGAAATTGACATCAGCCAATGAGATTTCACTTTAGAGTTAAATGCCCCATTGTACTTTCATGATTGGTTGCAGATAAAAAAGGAAATGACCATATTTGGATCCGACAGCATTGTACAGGAGAGAGAGAGGTTTGTGATGACACGCTGCAGACAGTGATTAGAACGACAACTTTTGTTGAATTTAGGAGAAATCTATAGTCAAAGTGTAGTAAAATAAAGACCTAAATGTGTATTTTGGACTTTTTTTCACCACAAGTCTGAAAGAAGATATATTATTGAAGACAAATAGCCCAAAATCTCCAAATTGACCAGAGAAAAAACCTTGTTTTTGTCTGCCGTGTCTCGCCTTAAACACGGGAAAAGTCATATTTTCCTGATCTGTGCGCTGCAATGCGCTGAGGACTCACGTCGATGGAGAAGCGTCTCCGGGAGCCCTTCCGGCCCTCCGCCTTCACCTGCCAGTGTAACATGCGTGAGTGCGACAGGTCGGTGAACAGATCCCCGTAGTTCCAGCGCACGTACAGCGTCCCGTGAGAATATTCCACCGAGGAGATGTGAGGAGCTTCGGGAGCTGGCGGACACACACAAGAGGTTATTAAAGGAGTATCGACACTCATATCATTCACACAATAACTATTTGTGCTCCCAAAAGGACCTCAGTGAACGGCTCTTAAAGAGGACCTATTATAACTTTGTTTTTAGACTCTACTAGAACAGGTTTTCCTGCTGTAATGTTGATTATTTCCTCATATTCTCCATTGTTGCGGCTCCTCTCTTCCCAGTCTGTCAGTAACGCTCTGTTTACTTCCTGTCTATATGAAGCCCCTCCTTCTGAAACCACACTGTGCTCTGATTGGTCGGCTGGATCAGTGTGTTGTGATTGGTCGAGCGCTTCAAGTGTGTTTGGGAAATGTCCCGCCCCTTACCATAACCGCCAGTTTAACACACTACTAACTAACTCACCCAGGCCCCGCCCCTTTATTCTGCATATTAATTATTATAATGAGGAATTTTGTGACGTGTTCGTTAAACTCAAGACTACAGTGGAGGCGTTTCAGGAGTGAGTGAGTGAGTAAGCGATAGTGAGTGTGCGTGAGTGCGTTTGTGTGTGAGAGTGAGTGAGCGAGAGTGTGTGTGTGTGTGTGTGTGTGTGTGTGTGAGTGAGTGAGTGAGTGAGAGTGTGTGTGTGTGTGTGTGAGTGAGTGAGCGAGAGTGTGTGTGTGTGTGTGTGTGTGTGTGTGCGCGTGTGTCTATATATGTGTGTGGGTGAGTGTGTATGTGTGTGTGTGTGTGTGAGACGACACATGATGACTGGTCGGAAAGCAACGTGTAGTCTGACATGTTTCTTGTCCACGACACGACAAGATTTTAGGAGTCAAAATCGAGTAATCTGACAGTGACTATCGTAACAGACAAACAAATGGTGTAATCTGAACCAGGCATAATGTTAGCGCACCTGTAACGAAGCTCACGGTGGAGCCGTCGCAGCAGCTCAGAGGCGGATCGCCCCACGTCACCATCGTCACACGGAAGTTGTAATACCAGGCCGGCAGCAGATCCGTCACTCTCTGCGGGATACGAGAGAATCCATTCATGACATGAGAAAATGATGATGACACTTGATAAAAGCAAGTGGTGCTCGCTGCCGAATGATGTCAAGCTCCTCCTCTCCGGACCTAATGGGCGGAGCTTGGCCTAATTAGGTTTAGGGATGGAGTAAGGTTAGAGTGGGACTGGACCTGGGAATCAAGCTCCACCCATTTTGCCCATAGAGGCGGGGCTGGACCTTCAAGCTCCACACATTTTGCCCAAAGAGGCGGGGCTGGACCTTCAAGCTCCACCCATTTTGCCCATAGAGGCAGGGCTGGACCTTCAAGCTCCACCCATTTTGCCCATAGAGGCAGGGCTGGACCTTCAAGCTCCACCCATTTTGCCCATAGAGGCAGGGCTGGACCTTCAAGCTCCACCCATTTTGCCCATAGAGGTGGGGCTGGACCTTCAAGCTCCACCCATTGGTGAGAATGGACAATTGAAATTAAATGAAATAAGTGTATTCTATTACCAGGGTTGTTATTGGTACCTAAAACTGAAGCTAAAACCATAAAAAATGCAATTAATAGAAATAAAATAAACATTAGCTGTAAAAAAAAGTATATATATATATATATATATATAAAAATGTAAAATGTAAACCAGGACAACATTTATTATTTTCATTGCTTTAAGTTGAAGTACTAAAATAATTACAACTAAATTAACTAAAACTTAATAAAAACTATAGATATACTGAAAAAAAAAGACTAAAACTTAAAATGATTAAATTGATTGATTGGGTTGCGAGTGCAGTGCGCTTGCAGAGAGACTCCGCCCACTCTCTTCTGATTGGCTGTGGTTGATCTGGCCGTGTCTGGTGTTGCTGCTGGAGTCTGTCTGATTTGTCAGTGTCTGACCTTTGCAGGATCTCATGCTGATTTAATTAACTATGACCTCGTTGGTACCGTGTTTTCATCCTCAGTCTCGCTATGAACCCGAGACGCTGTGGCGTATCATTAAATATGATTACAATAATTTCTCACATCTCAGCCGGGACTCAGTATGCATCATAATTACCCATGTCTACTGGTTAATTGACTGATTACTGGAACGAGACCTCTGCCATTATTGACTCAAAAGCCTAAATAAAGGCAGAACGATCATGTCTGCAGGGTTTTTTAAATGAAATGAAAGACCTTTGAACGATATGTAGATGTAGTGAGTAGAAGTGAGTGTTTCTGAATGACAGTGATATTTACTGTTCAATGATGCACAAACACAGAAGTATGCACTATTGTAACCTAATTTTCCTTGCGTGCACATTTAGGAAATATTTTATTTAAGAACAATTGTTTCAAAAGTTAATGCACTTTAAAAAGTGAATGTCATTTAATTTCAATAAAAGATGCAATGCTTGATTTGGTTTATATTTGATTATTGCGCTCGCTTGTGGGCACAGGAGACAATACAGTACAGGTTTCCTCTAACATTAAGTATTGCCTTTAGAATTCTAATATAATTCAAATGTTGCTAATATTTAAAGGTGCAGTGTGTGATTTTAGCGGCATCTAGTGGTGAGGTTGTGAACTGCACCCAACAGAAGTTACGGTGGCCGACAGGAAGTGATATCGTCGTCTGAGACAGCAGAGAGTAGCCAGTTAAACAATGAGGTTTCTTTACAAAGATAAATTAAGAATTACTTGTTAAAACAATGTTATTGCGAATATTATTGTGTCTTGTTCATCGTTGTGTCAGTGTTTTATCCACTGACTTTAGCAGCTTTTTTACACGAAGAACAACATAGTGACGAAACGCGTTTGTCCGTTCAGTGCCACCGTAGAAACATGTTGATGTAAGGAGACCCGCGGTGTGTGTGTATGTGTGTGTGTGTGTGTGTGTGTGTGTATAGAGAGAAATGCCTCATTCTCAGCTAATAAACACATAACGCTTCATTATTTCTGGTCTTTATACACCACTGAAAACATAGTTATGTTTATGATATTGCATTTCTGTCAACAGATCCTCCTAAATATTACACAATGCACCTTTAGGAAAGAAATTTGAATTTAGCTTTTCAGACATTTTGATAGCCCTAGCGTACATGCAGAACAAACTCATACAATCTCAAAATAAATCATGCATCTCAGACTCTTTCCCTTGAAGAGTGTTGTGTTTTGGTGTTTACCACAGAGGCGATGACGGAGGCGGTGGCGGCGATCTCGTAGTAGGTCGTCCACTGGGACGTTTGCGTGGCCGAGTTGAAGAAGAAGGTCTGAAGTACGTACTTCCGGAAGGCCACGTTATACGGCCGCTGCCAGCTGAGGATCACAGCGCTGGGACTCAGAGGATAAACCACCAGATCACGAACACCCGTCGGCTCTGACAGAGGATCAGCCAATCACAGAGCACAGATGAGTCACAGGAGGCGGAGCTTCCTTATCTTACAACACAGGGAAACTCAACCTGATGGGCCAATCTGTGTTAAACTATTATTCCAATGTTTCTTCTGAAAAATGAGCACTGCATGCATACTATATACTGCAAAAAATTAGCACACAATGAAAATATGAGCACACTGTAAAGCATGGACACTATATACTGCAAAAAAAGAGCTCTGCATGCATACTATATACTGCAAAAAAAGAGCTCTGCATGCATACTATATACTGCAAAAAAAGAGCTCTGCATGCATACTATATACTGCAAAAAAAGAGCTCTGCATGCATACTATATACTGCAAAAAAAGAGCTCTGCATGCATACTATATACTGCAAAAAAAGAGCTCTGCATGCATACTATATACTGCAAAAAATTTGCACACTATGAAAATATGAACACACTGTAAAGCATGGACACTATATACTGCAAAAAAGAGCTCTGCATGCATACTATATACTGCAAAAAATTTGCTCTGCATGCATACTATATACTGCAAAAAATGAGCACACTATGAAAATATGAGCACACTGTAAAGCATGGACACTATATACTGCAAAAAATGAGCACACTGAAAAGAGGTGTAAAGTCCAGGTTCAGAAAGTTAAAGTCGTCCTCAGTATTTTGTTCCAATCACCTGGATTTGCTAATTAGCACAGTTTTTCAGACAGGAGAAAGAACTAATTAGTTCATGGGTGGAATAAACATATGGCAGGAATTTTACTTTCTGACCCCTGGACTTTACATCTCCTCCACTGAAAAAATTAGCACACTGTGTAAAGCATGCACACTATATAGAGTAGAAACATTAGTATGCTTCTACAAACCGAGCAGAACAGTTACTAACCTATATCAATGATGACGGGTTCAGAGGCGGGACTAACGAGCGGCCCGTTAGTGTAATAAACCACCACTCTGTACTGAGCGCCTGGAGTCAGGCTGCTGATGATGTCACTGGTGAGGTTCTCCTATGAGAGACAGGAGAGCAGGTCACATGTTTACTTCTGCTCTGGCACTTTTACCCAAATCATGAAGTCCTAATTCATGATATGCATTTGTCGTGTAAATATAAATAAATAATAAATAAACATAAAAACATGCAGCTTTGCTTGATGTTGATAACATTTGTATTGATTGATGTATCTGGTTAAAAATCAAGCATGTACAGCATGAACACTATATACAGCAAAACTCAGCACACTATGAAAAAATTAGCACACTATATACAGAATGCACACTACATACTTAAATAAACAAGCACAGTATGTACAGCATGCACACTGTGTGCTTGAGTGTGTACTGCGGGCATCACCTGTGAGCAGTAGGTGTTCTCCATGCGCTGGCTGACGCTGGGCCTCCGACAGGTGAGCGACAGCACTGAGATCAGGCTCCCGTTGTACCTGTGAGCCGCCGGAGCCCAGGAGACGCTCGCCGTGCTCGAGTCCAACATCTTCACACTGACCGCCTGAGGACACTCCTGAGGCTGCTCCATCCACTCGCCCCGCGGACCTGCACACACACACACACACACGCACGCAGACAGGCACACACACACACACAATTACACACACACGCACGTACGCGCACAAACACACACAAATCAACAAACACACACTCGTCATTTCTGCACCTTCTGTAGGCTGTATGGCATGTGTGTGTGTGTGTGTGTGTGTCGGGGGTCGTACTGAGGTAGAAGGTGTGTGTGTGTGTGTGTGTGTGTGTCGGGGGTCGTATTGAGGTAGAAGGTGTGTGTGTGTGTGTGTGTGTGTGTGTGTCGGGGGTCGTACTGAGGTAGAAGGTGTGTGTGTGTGTGTGTGTGTGTGTCGGGGGTCGTACTGAGGTAGAAGGTGTGTGTGTGTGTGTGTGTGTGTGTGTGTGTCGGGGGTCGTACTGAGGTAGAAGGTGTGTGTGTGTGTGTGTGTGTCGGGGGTCGTACTGAGGTAGAAGGTGTGTGTGTGTGTGTGTGTGTGTGTGTGTCGTACTGAGGTAGAAGGTGTGTGTGTGTGTGTGTGTGTGTGTGTGTCGTACTGAGGTAGAAGGTGACCCCGGTGTCGGCTGAACTCTCTCGGGCCTCACAGTCTCCGCTCGAGCTGAGTGTTGTGACGAGAACCCGATACGTTCCCGGTTCCGACAGTTCGCTGAAGAACTCGTGTGTGTTTTCATCAACCGTGGCCGTTTCAGTGGAGTTTCCTGACCAACGCATTGGAAACCAACATACGTGTTTCTATTAATGATTCAGGACATATATATATATATATATATATATATATATATTAACAGTATAAAAGTGAAGCTGTTTAATTGTTAATTCACGCAAGATTATTCTCACCGTCGCGGTAGATGTAGACGTTGAACCCGTCGAACGAGGTGTGTGTCGCCGGCGGAGACCAGCGCAGCTCCAGCAGGACCGACAGCGGATTGGGCCTCACTCTGGGGTCAAAGGTCACATCCAGCCTCACTCTGGGGTCAAAGTTCACATCCATGGCTGAGCCCGGCTCGTTAGAGTCCTCGTATTCTGGAAGCACTGCGTTGACGAACTCCTCCTCCTCCTCGGTGGGGGCGGGGCTTCCCATAGGCTCCGCCCACAGAGGCTCAGTGCTGTTGTCATGTGTGGGTTCTGTTGTGCTGCTGTCGCCGTCGGTTACGGACTCGTTCAGGGGCGTTTGGGTGACGCCCACCTCATCAGGATCCGCCCCTTCCTGTTCTTCAGTTGAAGGGACGTCACGTGTCCTGCGCAGGAATGATGCATTGTGGGACGCCTTCAGAACGGCCCAGTGCGGGTCAGATCCGCCGAGGTGCAGGATCTTCAGGGACACGTTGAGAGGAGGGTTTGGGACTGAGGACAGAAAACATCAGTTATTATTGATTACTCAAAAAAAAAAGATCAAATTAAATTATGTGTAATTATTGAGGAAAAACTGTTAAATTATATTTCAAATACATATTTTCAATGTATTCTTAAGCACTGATTTTTAAAATTAAAATCAGATTAACGGTAGCATATAGAATATAAAATTAATTTAAATGAATAAAAATAATAATGTATTTTTACATTACTTTATTACATTTACGTAAAAAATACATATTTTGAGTATGACAATATTTTTAAGGCCATTTTTTTTCCAAAGGTGATTTCAACATTCATTTATTTAAATGTATAATTTTAGTTTTGAATATTGTCAGATTAAACCAATAGTAGTATACAAAATCAAAAAAAAATAATAAAAAATATTAAATAAATAATAATCAAATTAAATTATTTTTAAGAACAATTTGAGAAGACATTTTATTAATTATTAATGTTATTATAATTGTTCATTTCAATATAATTATAATTGTTCATTCCATGATATTATTTTGCACATTTTAGTTTGAGTTTTTCATAATTCGCATTATTTTTAACAGTGACTGTCATACAGTAATTTATTTAAATGTATTTATGTATTAAAATCAGCTTAAATCAAAGTCAGTTTGAGAAACATTACCACGATATAAAATATGATTGTAAATAAAATCATTACAGTTCTCAGTCTAGTTTTTCTTTCAAATGACAGTAATGAGAGTTTGTGGCTGATAAGAGTTAAACTATCAGCTAAAAACAGGATTTTCTCGAGTTTCCTCGCTCACTAGCCTCTCGCTAGTTTGGATAATTAGCATCTTGCTGTGAATCCGGAGTTTCCATTAATAATTAACAGCTCAAGACCTCGTTCAGAGACTAATTAAAGGTCATGTGATGATGATGATGATGATGAAGCTTGTGACAAACACACACACACACACACGATCACATGTTCAGCGCTCATGTAAACACTACACTCAGATTCATCAGAATAACCCAGTCCTGCGTGTAACGCCACCAGTGTTAATCTGAAACCCAGAAGATGGTGATGATGATGATGATGGTGATGGTGATGATTGTGATGGTGGTGGTGGTGGTGATGGTGATGATTGTGTTGGTGGTGGTGGTGGTGATGATTGTGATGGTGGTGGTGATGGTGGTGGTGGTGTTGGTGATGGTGGTGGTGGTGGTGGTGATGGTGATGATTGTGTTGGTGGTGGTGGTGATGATTGTGATGGTGGTGGTGGTGGTGATGGTGGTGGTGGTGTTGGTGATGGTGGTGGTGGTGTTGGTGGTGGTGGTGATGGTGATGATTGTGTTGGTGGATGTGATGGTGGTGGTGGTGGTGGTGATGATGGTGGTGGTGGTGGTGATGGTCAAGTCAAGTCAAGTCAAGTATATTTATATAGCGCTTTTCACAATACAGATTGTATCAAAGCAGCTTCACAGTATCAATCAAAACAACATAACAATGTTTGTTTATTAGTGGAAAACAATAAAATAAAATAAAAAGACATCCAAGTTTGGAAGGGCTGATCAATGTTATTAATGATTGGTTAATTAATTTGAATATCCCCATGGTGATGATTGTGTTGGTGGTGATGGTGATGATGGTGGTGGTGATGGTGGTGGTGGTGATGGTGGTGGTGGTGATGATGATGGTGGTGATGGTGATGATTGTGGTGGTGGTGGTGGTGATGGTGATGATTGTGGTGGTGGTGATGATGGTGGTGGTGGTGATGATGGTGGTGATGGTGGTGGTGGTGGTGGTGGTGATGATGGTGGTGATGGTGATGATTGTGGTGGTGGTGGTGATGATGGTGGTGGTGGTGATGGTGGTGATGGTGATGATTGTGGTGGTGGTGGTGATGGTGGTGATGATTGTGGTGATGGTGGTGATGGTGATGGTGGTGGTGATGGTGGTGATGGTGATGATTGTGGTGGTGATGATGGTGGTAGTGGTGGTGGTGGTGATGGTGATGGTGATGATTGTGGTGGTGGTGATGGTGGTGATGATTGTGGTGATGGTGGTGATGATGGTGGTGGTGATGGTTGTGGTGGTGGTGGTGGTGGTGGTGGTGAAGGTGATGATGGTGGTGATGATGGTGATGGTGATGATTGTGGTGGTGATGGTGGTGGTGGTGATGGTGGTGGTGATGGTGGTGGTGGTGATGATGGTGGTGGTGATGATGGTGGTGATGGTGATGGTGATGATGGTGGTGGTGTACCGGTGCGGTGCTGCCGGGGCTCGAGCAGGATCGGGCTCCGGCTGATCATCGAGCTCCTGTTGACCGTGGCCTCAGAGATCAGCTGGAAGGAGATGTTGCTGTAACACACACCCGACAGCCAGTGCTTGAACACCGTCCTCCCCTTGTGGAAGTCTGCAGAGAGAGAGAGAGAGAGAGAGAGAGAGATGAAGAGCAAAGCTCCAAAGTTCAGAGCAAAGGGAGATATTTGCTTTTACAGAAATCACTTTTTAAGGACTACAACTAACGGCTGGTAGGAACTACAATAATCTCCTTCACGGGTTGGTGACATCA
>JAULUF010000009.1:57490000-57505000 GCA_031834385.1 Semotilus atromaculatus
TGAACCAGCAGGCCATTCTGGGTTGAGCGCGCGACCCTGAGCGGAATGAGCGAGCCGAGGAATATTCAGAAATGCGCTCTCACATGCTCTGATCGGAACAAAGGATATTAAAATAATTAATTAATCATTAGTTTATAACTTATGAAAATGATAAGTGTGCTTTCTTCTTCCCTTTGCCACATCATATCACTGTGAGATGGGCTTCTTTTCAGCTTTTGCTTCACTGAAAAACAAAGTACAGATCTCAGCTGAACATTGAGCATGACTTGAGAGTGGCAGTATCAAGCCTGCAACTCTGCTTTGAGAAATTGTGCAATGCAAAACAGGCTCATTGCAGCATACACATTTTTGGCACTTTTATTTTCTCTATTTTTGAATTTCATACAGCCTTGAACTTGACACAGTGTTGACATTAAACCACCGTTCAGGGCCATTGCTTAACGGACGACATACTCGTCACTGCCCTGAAGCGCGAATATCAGCCTTTTAAATTCAACCGCCCGATGACGACGGGCTCATTGTGCTGTCTCATTCTTTATCGAGCATACGTGAGTATTTGGCTTAATTTACCTCAGATAAATAAGATACGTAATTATTCAAACACAACCTACAACATACTTTTCTAATGTGACTAATGTAGCCTCGCTCACACTGTTTAGTTTTTCATTTGATTTGTCTGCTATTTAGTATCATTCGTTTCTTTGCTCCTCTGGATTTGTTGATGTTTCCTGGATTTATATAAAAAAAAAAATCTATCGCCCGGCTTTCGACTACGATCCCCAATCTGCCATATAGCAGAACACGGTTTTGTTCATTAAAGGCTCTGATCTTAGCTTTTTATGTTTTATATATCTTAAGAGTAATGTGTAGGCCTATATTCGTTTTTAGTTGTTGTTGTTTTTTCACAAATGTATGACTTTTGGAAGTGCAATTTGATTACCATATGCAGTTTTAATTTGTACTCTTCAAAGTGTACACCTTTATGTGTTGATTATAATTAGGCTAATTTACTGATAGCCCTATTTAATAAAAATAAGGATAAACTATATTTAAAAAGTATATAATTATCTAACATCTGACTAATTCAAAATTAACCTCAAAACATTAAATGCTAAATTGGGGTTATATATATAGCCTAGGTCTATCTAGCATTAAACACAATTGTTAGACCGTCGTCTCGCAGTGGCTGAATATCACGCAACAACGTTGTTACAGCCCTCTTGCATCTTACAATTGTTACAATGTTATCTGGCATTAAGTGTTTCTGCTTCATTAGAGCCTATTGTGAGGAAAAAGCTTAACGTGGTTTAAAGTAGGCTACCTAAACAACGATCAGTGATCACCAAATTTCTCTCTCATATTCCTCCTGAGAGAGAAATTTGGTGATCATTGATCGATGTTTAGGTACATTAAAACACATTACGCGTTTTAGAATGTCCCACTTTCAAAAAAAGATTAAACAAAAGCTGATTGTGTTCATTCAGATGCTGAATAAACATTGATCTATAACATGAAGCGGACCCTGAAAGATTTTTTTGGGGGGTAAGTTAATGGTGCAATTGTCATATCAAAATAATGATAGAGATTGAAGATGTAAGCCTGTGCAATGCCAGTAATTTTGATTTTTGGAACTATGCATTTAATAGAAAAGCCCTAAAGAAATGCACAACCAGCAACCCAGCTCTCAGCAATGGCAGTGGTAGCAGCAGCAGCCTAGCGTCAGCCCTCAGCAGTGGTAGCAGCAGCCCAGCGTCAGCCCTCAGTTTGCCAATTTGTTGGACTCTGGCCCAGTATGAACACTTTAAAACCAAATACTCGTTCATATTCCTATCTAATAATGCACTGGGATGTGAAATATGCAGAAATGCAGGGTCACCAGGTGTGCTAAGATCTGGTTCAAACAAATACACTTTTTCATCAGAGTGGCAATATGGCAGAGTTAAACCTTATGGGGATACTAAAGACAAGCAGATGAGATCGTTACGAAAAAAAATATGCGAGCACGTATCATCGCATAGCCACAAATTAGCCGAGTCGATCTGTGAAAAAAAAAAGAAAGTACATTAGATGCCAGCTTCCTAAAAGCACAACAAGAACAGCTGTGCACCACTGAGAAGGTATTTAGGACGGCATATCACATTGCCAAAAGAAATCGCCCATACACAGATCACCCTTCGCTCATCGACCTACAGCGCATTAATGGTCTTAATATGGGGAGAGTTTTGCACACTAATGTCACATGCACAGAGATTGTTAATTTCATCTCAATAGAAATGAAACATGCCCTGATGACCAGCATCAGGAATACAAGGCCCAAAGTGTCCATCCTGATAGATGAAAGCACGACACTAAGCAAAAAATCTTGTTTAATTGTATATGTTCGCGCATCGATCCAAAATTCAGACCCACTCACTTTTTTCTTAGAGGTTATTGAACTAGAACAGACTACTGCAGATGGCATCACTGATGCATTGCTCAAGTGTCTCATGGACAATGGGTTAGATGATGAGTTTCTGAAGCAGTGCTTTCTTGGCTTCTGCTCAGATGGTGCATCGGTGATGCTGGGTAGAAAAGCAGGGGTGTATGCAAAGCTAAAGGCCAGATATCCAGCAGTGGTTGGCTGGCACTGCCTTAATCACAGGCTAGAGCTGTCAGTTGGGGATGCCGTAAGGAGCTGTGTGGAAACCAATCACTTCACCAGTTTCCTGGATAAGCTGTACTGTCTTTATAGTCAGTCCCCAAAGAATTTGAGGGAACTGGATGAGGCTGCATCAGTAGTGGGCACGCAGTTGAGAAAAATAGGTCGTGTGTTAAATGTGAGATGGGTTGCCTCTTCCTACAGGACAGTTGAGGCTGTCTGGAATATGTATGGTGCTTTGCACCAGCACTTTATTAGTGCTGGTAAAGATACATCCAGGACCTCGGCTGAAAGGTGCATGTATGACGGGCTTGCAGCTAAATTATCCTCAGAGGGTTTTGTTGTCAATTTGGGACTAATGTTGGATGCTCTAGAAGAGCTTAAAGACTTGTCTGAGGCATTACAAAACAGAGAAATTCGTCTCTCAGAAGGTTTAAAAAAAGTTAAACGTCAGGCTGATGTTTTCTTAGCAATGATGGAGACACCAGGCCCTCATTATCAGATTGCCTGCCAGGCTGTTCAGGATGGTGTTTTTAAGGGGGTTCCATTGAAAACTGGCGGGAGACAAATAAAAATCAATCACGAAAAGTTTTTTCATGCACTCAGTTGTAGCATGCAGTCCAGGATGGTCCCAGAGCATGAGCTGGAGCTTTTTGACCAAATAAATGTGTTGTCACCTGACACCTGGCCCTCTCCAGTGCCACTGCTGTATGGAGAACAAGAATTGAGGCAGCTGTGTGTTAGTCTGGCAATGAACTACTGTAGTGTCAAACAAGGTTTCAGGGACTACAAGGAAAACCCAAAAATGGCAATTAAAGAGGGTCTTCTAAAATTAAAACACACCGTAGATACACTGGCTGTGAGCACAGCTGAATGTGAAAGGGGATTTTCAGCGATGAATGTTATTGTTTCACCACTGAGAAATCAGCTGAAGATTGTCAATGTGTCCTCTTTGATGTTTGTAAAGTTAGTGGGTCCACCACTAGAGTTGTGGAACCCAACTAAGTTTGTTAGGAAGTGGGTGATGACAAGGAGGTCAGCAGACCATGCTGCCTGTAGACAAAGAACCATAAATCTTAAACCAGAGGAGCCTGCATTTGCTCCTATTTGGAAGCTGATGAATGCATGAATTGTAGTATGTGAATAAGTAAATGTGATGTATTTAAAGTTTAAACTTATGTCTGCACACAAGTGCCTCAAGTGTTGTTCGGGTTGTTTCATTACCTCCCATGTCGGTGTGATTAAATCAAACATAACATACTGCCAAAGAAATTGACCCTGCTTCTCTTAAATCTACATAATTTTCTTGTTTAAAAAGATGTTTACATATTTGCCAATGTTAAATATGTTAAATTTCATACATTTTCCGAGGTTGAAATCCATTGCCTGCTTGTAAACATTAAAGGTAAAGAATAATAATAAAGTAAGTGAATTGTAAAGTATTTATCTTTGTTTGAACAAATACTCAACCCTACCTTACACGTTAATACTGGAAAAAGAGCCACTTTGGTGTAAAAACACATTAAGTCATTTTACGGCGCGATTTTGAATGATGACCATTTACTGTAAATAAGGGCTCCCCCTCCCTACAAATGCCAATTTAACCACTGTGTGTGTGTATGTGTATGTGTATGTGTGTGAGAGAGAGTGAGAGAATGAGAGAGAGAGTGTGTGTGTGTGTGTGTGTGTGTGAGAGAGAGAGAGAGAATGAGAGAGTGTGTGTGTGTGTGTGTGTGTGTGAGTGAGAGAGAGAGAGAGAGAGAGAGAGAATGAGAGTGTGTGTGTGTGTGTGAGAGAGAGAGAGAGAGAGAGAGAGAGAGAGAGAGAATGAGAGTGTGTGTGTGTGTGTGTGTGTGTACTAGGGGTGGAACGGTACATGTATTCGTATTGAACCGAAACGGTACGGGGGTCACGGTTCGGTGCACGAATTTACACGCAGAATACACGGTATAAAAAAAAAACTCGCGTGCAAATTAATTAATGTAATGCGGAACTACTGTTAGATACGCGGGTTCTTTAGGGACACATAATCTGTACCCTCGGCTTAGCTCTGAACGCGCGTTCACTTCAAACGTTGGCTTTATACGCGCGTCCTATTCGCTTTGGAGTAGCGCCGAACTAGACGCGAATTTGACGCTCTATTCGCGTTTGGTGTGACCGCATAATGAACAGGCTGCGATGTCAAGATTGCAATGCTGGAGTGTGTGTGTGCGCGCGCGAGAGAGAGAGAGGCGCGGGCGCGATCGAACTGTGTGTGTGTGTGAGAGAGAGAGGCGCGGGCGCGATCGAACTGTGTGTGTGTGTGTGTGTGTGTGTGTGTGTGTGTGAGAGAGAGAGAGAGAGGCGCGAGCGAACAATGGAAACATAAAAAACATACTCCGTCATTTTGTTCATACAGATCATTAAACCTGCAAAGTGTTTACTTTGTGTACACTCGCAATAAAACACAACATTGTGCTTTTGTCACACTGTAAACTCTTGTCAAACTGTAACCTACAACTGTCACCCAACCAAAATCACACACACACACACTGTTTTAAAAGCAAAACATATTTATCCAACCCCATTTCAAAACAGTCTGTGGGTCCCATCTTTTGGACATTCATCATATTGCATTGGTTTTCATTTCTTGTCCTCGGAGCACTAATCTGTTTATTTTTAAGTTACACATTCTACATTGATTAAAAAAGAAAATCGAATGTGGTTTTAATGGTAGTATTATTTTATACAGAAATCCATTATTTATAATTCAGATGAGAATAATGTTACATTGTTAAGTAATACTGTTAATTAAAATTAAGGAAAACAAATATATTGATTTTTAATTTTTAATATATTGCAAATTAATTTTAAATTATTTCAGGTACAATTACCAAACACATCTCAAGGTCTTTTCATTAATTTAATTAATAAACTAATTATATAAAACTATTGTCAGTGCACTACAAATAAACTGGTTCTATGCCTTTATTAATAAAACTTATTTAAAAAATACAATGCCTTATGCATTTTTGTTTTGCTTTTCCCTCCATTGTACCGAAATCGTACCGAACCGTGATGTCTGAACCGAGGTATGAACCGAACCGTGACTTCTGTGTACCGTTCCACCCCTAGTGTGTACAGTATTAAAATCATTACATCTATAGAGTCATTGAGAGAGTGACATCATCACTGGTTGCTCTGCCCTCGTGTGCATCGATAAATCAATCAGAATAAAATCTGCAATATTATTACATAAAAAAATAAAAAAAAGAATTAAATGCTGAGATATTTCTAATGCGTTCACAAGTTTCCAGACGGTCGGTTTTACAGTCCAAAAGCACAGCGAATATTAATGTCAGAATCCCTGGAGCTTTTGAATATTCATGAGTTCATGATGTTTCTGCGCGTCATCTTGTATTTGTAAATTTTATGTGCATTTCATTAGATCTAACAAATGAATTTTAACATCCTGCAAAGTCATCAATGAGAACGTCTGACTGGTGAAGAGTCTCAGATTAAACCTGCCATCGAGATTTGATTCAGATGTATTAAATATAAGTCAGATTTACTAAATATAAGTCATGTTTTCTATATTTCTACAGCGGGAGGGAGACGCAAAAACACGACGTCCACGCGCCATAACCTCCTCACCCGCGGGGAATCGGTAAAACCCCTAACGTTACACATGTTGCTGTATATCTGGCAGCGCGAGCCCAAAGATAACGTGTTTTCATCATCGTTTCAACTTTGATCAACAACAATGTTTTAACTACCGTATGACGGTCAGTGGCCGGTCAGAGTCAGGAGGAGCCGCTCGCGCTCGGACACCCGGAAGTGTCTGGTGTCTGTTGTTTACAAACATCCTGAAATGCCGTATTCTTCTCTGACTTCCACTGATGGAATGTTCAGCATTTCAAATGTAACAGACAGTGATGCGCACATTTGCATACTGAGCTCTGATTGGTGTGCGTGTGTGTGCGTGCGTGCGTGTGTGTGTGTGTGCGTGCCAGAGAGAGATAGAGAGAGAGAGAGAGTGTGTGTGTGTGTGTGTGTGTGTGTGTGTGTGTGTGAGTGTGAGAGAGTGTGTGTGAGTGTGTGCATGGTGTCTGTGTGTGGGTGACCTTATAACACTCACTCACACACACACACAAACAAACACACACACACTCTCTCTCACACACACGCACTCACTCACACACACACTCACTCTCTCTCACACACACACACACACACACACACAGTTGAGTATAGTTCACAGATGAATGGAAGGTCACTCACTGAATGACGGAGGCCGTCACACACACACACACACACACAGCTGCTGACATTATCATGCAAACGGAGGCGCTCAGAGACACCAGAACATCATCAGTAACGAGAGATCAGCAGGAGGAGAGGAAGAGGAGGATGAAGAAGATCTGAGCTGTAATCGCAGAACCCAGTGTGTGTGTTTGTGTTCAGACACACACAGATCTCAAGATTCACGGCACACAACAAACACACTTCAGCTTCTGCACTCACAAATAAAAAGATAAAACGTTTTTATTTTTGTTTTTAAAGATAAAGAGCTTCGTTCCCGGCGTCACTGAAGAACGTTTAACAGCAGAGACACACACACACACACACACACACACACACACACGCGCGCGCACAATCCTCCTCTAGAAGAGACACGGTTCTTTAGGTCATTAAACTGCTTTAACCTTTATAAACTGATCACTGCTTCCAAGGCATCGCTATAAAACACCCTTTGGAAGCTTTTTTTTAAGAATATAGAAGAAATATTTTTGGTTCTCCAAAGAACTTTTCAGTTAAAAGTTGAAAGTTCTTCATGGAACCATCAATGAATTAAGAACATTTACTGTCCAGAGAGCTGAAGGTTTTTGTGCAGGAACATGACATACACACACACACACACACACACACACACACACAGACACAGACACAGACACACACACACACACACACACACACACAGACAGACACACACACAGACAGACACATGCGCGTGCGCACACACACACACACACGCACACACACACACACACACGGCATGAGCTCATTCGGCGGCTGATCAGCCTTTAGTTTTCGGGTGTTTAATTACATGTTCCTCTGGCGTTTAATTAAAGTAAATACACACACACACACACACAGTCATGTTGAGTGCAGTGTGTGAGGATAGTCCGTCGCTCGCCCAGGAAACACAACAAAGAGCCCACGCTGGCGGCCCGTCACGCTCCCCACACACACACACACACACACACACACACACACACACACTCCTCCCACGGGATCCCCAGGAGGTCCAGAGACACGCCCACACACACTGACTCAGCCAATCAGAGCCCTGCCCCCCCACGGGAGCGTCTGATTGACAGCTCTGACTCTGCAGGGTTTCTGCTCTCTTTTGAGTCTCTGAACAGGGAACATAATCACCAAACACAGCAAAATCAGTCTATAGATACAAATAAAATAAGAATATAATATATTATTAAAAAATATATATATATAGTTAAAAGCACATGATAACATTTTCATAAAACACATTTTTCCCTAAAATCTCATTACTGTGATCAGTAATATTGTAAAATATTATTATAATTTAAATCATCAGTTTTCTATGTGAATATACAGTAAAGTGAAGTTTATTCCTGTGATCAAAGCTGAATGTTCATCATCATTACTCCAGTCTTCAGTGTCACATGATCCTTCAGAAATCAGGATAATATGATGATCTGATGATCCAGGAACAGTGATGATTATTATCAGTGTTGAAGTCAGTTATTTACATTTATTTTTCAGGATTCTTTGATGAATATAAAGTTCAAAAGAACAGCATTTATTTGAAATAGAATCTTTTGTAACATTATAAATGTCTTTACTGTCACTTTTGATCAATTTAATGCATTATTGATCAATAAAAGTATTAATTTCTTTCAAATCTGATTGACTCCAAACATTTGAACAGTTTATAAAGTTTTTAGTTTATAAAATAGTATTTATAAGTAATACTAAAATGTTTTTAAATAATATTTTTGTGGAGAATTCATCGTGAAAAAAATTATGTAAACACAAAAACAAAAGCATAATGATCCTAAAAGTAGCTCAAAAATGATTTCTATTTTGATTTGAGTTTCAGGAGTCACAAGTTCTCCTATGTTCAGGAACATTAGACGTGTGTCTGTGAGAAACATGTGAGCGCCGAGACTCATGGGAAACTGTAAAACATGTACAGCGGCCCGAGCATCAGCTCCGGGGAATCGATTTCAAGCGTCTCGAGTCGAGATACAAGAGTCTTTGTGCTGGAGGAGAGTCATGTGACCAACACTACACACACAACACACACAACACACACCGGTCCATGTGCTGTCATCTCAAACATACACTGTTGATGAATCCCTAGACACAAACACCACTGTAACCGCATCACAATTTATGGAAGATTGTTTACGCCATGGAATAAACAACATTTAACATTCGGAATTGTGACTTTTTTTCTCAGAATTGAGTTTAAATTTCACAATTCACACTTTAGCCTATAACTTACAATCTCACATTTATATCGATCAAAATAGAGTAAAGAGTATATAAACTCAAAAATACGAGTTACAGAGTATATAAACTCAAAAATACGAGTTATAGAGTATGTAAACTCACAATTATGAGTTATAGAGTATATAAACTCAAAAATACGAGTTATAGAGTATATAAACTCAAAAATACGAGTTATACAGGTCCTTCTCAAAAAATGTGCATATTGTGATAAAGTTCATTATTTTCCATAATGTAATGATACAAATTAAACTTTCATATATTTTAGATTCATTGCACACCAACTGAAATATTTCAGGTCTTTTATTGTTTTAATACTGAAGATTTTGGCAGACAGCTCATGAAAACCCAAAATTCCTATCTCAATAAATTAGCATATCATGAAAAGCTTCTCTAAACGAGCTATTAACCTAATCATCTGAATCAACTAATTAACTCTAAACACCTGCAAAAGATTCCTGAGGCTTTTAAAAACTCCCAGCCTGTTTCAATACTCAAAACCGCAATCATGGGTAAGACTGCCGACCTGACTGCTGTCCAGAAGGCCATCATTGACACCCTCAAGCAAGAGGGTAAGACACAGAAAGAAATTTCTGAACAAATAGGCTGTTCCCAGAGTGCTGTATCAAGGCACCTCAGTGGGAAGGAAAAAGTGTGGCAAAAAACGCTGCACACCGAGAAGAGGTGAGCGGACCCTGAGGAAGATTGTGGAGAAGGACCGATTCCAGACCTTGGGGGACCTGTGGAAGCAGTGGACTGAGTCTGGAGTAGAAACATCCAGAGCCACCGTGCACAGGCGTGTGCAGGACATGGGCTACAGGTGCCGCATTCCCCAGGTCAAGACACTTTTGAACCAGAAACAGCGGCAGAAGCGCCTGACCTGGGCTACAGAGAAGCAGCACTGGACTGTTGCTCAGTGGTCCAAAGTACTTTTTTCGGATGAAAGCAAATTTTGCATGTCATTCGGAAATCAAGGTGCCAGAGTCTGGAGGAAGACTGGGGAGAAGGAAATGCCCAAATGCCTGAAGTCCAGTGTCAAGTACCCACAGTCAGTGATGGTCTGGGGTGCCATGTCCGCTGCTGGTGTTGGTCCACTGTGTTTTATCAAGGGCAGGGTCAATGCAGCTATCAGGAGATTTTGGAGCACTTCATGCTTCCATCTGCTGAAAAGCTTTGTGGAGATGAAGATTTCATTTTTCAGCACGACCTGGCACCTGCTCACAGTGCCAAAACCACTGGTAAATGGTTTACTGTGCTCAATTGGCCTGCCAACTCTCCTGACCTGAACCCCATAGAGAATCTGTGGGATATTGTGAAGAGAAAGTTGAGAGACGCAAGACCCAACACTCTGGATGAGCTTAAGGCCGCTATCGAAGCATCCTGGTCCTCCATAACACCTCAGCAGGGCCACAGGCTGATCGCCTCCATGCCACACCGCTTTGAAGCAGTCATTTCTGCAAAAGGATTCCCGACCAAGTATTGAGTGCATAACTGAACATAATTATTTGAAGGTTGACTTTTTTTTGTATTAAAAACACTTCTTTTATTGGTCGGATGAAATATGCAAATTATTTGAGATAGGAATTTTGGGTTTTCATGAGCTGTATGCCAAAATCATCAGTATTAAAACAATAAAAGACCTGAAATATTTCAGATGGTGTGCAATGAATCTAAAAGTTTAATTTTTATCATTACATTATGGAAAATAATGAACTTTATCACAATATGCTAATTTTTTTATATATAAATTTTTTTTGTATTATAGAGTTATAGAGTATATAAACTCCAAAATATGAGTTATAGAGTAAGCTATATAAAATCACAATTACAAGTTATAGAGTATATAAACTCAAAAATATGAGTTATAGAGTATATAAACTCAAACTACGAGTTATAGAGTATATAAACTCCAAAATACGAGTTATAGAGTATATAAACTCAAAAATATGTGTTATAGAGTATATAAACTCCAAAATACGAGTTATAAAGTAGGCTATATAAAATCACAATTACAGGTTATAGAGTATATAAACTCAAAAATATGAGTTATAGAGTATATAAACACAATTACGAGTTATAGAGTATATAAACTCCAAAATATGTGTTATAGAGTATATAAACTCCAAAATACGAGTTCTAGAGTATATAAACTCAAATTACAAGTTATAGAGTATATAAACTCAAACTACGAGTTATAGAGTATATAAACTCAAAAATATGAGTTATAGAGTATATAAACTCAAAAATATGAGTTATAGAGTATATAAACACAATTACGAGTTATAGAGTATATAAACTCAAAAATATGTGTTATAGAGTATATAAACTCCAAAATACGAGTTCTAGAGTATATAAACTCAAATTACAAGTTATTGAGTATATAAACTCAAACTACGAGTTATAGAGTATATAAACTCAAAAATACGAGTTATAGAGTATATAAACTCAAAAATATGAGTTATAGAGTATATAAACTCAAAAATATGAGTTATAGAGTAAATAAACTCAAAAATACGAGTTACAGAGTATATAAACTCACAAATACGAGTAAAGAGTATATAAACTCACAAATACGAGTAAAGAGTATATAAACTCACAAATACGAGTAAAGAGTATATAAACTCACAAATACAAGTAAAGAGTATATAAACTCACAAATACGAGTTATAGAGTATATAAAAACTCGAAATAATGAGTTATAAAGTCAGAATAGCAAGATATAAAGTCACAATGATCTTTTTTATGTTTTATTCTGTGACAGAAACGAGCTAAATCCATACAATACAGTGAGTTTATCAGGAAACTCTTCTGTTTCTCTCTCTATCTGGAGTTTGACACGATCGGAGTGAAACAGCTGAACGTGTTCATGAAGGCATTGGTTTCAGCATCAGCGAATCCCATCGGGTCCTCCGTGAAAGCCGGAGCGTGTGTGTGTGTGTGTGTGTGTGTCAGTGCGCATCTACACACACGGAGCGTCACGAACGACGCGCTCAATGGCCGCCTGTGTGTTCATGAATGATGACAAAGAGCATCAATGACACACACATTCAGCGGCTGAAGGGGCTTTCAGACTCGACGTCTTTCACTGCCGTACAATATCAGGCAACTAGTGGAAATCATAACACACATTTATATGATGATTAGGGTTGGGTAGCGTTTTAATTTGAACGATTCCGATTCCTATTTTGATTCTGCTTATCGATTCCTAATTTCGATTCCAATAATGAAAAAGAAAGAAAGAAAAAACGTAGATATCATTTACATTTAGTCTTGTTGCGAAACATTTAATTGTGGCTGAATATCATAAACAAGAACTCTTGCAGGAGCGTTTGCCTGTGGTTTAAAAACACCACAGAAGAACAACTAGCCGAACTAATATAAACTTCAAGCATTATTAAAGACAATAAACACTCAGTCATTAAAAAAGAGCAAATACTAAAATTAGCAATCGCAACAAAGACACACAACTGAGCAAAGATACGATTGAAATAAACAGTGTTTTAAGATTTTCAGGTGTTCGGTGCAGAAACTGTAGCCAGGGAAACCCAGACAACTGGCCATAGACATGCGTCAAAACCGCCGCCATCTTGGAACAGGGGTCTTGTCATAGGAAGTATCTAGGTAACGCTGCTATCTCTGCCTGTACTTCGAATTCATGGATGATGGCGAACTTTTGTACTGCGTATGATGTTCACACGAACGAAATATGAACTAGGAAGAATGTTTTTTTTTTTATTGTTTTTTAATTTTCTCTGGACTCGATGATAAATACATGTCTGACCTTTGGAATGAACCAAAAAAACTAGAAAATCGCATTCATGACGATTTATAGTGATTTTATTTCCGTTAGACCTTTGATGCATTAAAGAGGAGGGCTCCCCTGTTCCAAGATGGCGGCTCTATTGACGCATTCGTTCCAATGAACTGCCGTAGCCAAGGCGGCATCTAGTGTATATATCTATGGAGTCTGGCGAAGAGCTCATTCAAGACCGTTTCTAATCTGTCGACATCGAGGCACCGATCAGAGACGTTGGGGAGGGCTTTACACGATGACGACAGCGCAGCGACGGACGGTCAAGCAGATTTTATACATTACAAAGATGGCTGCCGCCGTGGAACATCACTCGTTCACATCAGCAATCGTGTCTGTTTTAAGCGATTTGAACGACACTCGTAGACGTTTCTCCGTCGCTCTGCACACGGCCTCTCCTTCATCGCTCTGATTGGTTTAGGTCTATCCAGAGGCGTCTGAGTGACGTCCGTTGGTGACGCCCCTCTGGAAATGATTTGTCTATGAAGCTTTGCCTGACCATAATAACTCAGTTACTACTGAGAATGGTCTGGTTTTAACCAGGCTACAGAAACTGTAATCAGATGTAAGATAACACTTAAATAAAATATACATTACAAATATATAGAATATTATACAGCGTCATTATAGAGCGGGAATATCAGCGTCATTATAGAGCGGGAATATCAGTGTGATTGTAGAGCGGGAATATCAGCGTTATTTAAGTGCGGGAATATCAGCGTTATTATAGAGCGGGAATATCAGCGTTATTATAGAGCGGGAATATCAGCGTTATTATAGAGCGGGAATATCAGCGTTATTATAGTGCGGGAATATCAGCAGGAATATCAGCGTTATTATAGAGCGGGAATATCAGCGTGATTGTAGAGCGGGAATATCAGCGTTATTTAAGTGCGGGAATATCAGCGTTATTATAGAGCGGGAATATCAGCGTTATTATAGAGCGGGAATATCAGCGTTATTATAGAGCAGGAATATCAGCGTTATTATAGTGCGGGAATATCAGCAGGAATATCAGTGTTATTATAGAGCGGGAATATCAGTGTGATTGTAGTGCGGGAATATCAGCGTTATTATAGAGCGGGAATATCAGTGTTATTATAGAGCGGGAATATCAGCGTTATTATAGAGCGGGAATATCAGTGTTATTATAGAGCGGGAATAATATCAGCGTTATTATAGAGCGGGAATATCAGCGTTATTATAGAGCGGGAATATCAGCGTTATTATAGAGCGGGAATATCAGCGTTATTATAGAGCGGGAATATCAGCGTTATTATAGAGCGGGAATATCAGCGTTATTATAGAGCGGGAATATCAGTGTGATTGAGGTGCGGGAATATCAGCGAGTGTTATTATAGAGCGGGAATATCAGTGTTATTATAGAGCGGGAATATCAGTATTATTATAGTGCGGGAATATCAGCGGGAATATCAGCGTTATTATAGAGCGGGAATATCAGTGTTATTATAGAGCGGGAATATCAGCGTTATTATAGAGTGGGAATATCAGTGTTATTATAGAGCGGGAATATCGGTGTTATTATAGAGCGGGAATATCAGCGTTATTATAGAGTGGGAATATCAGCGTTATTATAGTGCGGGAATATCAGCGGAAATATCAGCGTTATTATAGAGTGGGAATATCAGTGTTATTATAGAGTGGGAATATCAGCGTTATTATAGAGTGGGAATATCAGTGTTATTATAGAGCGGGAATATCAGTGTTATTATAGAGCGGGAATATCAGCGTTATTATAGAGTGGGAATATCAGCGTTATTATAGTGCGGGAATATCAGCGGGAATATCAGCGTTATTATAGAGTGGGAATATCAGTGTGATTGTAGTGCGGGAATATCAGCGTTATTATAGAGTGGGAATATCAGTGTTATTATAGAGCGGGAATATCAGCGTTATTATAGAGTGGGAATATCAGCGTTATTATAGAGTGGGAATATCAGTGTGATTGTAGTGCGGGAATATCAGCGTTATTATAGAGTGGGAATATCAGTGTTAT
>JAULUF010000009.1:57522500-57530000 GCA_031834385.1 Semotilus atromaculatus
GGATTTGTTTCTAACTCGTTAGTTTAGATCGTATTTAGATATAAAATGTATGACAAATAAGGGCGTGGTTAACTTTGATTGACAGCTTGATTGACAGCTGATAACGGGCTGCGCCGAGTGGAACTCCTGAAATGTGACGGCCATGATCTGACACACACATCAGACCAGCTCTGGATCCCTAATGAAAATTTTGATTGAAATATCATAAGATTTTCCAAGATGGCGCCGCCCACACCCCCCATAAACCATAGACAGTATAAGAAGTGGACAGAGCCGTCTCATTGGAACTCAGTTGAGACAGTTGAAGCCCATTTTTAGCATTTTGACGCTGTGTCCATATGTTTTACAGTCTATGGTAGAGACAGGAAGTAAACAGAGCGTTCCTGACAGACTGGGAAGAGAGGAGCCGCAACAATGGAGAATATGAGGAAATAATCAACATTACAGCAGGAAAACCTGTTCTAGTAGAGCCTGAAAACAATGTGTGTGTTTTTGCTGAATGCGTCTCAGGTCGTTACTCGTTGTTGTGCTGGACAGGTCATTAATGGACTGGGATGATAAACGGGCCAATCAGAGCGAAGCGACACACACACACACACACACACACAGCCGGAGCTGACACACTCGTTTAACACAGGAACAGGAGAACACTGATTCCCATAACTCAGACCTACACACACACTGGGTCGGGCAAACATGACAGACATTATTATTTTATTTCAATTGAATTAATGTATTATATTTTAGTTCGATAATGTTTTGTAATTTAAGGGATTTTATGGTACTAAATTATATTGACGCTGTATTTATAATCCATTTATTCACGTAGACCTGAACATCACATCTCCACTGAAACTGGAGACTCGAACGCTTTAGAGCGACAGACTGAAGACAACGGAACATGTTTCTTAAATTAAAAAACATCACACTCACTCTTTCTCTCTCTCACACACACACACACACACACACACACTCACTCTTTCTCTCTCTCACACACACACACACACACACACACACTCACTCTCTCTCTCTCTCTCAGTCTCACACACACACATACTAACTCTTTCTCTCTCTCACACACACACACACACTCACTCTTTCTCTCTCACACACACACACTCACTCTCTCTCTCTCACACACACACACACACACACACACACACACACACTCACTCTTTCTCTCTCACACACACACTCACTCTCTCTCTCTTTCTCACACACACACACACACACACACACACTCTCTCTCTCTCTCTCTCTCTCACACACACACACACACACTCACTCTCTCTCTCATACACACACACTCACTCTCTCTCTCACACACACACACACACACACTCACTCTCTCTCAGTCTCACACACACACACATACTAACTCTTTCTCTCTCTCACACACACACACACTCACTCTTTCTCTCTCACACACACACACTCACTCTCTCTCTCTCTCACACACACACACACACACTCACTCTCTCTCAGTCTCACACACACACACATACTAACTCTTTCTCTCTCTCACACACACACACACTCACTCTTTCTCTCTCACACACACACACTCACTCTCTCTCTCTCTCACACACACACACACACACTCACTCTCTCTCTCTCTCACACACACACACACACACACACACACACTCACTCTTTCTCTGTCTCACACACACACACACTCACTCTCTCTCTCTCTCACACACACACACACACACACTCACTCTCTCTCACACACACACACACACACACTCAAACACACACACACACACACACACACTCAAACACACACACACACACACACACACACACACGGGCGAGGGATTGGTTAGATGTGTTGTCAGTAATCAGGTGTTGATCAGTGAAGGTGTTTCTGAACACCAGGATCTTTCAGTGGATGCAGAAACTGAGACGCGTTGTGTAATGATCTCTGATGAGCGAGAGAACTCGTCGTCTATTTCTGTTCTGTTCAAGCGTCAGACGGCAGCGAGAGGACCTGAAGGAGGACACCCGCTCCCACACACACTCATTATATCAGACAGCACACACACACACACACGCGTGTTCCTCCACATCTGCGTCATCACTGCAAAACATGCTTTTCTCACTCAGTTTCCAGTCCAAATGTCAAAAAACTCTGTCAAAGATGTCAAAAGATGTCAAAGATTTTTTTTTTTTGTAGAAACAAGATAGAATTTCTTATGTCATTTCACTTATCTAGTAAATGCTTCTTTATTTAAGAGTTTTTTGACATTTGGACTGGAAACTGAGTGAGAAAAGCATGTTTCTGTCCTGTTCTCCAGCACTAATATATAAACATTCTTAAATCAAGCATTTACTGGATGAGAAGCAAAATGACTGAAGATATTAAGTCTTGTTTTTATAGAAGTAATTCACCTTTCTTAGAATTTGTGACTGGAAAGGTAAACTGGAATATATGTTGTTGCTTTTTTTCTTTTTTTTTACAGTGTGGTGAAATTAACTTAATCAAAACATTATTCATGGAATGTTTCAGTTGGATGTGTGTTTTTAAATGTTTCTACTGGTTTCAGAACGTTCAGATTCAAAAGTAACGTTCCATAATGTTTGAAGAATGATACAATGTTACTGTTCCGTAACGTTCACAGAACCAAGAAGAAACGCTTTTAAAACATTTATAAAACTGGATGTTCATAACTTAATGGGAACGTTTGAGAAACATTCGTAGAATTTAATTTAATTTAATAATTTTGATTCAAATGTACTGTGAATAAACAACTTATTCCTCTTGAATTCACTCTGTATGGGGATTAAATGTGTAGAATTATTGTACTATATATCTAATAATGTTGATTATATATCTGTGAATATTGTGATGTTTTGGGTCTTTCATGGATTTCTCTGTGTGTGCTCAGCGCTGGTGGTCCGGTTCCTGACCAAGAGATTCATCTGGGAGTACGACCCTACACTCGGTGAGAAACACACACCGTAACACACACCACACACACCATAACACACACCATCATAACACACACCATAAACACACACCATAACACACACCATAAACACACACCATAACACACACACACCATAACAAACACCATAACACACAACACACACACCATAAACACACACCATAAACACACACACACCATAACACAAACTGTAAAGTCTTTTCTCCTCTATTGTATTATTATATCGAGTGAAACGCTTCTGGAACAGGAACACATGTGGGCGGGGCTTGATTGTGTCTGTGTGGAACTGATTGGATGGTTGTGGTTTGCTATTGGCTGATCTCAGGTTATAGCCCCGCCCACATCATCAGAGTAGACGTTATTAGGTCGTGTCACATGACCTCATCACGGATGACAGACTTTAGGAGACACAATAAGCGTCTTTGGAGTGAGTGAAATACAGAGGCGGTGAAGGTCATGTGAGCGAATATAGAATATAAACGGATGAAAAGGTCTGTTTTATAAACACACTCTCCATTCATCAGAGCGTTCTGCACATTCTTACTCATCAATCGTAATTGAGTTCAGCGCCAGAGACGCCTGATGAATAAAGAAGATTCATTTACTGTCCTCGGATTAAACCAGTCCCGATGCAGAGCTGCGGGGAAGCAGTTTAGTGGAAATCAAGCGGTCTTCGGGGATAAAGGATCCTGATTGGCTGAGCAGCGTCTCTTAGCCCCGCCCCCAAACACTGTTTATCTGAGACTGGAGAGTTTGGTTCGTGTTGTTCGTGTGGAGAAGACGCTGTTTTCTGAGATTGATACGGTAAACCCACGCCATCGTTACTGTTCGTATCACTGTGATCAAGAGCTGAGACCCACATATGATAATGAGCGTTTGCTTTCTGACCAATCACAGCAGAGCAGCTCTCAGAGAGGCGGGGCTTAGAGAGACTGAATCTCCGAACAAAGCGTTTCAGACACTGAGAGGAAATGAGGCGATGCTGAAATAGATATTATGAGGAAATTAAAGTGTTAAAACAGTATAATAGTGCACTTTAAAAGTTTGAAGGTTTGACTTCTTTGTGTTCACAAGATGAGAGCCAAGTGACATTCAAGCATTCGTGAGTGAGTTAAACACGGCCTGAGAGCCAGCAGACGCTTGGACTCGACGTGCTGAGAAACATTCATAAACACTTTCATTCAGTCCTGAGTTTCTGTCCAGGACGTCAATCTAGACACACACACACACACACACACTCACGTGTGTGTGTGTGTGTGAGAGTGAGTGTGTGTGTGTGTGTGTGTGTGTGTGTGTGTGTGTGCTTGTTTTTGTGATATATGAGGACACAAATGTGTATAATGACATGCATATTACACTAGTATTACAATTTACACTGGATTTTATGGGGACATTGCATGAGTCCTCATATTTCAAATAGCTTAAAAAAACATTAAAAACAATGTTTTTTTAAAAATGTAAAAATGCAGCATGTCTCCTGTGATGGGCAGGTTTAGGAACAGGGGCAGTGTGTGTGTGTGTGTGTGTGTGTGTGTAAAGGGATAGAATATATAGTTTGTACAGTATAAAAACCATTACACCTATGGAATGTCCTCATAAATCACAAAAACAAAGCTGTGTGTGTGTGTGTGTGTGTGTGTAAAGGGATAGAATATATAGTTTGTACAGTATAAAAACCATTACGCCTATGGAATGTCCTCATAAATCACAAAAACAAAGCTGTGTGTGTGTGTGTGTGTGTGTGTGTGTGTGTGTGTGTGTGTGTGTGTGTGTGTGTGTGTGTGTGTGAGAGTCTGAGTGTGTGTGTGCGTGTGTGTGTGTGTGTGTGTGTGTGTGTGTGAGAGTGAGTGTGTGTGTGTTTGTGTGTGTGTGTGTGTGTGTGTGTGTGTGTGTGTGTGTGTGTCTGTGTGTGACAGGTTTTGTTCTGCCAGCTCTCGCATTTGCCAGGAATGGAAGTGATGTACAGTCAAATACACAGAGCCAATTTATGTCCCACAATGCACCTGAGCCAAAGCACAACATGCTCCCGTTCCAGAAATTCAAGAGATTTTGGAATCGACTTCAATCGAATTCAACTCTGTTGATTCTGAAAATCGCTTCTGAAATAATATTTAAATTCTTATTCATCTCATTTACAAAAAGTCACTTAAAGTGAAAAATAAAATTCACAAATGTCCATTAAAGTTACTGTGTCATTAAAAAGTAAACAGATAAAGTATATAGAAACTCTATTGTGTCGTATATCGAGTGAAGCGCTTCTGGAACAGGAACACATGTGGGCGGGGCTTGATTGTGTCTGTGGGGAATTGATTGGATGGTTGTGGTTTGCTATAGGCTGATCTTATGTGAGTGACAGGTTATAGCCCCGCCCACATCATCAGAGAATAGAAGAGATGCTGCAGAAGGAACTTATTCTCATTTAGATTATTAACACAATAATGATAAATCATTTAGAAAAAACAGTAACTCTAAGACGAACTCTGAGTCAGTCGCTGTAAATCTGCTGTAATCTCTCATGTGTTACACAGATGTTCTGTCTACTAACACAGTGTGTGTGTGTGTGTGTGTGTGTGTGTGTGTGCGCGTGTGTGTGTGTGTGTGACAGAGTCCACCTATCGCCACCAGGCCGTTATTGACGACGAGACGGTCAGCATGGAGATTCTAGACACAGCCGGACAGGTGCACTTTCACTTTTCATTTCATAATTATGATTTACCAAGCATGTTTTTGTACATTAACCCTCATCCTTCCCTCAATTTTTTTTTTTGAAATTGTGTGTTCATCAGAGAGGTCCAAGAACCTAGGACTTTAGTCGCACTTGAACCACGAATACACACACATTTTTTTTTATGAATTCGAGTAGTTTTGTGGTTGAAATTTAAAAAAGTAACAAATATTTTTGTTATGGGGAATGAATGTGAGGAACGCTTCAATACATAGAAAAACCTAAAATTGCTCAATTCAAACTAAAAATGCTAAAACTTTACCAAAAAAAATATCTTATAATGTCTACATGTGTATGTGAATCCACACTTTATTATTTATTGATCAAATCTAGTAATGTAAAGGTAAATAAAATAAAAAATCTAAAAAAATAGGCAAAAATATTATCAAAATGAAATTAAAAAAGCAAAACATTTAATACAGTCTTCGAGTCGTTTTGACCCGCGAGGGAACGATGTGTTATAAAGTGCGAGAAGGATGAAGTAATTTGCTTGTGTTTGTTTGTGTGTGTGTGTGTGTGTGTGTGTGTCAGGAGGACGTCCTGCAGAAGGAGGCTCACATGCGATGGGGCGACGGGTTCATCCTAGTCTACGACATCACGGACCGCGGGAGCTTCGAGGACGTGACTCCTCTTAAAGGTGACACATTATTTAACTTATTACTTTCCTCAAGATCTATTATAAATCTATGGCATCCCTAAAATGTGTGTGTGTGAAATCTCAGCTCAAAATTCCCAGATCATTTATTACAGCTTTTCAAAGTTGCCCCTTTTTGGCTGTGAGCAAAAACGCTCTGTTTTGTGTGTGTCTTTAAAAGTGCTGTATGTAATTTTTTTACTCGACTAAAGCAAAAATACCATAATATGTTTGCATATATTGAGGAAACATGCTAAGTTCACGCACTCGTTCCTCTGAAAAACACTTCTACAGCCAGTTAATAGTGGTGGTTGCCAAAGGCAAGGCATCACTCTTGTTATTGCTCATACTTAAACTTCGGCTCGCTACTCCTCCCGCACCGTTTGTCATAGACCCATGAATGAGGTGTCAAATCGACCGGTTTACTGAGAAGAGGTGTGCTATGACTTTTATAAGCGATCGGGTGTACGATGTTCATCCGGGCCGACGATAAATCGGCCGAAAACAGTTCCATAGACTTAACATTGGCACAAATATTTGTAAGATCATATCTTTGGATCAGAAGATCAGAGAGACTTGGGGTTGGGCTCTTTTGATTCGGCCTATCAAGCAGATAATAAGTAGTGACATACCAACTTCATAGCCACGCCCTAGCAACCAGTTACAGGACCCTAGCAACCATTAAACAACATTAACAAGCAAAATCTCAGCACATTGTAGAAACACAGAGTTGGCCTTTTTCGACTCAGACTGGCAAACAGTCTTTAAATATCAACCCGTAAACTGTATAAGCAAACCCTAGTAACCAAAAGAGTACCCTAGCAATCGTACAAACACATGAATAAGCTATATCTCAGCACCAGAATATCGTATAGACATCGAGGTGGGCTCGTTTGTTTTGGTTGGGAAACCAGTCTTTAAATATTACCATGGTAACTATGTAACCACACCCTAGCAACCGAGTGCCGAGATTTGCCACTGCAAGCACCACTCACATTTTCTTCACATTTTCTTTTACTCGTTCCGTGTTGTCAGTCGGTTTTTGTTTTGGTCTCACAACCTCATTGTTAAACTACCTACTCTCTGCTGTCTCAGACAGCGAGATCACTTCCTGTCAGCCACCGTAACTTCTGTTGGGTGCAGTTCGCAACCTCACCACTAGATGCCGCTAAAATCACACATTGCACCTT
>JAULUF010000009.1:57550000-57560000 GCA_031834385.1 Semotilus atromaculatus
AGTTAACTAGCGTTCAGATGCTTAAACCAGCAGTTAACTAGCGTTCAGATGATTAAACCAGCAGTTAACTAGCGTTCAGATGATTAAACCAGCAGTTAACTAGTGTTAAACCAGCAGTTAACTAGCGTTCAGGTGCTTAAACCAGCAGTTAACTAGCGTTCAGATGCTTAAACCAGCAGTTAACTAGCGTTCAGATGCTTAAACCAGCAGTTAACTAGTGTTAAACCAGCAGTTAACTAGCGTTCAGGTGCTTAAACCAGCAGTTAACTAGCGTTCAGATGATTAAACCAGCAGTTAACTAGCGTTCAGATGCTTAAACCAGCAGTTAACCAGCAGTTAACTAGCATTCAGATGCTTAAACAAGCAGTTAACTAGTGTTAAACCAGCAGTTAACTAGCGTTCAGATGCTTAAACCAGCAGTTAACTAGCGTTCAGATGCTTAAACCAGCAGTTAACTAGCGTTCAGATGATTAAACCAGCAGTTAACTAGCGTTCAGGTGCTTAAACCAGCAGTTAACTAGCGTTCAGATGCTTAAACCAGCAGTTAACTAGCGTTCAGATGATTAAACCAGCAGTTAACTAGCGTTCAGATGATTAAACCAGCAGTTAACTAGTGTTAAACCAGCAGTTAACTAGCGTTCAGGTGCTTAAACCAGCAGTTAACTAGCGTTCAGATGCTTAAACCAGCAGTTAACTAGCGTTCAGATGCTTAAACCAGCAGTTAACTAGTGTTAAACCAGCAGTTAACTAGCGTTCAGGTGCTTAAACCAGCAGTTAACTAGCGTTCAGATGATTAAACCAGCAGTTAACTAGCGTTCAGATGCTTAAACCAGCAGTTAACCAGCAGTTAACTAGCATTCAGATGCTTAAACAAGCAGTTAACTAGTGTTAAACCAGCAGTTAACTAGCGTTCAGATGCTTAAACCAGCAGTTAACTAGCGTTCAGATGCTTAAACCAGCAGTTAACTAGCGTTCAGATGATTAAACCAGCAGTTAACTGCTGGTTTAAGCGTCTGAACGCTAGTTAACTGCTGGTTTAATCATCTGAACGCTAGTTAACTGCTGGTTTAATCATCTGAACGCTAGTTAACTGCTGGTTTAAGCGTCTGAACGCTAGTTAACTGCTGGTTTAAGCATCTGAACGCTAGTTTTCGGATGATGAAGCATCTGAACGCTAGTCTTCGGATGATGAAAACTGAGGGTCGCCGTCTAGAAAGACTATACAGGAAAACTGGACTCATTGTGCACTCTTTAGCTTTTAAAGAACACCTGCTCAACTACCGGACCGCCCTTAACAATGCAAGATCCTCTTATTTCTCCTCCACTATTAGGAATTCCTCGTGCAGACCCAAATCACTCTTTGCTATGGTTAACAAACTAACAAATCCACCACAATATGTTATGTCAGGCTCTGTGGAGCTTGTAAATAGCTTCTCTAAATTCTTTTCAGACAAATTGATGTCTATCACTTCTTCCATCACCAAAAACACGCATACAAGTGACTCAAACTTAATGACAACTGGTCCAGCCCACTCGTCAAACCCTCGCTCTACTTTTACTCTGACTACTCCTGTTGCCATAAGTGACCTAATTGTGAAGTCAAATTCTACATCCTGCCGGCTCGATCCTACGCCTACTGTTCTACTTAAGAAGTGCGTCCTCGAGGTCGCACCACTCATAACTCACATGATAAACTGTAGTTTAGCTTGTGCCATTGTCCCAGCGGAATTAAAAACTGCTGCAGTGACTCCCATTCTTAAAAAACCTGGCCTTGATCATCTAAACATGGACAATTACAGACCGATATCAAACCTAACATTCTTAAGCAAAATCCTTGAAAAGGTTGTTGCTTCACAATTACGCTCTTATTTGGATATGAATGGTCTTTTTGAACCTTTTCAGTCAGGTTTTCGCCCATCTCACAGCACTGAAACTGCTCTTCTGCGTGTGGTTAACGACATTCTCTCATCGATGGATTCAGGGTTAATAAACATCTTGATGCTCCTTGATCTAAGCGCCGCTTTTGACACAGTCTGCCATGAATTGCTTATTTCTCGGCTTTCTGATATTGGTATCACTGGTTCCGCTCTTTCCTGGCTTATTTCCTATATCACTGACAGAATGTATTATATCACCATACAAGGTCATAATTCTGCCACCAATCTACTTACACGGGGCGTTCCACAAGGTTCGGTTCTTGGTCCACTCTTGTTTATCATCTACATACACCCACTTGGTAGCATCATACGCAGGCATGGACTACAATTCCATTGCTATGCAGATGACATCCAAATTTACTTCACCACCAGCTCCGATAGACCATCCCTGCCTGACTCACTCACTGCATGCATCAGGGACATAAAGCATTGGATGTCCCTTAACTTCCTCAAATTAAATGATAATAAAACTGAGATATTAGTGATTGGCTCTCCAGCCTCAGTCAAAAGGATGGACCAGTCCTTCTATATTGATGGTTTCCATATAAAGCCTTCATCACTGACTCGCAACCTCGGTGTCTTATTTGACTCAACTCTGTCTTTTGGCTCTCATATTTCTTCCATTGTTAAAAACTCTTTCTTTCATCTTCGAAATATTGCTCGTCTAAGACCATCTCTCACTTTAGCTGACGCCGAACTCTTAATTCATGCATCAATCACATCACGTCTGGATTATTGCAATGCTTTATTTCTTGGCCTTCCCAAAAAACTTATTGCAAGATTACAGTACGTCCAAAACTCAGCAGCAAGAGTTCTCCCCTCCACCAGGCGTTCTGCTCACATTACTCCGGTGCTTCATGACCTTCACTGGTTACCTGTTTCATCTCGTATCCACTTTAAGGTATTGCTTTTAACATATAAGGCATTAAACGGTCTTGCACCCCCATATTTGTCTGATCTACTTTTCACCTACCGTCCTGCACGCTCACTCAGATCAACTGAACTTGGTTTACTGTCCATCCCTCGTTTTCGATTATCTACAGTAGGTGGAAGGTCATTTAGTGTTAATGCGCCAACATTATGGAATTCACTGCCCCTTTCACTTCGAAATATTTCATCAGTGACTGCTTTCAAGACACAGTTAAAAACATATCTGTTTAACATGTACTTCGTCTAAATGTGATTATATGTGTCCTTTGTGATTGTAAAGTTGTGCGTCAGTGTTTAAATGTATTATAAAGGTACCATGTAAAGCGACCTTGAGCTTTGGAAAGGCGCTATATAAATAAAACTTCTTCTTCTTCTTCTAGTTAACTGCTGGTTTAAGCATCTGACCGCTAGTTAATTGCTGGTTTAAGCGTCTGAACACTAGTTAACTGCTGGTTAACTGCTGGTTTAAGCATCTGAACGCTAGTTAACTGCTGGTTTAAGCATCTGAACGCTAGTTAACTGCTGGTTTAACACTAGTTAACTGCTTGTTTAAGCATCTGAATGCTAGTTAACTGCTGGTTTAATCATCTGAACGCTAGTTAACTGCTGGTTTAAGCACCTGAACGCTAGTTAACTGCTGGTTTAACACTAGTTAACTGCTGGTTTAAGCATCTGAACGCTAGTTAACTGCTGGTTTAAGCATCTGAACGCTAGTTAACTGCTGGTTTAATCATCTGAACGCTAGTTAACTGCTGGTTTAAGCACCTGAACGCTAGTTAACTGCTGGTTTAACACTAGTTAACTGCTGGTTTAAGCATCTGAACGCTAGTTAACTGCTGGTTTAAGCATCTGAACGCTAGTTAACTGCTGGTTTAAGCACCTGAACGCTAGTTAACTGCTGGTTTAACACTAGTTAACTGCTGGTTTAATCATCTGAACGCTAGTTAACTGCTGGTTTAATCATCTGAACGCTAGTTAACTGCTGGTTTAAGCATCTGAACACTAGTTAACTGCTGGTTTAAGCATCTGAACGCTAGTTAACTGCTGGTTTAAGCATCTGAACGCTAGTTAACTGCTGGTTTAAGCACCTGAACGCTAGTTAACTGCTGGTTTAACACTAGTTAACTAGCGTTCAGATGCTTAAACCAGCAGTTAACTAGTGTTAAACCAGCAGTTAACTAGCGTTCAGATGCTTAAACCAGCAGTTAACTAGAGTTCAGGCGCTTAAACCAGCAGTTAACTAGCGTTAAGATACTTAAAACTGCTGGTTTAAGCGCCGGAACACTAGTTAACTGCTGGTTTAAGCATCTGAACACTAGTTAATTGCTGGTTTAAGCGTCTGAACACTAGTTAACTGCTGGTTTAAGCATCTGAACGCTAGTTAACTGCTAGTTTAATCATCTGAACGCTAGTTAACTGCTGGTTTAAGCATCTGAACGCTAGTTAACTGCTGGTTTAAGCGTCTGAACGCTAGTTAACTGCTGGTTTAAGCATCTGAACACTAGTTAATTGCTGGTTTAAGCGTTTGAACACTAGTTAACTGCTGGTTTAAGCATCTGAACGCTAGTTAACTGCTAGTTTAATCATCTGAACGCTAGTTAACTGCTGGTTTAAGCATCTGAACGCTAGTTAACTGCTGGTTTAAGCATCTGAACGCTAGTTAACTGCTGGTTTAATCATCTGAACACTAGTTAACTGCTGGTTTAAGCATCTGAA
Source organism: Semotilus atromaculatus (assembly GCA_031834385.1). Classification (NCBI taxonomy): domain Eukaryota; kingdom Metazoa; phylum Chordata; class Actinopteri; order Cypriniformes; family Leuciscidae; genus Semotilus; species Semotilus atromaculatus. The sequence goes on from JAULUF010000009.1 coordinate 57,554,584, forward strand.
CACTAGTTAATTGCTGGTTTAAGCGTCTGAACGCTAGTTAACTGCTGGTTTAATCATCTGAACGCTAGTTAACTGCTGGTTTAAGCATCTGAACACTAGTTAATTGCTGGTTTAAGCGTCTGAACGCTAGTTAACTGCTGGTTTAATCATCTGAACGCTAGTTAACTGCTGGTTTAAGCATCTGAACGCTAGTTAACTGCTGGTTTAAGCATCTGAACACTAGTTAATTGCTGGTTTAAGCGTCTGAACGCTAGTTACTTGCTGGTTTAAGCGTCTGAACGCTAGTTAACTGCTAGTTTAAGCGTCTGAACGCTAGTTAACTGCTGGTTTAAGCATCTGAACGCTAGTTAACTGCTGGTTTAAGCATCTGAACGCTAGTTAACTGCTGGTTTAAGCATCTGAACACTAGTTAATTGCTGGTTTAAGCATCTGAACGCTAGTTAACTGCTGGTTTAAGCGTCTGAACGCTAGTTAACTGCTGGTTTAAGCATCTGAACGCTAGTTAACTGCTGGTTTAAGCATCTGAACACTAGTTAATTGCTGGTTTAAGCGTCTGAACGCTAGTTAACTGCTGGTTTAATCATCTGAACGCTAGTTAACTGCTGGTTTAAGCATCTGAACGCTAGTTAACTGCTGGTTTAAGCATCTGAACGCTAGTTAATTGCTGGTTTAAGCGTCTGAACGCTAGTTACTTGCTGGTTTAAGCGTCTGAACGCTAGTTAACTGCTTGTTTAAGCGTCTGAACGCTAGTTAACTGCTGGTTTAAGCATCTGAACGCTAGTTAACTGCTGGTTTAAGCATCTGAACGCTAGTTAACTGCTGGTTTAAGCATCTGAACGCTAGTTAATTGCTGGTTTAAGCATCTGAACGCTAGTTAACTGCTGGTTTAAGCGTCTGAACGCTAGTTAACTGCTGGTTTAAGCATCTGAACGCTAGTTAACTGCTGGTTTAAGCATCTGAACGCTAGTTAACTGCTGGTTTAATCATCTGAACGCTAGTTAACTGCTGGTTTAAGCATCTGAACGCTAGTTAACTGCTGGTTTAAGCATCTGAACGCTAGTTAACTGCTGGTTTAATCATCTGAACACTAGTTAACTGCTGGTTTAAGCATCTGAACACTAGTTAACTGCTGGTTTAAGCATCTGAACACTAGTTAACTGCTGGTTTAAGCATCTGAACGCTAGTTAACTGCTGGTTTAAGCGTCTGAACACTAGTTAACTGCTGGTTTAAGCATCTGAACACTAGTTAACTGCTGGTTTAAGCGTCTGAACGCTAGTTAATTGCTGGTTTAAGCGTCTGAACGCTAGTTAACTGCTGGTTTAAGCGTCTGAACGCTAGTTAACTGCTGGTTTAAGCGTCTGAACGCTAGTTAACTGCTGGTTTAAGCACCTGAACACTAGTTAACTGCTGGTTTAAGCATCTGAACACTAGTTAACTGCTGGTTTAAGCATCTGAACGCTAGTTAACTGCTGGTTTAAGCATCTGAACGCTAGTTAACTGCTGGTTTAAGCATCTGAACGCTAGTTAACTGCTGGTTTAAGCGTCTGAACACTAGTTAACTGCTGGTTTAAGCATCTGAACACTAGTTAACTGCTGGTTTAGAGTAAGAGCGTTTGATCTCAGCCTACAACTCAAGTTTTAATAACAATATTTTGCTTGTTTTGTCTTATTTTAAATAATTTTAAATTTAAACAGTGACAGATCTCCACACAGATGTAATGAGAATCATGGGAAGAGCAAACCTCTATGATATAGTCCTTTCCATCTTTGCCGTGGACGGCTTTGACAGCGCAGATGTCCAGACCACCGAACATCTCCGAGCACGAGTCCACCCACACACGATACCTACACACACACACACACACACACACAGAACATCATGATCTGAGCGTCACACACCTGCTGGGGTCAGTGTGATGTGTTTGAGTGACACCTGTCAGTCATGGCGATCTGCTCCAGCATGGCTGAACCTGTGTTGGCCTTCCAGTTTCCAGAGATGGACGTCCTCCTGAAACAAACCATAATTTTTTCAGTAAACAAGACTTAATTTCATAATGTCATTTTGCATCTCCAGTAAATGTATCTTGATGTAACCCTCCTCCTTCCCTCACGTTTATAAAAAAATATTTTTTCCCCTCGCGGGTCAAAATGACCCGAAGCCCTAAAATTATACTTACTTTTTTTTTTGGTCTATAAAGCTAATTCTATTTCATTTTTATAATATTTTTTTTTATGCTGTTTTTTTAAAGATTTGTTTTATTTTATTTAGATTTGATCAATAAATAATAAATAAATAGTCATTTAAGCACATTCCTCACATTCTTTCAACTTAAATTCAAAATAACACAATTTCATGCATAACCCTTTTAATTCAGCTCTAAATAACTTGTGTGTCTTTGTCGACCTCTTGTGGACAATAATAATAATGATGATATTTCATGACTCTAGATGGTCTTATATTTCTCTATGGAGTAAATGAGCTGTTCCTCTGGGTCCTAAAGCCAGTTCAGTGTGCGTTCACACACACGTAGACATTATAACATCATTTGGTGTTAATGTTTTAGTATTTTTAGTTTGAATTGAGCATTTTTAGGATTTTCAGTGTACTGAAGCACTCCTCACATTCATTCATTCCTAACAAAAGGATTTGTTACTATTTAAAATTTCAACCACAAAACTTATCGAATCCATTAACGTTTTTTTTGTGTGTATTCGTGGTTCAAATGCGACAAAAGTCCTGCGGTCTTGGACCCCTCTGATGAACACTCATTTTTAAACACTTTTATAAAAAATTCGCTTCAGGTCAAAATGAGCCGAGAGAAAGATGAGGGTTAAGAACGTTCAGATATTTGTGCTGGAAAACACATGACTGAAATCAACCCCAGTGCAGGTTCTCACATGTAGGCTTTGTAGTTTGTGCCGATCTTCTGGATACGGATGTCGTACTTCGAGGCGACGAAGGGTTCGGTCGTGGCGTAGGTTTTAGCGATCGCAACCACACTGGTGATGTCCTGGAAGTCATTCGCCGTCTCCACCTTTATCTGGAGAAACACACAGTACAACCAGCTTTTATTTCATTCATACTACAGTGATGTGAATAAGTTTGGACACCCATGCTAAAGTTGCCTAAAAAGAGGAATAAAAAAATAATCTTTTGGAAATTTATCTTAATGCCTTAATTAAGAAAACGAGGAAAAATCCAACCTTTAAGGACACCAGTTTCCTTTGTGAATGAGTAATGTATGGTAAATAAATAAATGTTCTTCCTTGAACTACAGGGGCATAAGTCAGGACACCCTGTGTTAGATCCCCATAGAGACTGCAGATTTATATTTTTAAAGCCCAGTTATTTCATGGATCCGGGATAATGTGCATCCTGATGAAGTTCCCTTGGCCTTTGGAGTTAAAATATCCCACATCATCACACACCCGTCACCACACCTAGAGATCGGCATGGGGGACTTTCCATAAGATCATCTCTCAATGCTAATCAAACCAGCTATTAGGCTAACTGAGATAAAACCATGCCAATCTCTCTAAACTCCAAAGGCCAAGGGAACTTCATCAGGATGCACAGTATCCCGGATCCATGAAATAACTGGGCTTTAAAAGTCTCTATGGGGATCTAACACAGGGTGTCCTGACTTATGCCCCTGTAGTTTAAGGAAGAACATTTATTTATTTACCATACATTACTCATTCACAAAGGAAACTGGTGTCCTTAAAGGTTGGATTTTTGGCATTATGGTTGGATTAAGATCAATTTCCAAAAGTTTTTTTTTTATTCCTCTTTTTAGGCAACTTTCCAAACTTATTCACATGTATATTACCTGCTATTACAGTGATTTACAACTATACACACACACACACACACACACACACACACACACACACACACACACACACACACACACACAGTTTTAAAACTATACCTTTAAGATTTTGAAAAGGAATGGCTTCTGTCTCACATGACAGCAAAATACAAATATTTTCTACTATCGCTTTCTATAAAACCGCTGTTTTATTTTAAACACTCACTGATAAACTTCTGGAGGCTCTTCCTGTGCTTCAGGAAATCATTGACACTGCCGAGACATGAACATGAATGTGACCCGTGTAAGTCACAATGACTGTCAGCAACTTCATTAGGAAGGTTGACTAATTAGTTAGTTTCTCGTGTTTATTTATTAGTGTTTTATATTTTTTTCACTTCAGAAATCATTCTATATCATTTGGATTTTTTTTAAATGATCATAAGTGACTGTAAAGAAATTTCTATTTCACATAAAAGCTGATCTTTTGAACGTTCTATTCATCAGAGAATAAGTACGTATGAAAATGAAGAAGTGATGAGAGACGGTTATTGTGAAACATCATTTCACTCTTCTGGAACATTGTGATGTGGAAAACATCATGCCCTCCATCCAGACCTGCCACACACACACACACACACACACACACATTCACACACACACATCTGAGATCATGAGAGCGACTGACCTCAACCCACTCACACACACACTGTACAAACACACACACTGTACAAACACACTCACACACACACACACACACTCTCTCTCACACACACACACACACACACACAGTACATAAACAAAAAATTTGAAACTGACAGTTATCAACTTTGAAAACTGAGTATATATTAATATGATTATTAAAAAGTTATAGTTATCACAGATGGACCAATCAGAGGGCAGCTCGGGATGACATCATCAGGAACATACCTTTCCCATGCCGGCATAGGCGTGTCCCATCTTCACCACCACTGGGAATGTTGCTGTGGGCAGCTGGAGGAGAGAAGGGCACACACACACACACACACACACACACAGATGTATTTTAGGGTGATGTTGGTTTTATGCTGACTGAAATGTTCTGGGAACGGGATGTGAGGAGGCCGCGGTGTTTGGGAAAACGAATCCCGACCAAAGACAGACGCCCAGTGATTCCTGCAGGGAACATTCAAACACACACACCTGATCAACCAGAACTGGTCACATGATCGAGTCATTTATCTGAGGCTTTATGATCTGAGGTCCGTCTGAATCACCTGAAGAATCGGTTCAGGAGTCGTTTATCTGAGGCTTTATGATCTGAGGTCAGTCTGAATCACCTGAAGAATCGGTTCAGGAGTCGTTTATCTGAGGCTTTATGATCTGAGGTCCGTCTGAATCACCTGAAGAATCGGTTCAGGAGTCGTTTATCTGAGGCTTTATGATCTGAGGTCAGTCTGAATCACCTGAAGAATCGGTTCAGGAGTCGTTTATCTGAGGCTTTATGATCTGAGGTCAGTCTGAATCACCTGAAGAATCGGTTCAGGAGTCGTTTATCTGAGGCTTTATGATCTGAGGTCAGTCTGAATCACCTGAAGAATCGGTTCAGGAGTCGTTTATCTGAG
>JAULUF010000009.1:57565000-57600000 GCA_031834385.1 Semotilus atromaculatus
CAGCACACACACACACACATCACTTTATTTCTCTCAACATGAGGACAGGAGAGCTGTCAGTCAATAAATGTGAAAAAGTAACTCAGATATCTTGTTGTAAAGTAATGCTTAATGAAAGTAATGAAAAAGTAATCTGATTACAGTTACTTGTAATGAGTCACACACAACACTGCCCCCCAGCACACCTGTGTTAGTCTCACACACACACACACACACACACACACACACACACACACACACACACACACACACACAACACTGCCCCCCAGCACACCTGTGTTAGTCTCACACACACACACACACACACACACACACACACACACAACACTGCCCCCCAGCACACCTGTGTTAGTCTCACACACACACACACACACACACACACACACACACACACACACACACACACACAACACTGCCCCCCAGCACACCTGTGTTAGTCTCACACACACACACACACACACACACACACACACACACACACACACACACACACACAACACTGCCCCCCAGCACACCTGTGTTAGTCTCACTCACACACACACACACACACACACACACACACACACACACACACACACACACACACACACACACACACACACACACACACACACACAACACTGCCCCCCAGCACACCTGTGTTAGTCTCACTCACTCACACACACACACACACACACACACACACACAACACTGCCCCCCAGCACACCTGTGTTAGTCTCACTCACTCACACACACACACACACACACACACTGCCCCCAGGAGCTCTGAGGAACACCAACACACGAGGACTGTGAACCAGACCACAGCAGAATTGCATTTACATATTTGCAAAATGATGGAATAGTGAATATGAATAGCGTCTCCTATTGAGCGAGTCATCAGGCCATGCAAACATAATATCACCACAGGAACAGATGAGCAGGAGATGTGCATCAGACTAAAGCTCATTAATGCTGAGAAACACCAGCAGAACAAACACAATAACATGGTAACAATTAACTAACAATGAGCAATCATTTAATTATGGATTTGTTTTGATAACATGTTTTATATTTGTATTCTATATTTGAATGTAGGCTACTTCTCTTTTATGAACGCTTTTCTTTTATATTGTTGTTTTTCTCTTTTTTTTTCTTATTTTTGTTATGTAACTTTTAAAGGCACTATAGAAAATAAAGTGCATGTAGAAAAAAAAAAGCATGTTAAATAGTGTTAACAAATGGAAAGTGTTTCCAACTAAATTAATTCGATTTTTGGTCACATATTTGTTAAAGTATTTATTAATTTTAGTTAATGTTAACTTCATATTGTTCATGTAATAATTAACATTAATAAATGCATGTTAAGTTAACTAATGTTAACAAATGGAAAGTGTTCCCAACTAAATATATATGTATATATACAATTCCAATACTTCCAACGGTGTGATTCCACAGTTTCATTGACTTTATTCTTCATATGTTCCATACCGTGGAGGTGTGTTCAGACTGGTACTGCAGTTCAACACTGAGTCATGAGGGTTTTTGGGTGGGTTTCTGATGAAAGCCACAGTCTCATAACATGTTATTCATGTTCTCTCTCCACAAAGACTCGCTTTTTTCCGTCTCGATCTGCATCCTCGCGGACACGCGCGTCTGCTGTAGAAGCGCTCAGACACCGGCGGACAAACAGAATGCAATCTTTATGAAGTCACTTCCATTACGTCATGCGCCTGTAATGTTAATGGTGCGCGCTGTGATTGGTCGAAAGGCTGCTGTGCTCGCGCGTGACGTCACCGCGCGCGCACTATATGTACCTCGCGTCTGAAGCGCGCTGACAGAAAGTGTGATTATTAATCTTCAGCATGAAGCCTTGTTTAGTGCTCGCGTGTCTCCTGTTCTCGCTCGTGTGTCTGATGAACCAGGCGTCGGACGCGTGTTCATGCGCGATGTCTCATCCACAGGACGCGTACTGCAACTCCGACATCGGTAAGTGAGAGAGAGAGTGTGTGTGTGTGTGTGTGTGTGAGCAGCGAGTTATTCATAATACAGCACTGTGAGATGCATGTTATGTAACAGTCCGCACATATTTACTCAACATCAGCGCGCGCAGATGTTCTTCACCCGCGCGCGTCTGTTTTCCTATAGCGTTGTGTTATAACGCCCCATCGTAAGATAAAAAACGATCTAATATCGTTTAAACTCAAGTGCGTCATGCGCGTTTACACGCAAACACGAGAAGCGGAAAGTTTTTGCGGTATCCATGGCAACAAACTGAACGCCGAACGAAACTGGAGATATTGTTTTTCACACTTTTCCCTCTTATTTGATAAATAATTGATGCTAAAATATACTATTATTGGGATGTTTAGAGTTTCTAAAACGTTTAACGTGCCTTAATGGACCAGTACAGTGATGTTTAAAGAGCAAAGTATACAGGCGAACACATGAGCGCGGAATATGAACGCAAACTGCTAAATTGCGCGCGTCTGATTATGCAAACTATCAACAAGCAAGCGGAATATGAATGAAGCTCACTAAATATGTATATTCTTTACAACGAGAGGAAACACGAAACTTCATATTCTGGGCTCATCTGACTGTGCGCCTGTATTATCAGTGAGATTTTGTGATTTTCATGTTAATTATGTTAGAATATAGTGTTATATGTTAATTATGTTAATTAATTATGTTAGGTCTAGTTCACCGCAGTATATAGTAATAGCCTACATCTCAATCGCTGCAGCACAAATGAGATGTACAAATTAGCAGAAATTATTTTGCAGAAAATGATTTAACCATAAATAATGGTTAATGGTTTTCTGCAAATTAGCAGAAAACCATTAATTAGCAGAAAACCATTAACCCTTCTTCTCACACGGCGTCTGATTTAAAAAGACTTTAATTAATAAAATAATTTAAATCATAAAAATTCACGAAAACTATAATGGCTATATCAGCGTGACGTTATCATTCTGTTTCTTATAAGCGCTGCAGTTGTGTCGTCTGTCTCTTTAAATGCTCGTGCTCTTTAAAGCAGGATGGATTCTGATTGGCTGTCAGTGTTTTTAGCGTTGATTCTGATTGGCTGTCAGTGTTTTTAGCGTTGATTCTGATTGGCTGTCAGTGTTTTTAGCGTTGATTCTGATTGGCTGTCAGGGTTTTTAGCGTTTATTCTGATTGGCTGTCAGTATTTTTAGCGTTGATTCTGATTGGCTGTCAGTGTTTTTAGTGTTAATCAGCCAAAAATTGCTCAAAGTGATTCCAGCGATATCGTTCCTCTGTCATTATAATGATGCAGATTTTACCATTCTGACAGTTTTATAATGATGAATAAAACTTGTATAGTTAACGTTCATTGATGCGAACAGGCCTTTAATCATCTCATAACAATAAAAATTAATCCGTTTCAAGAAAGACTAGGCCCAATAAAGACTAGGCCTAATCGTTTAGAAATATTGGTGATTTGCTCAGATGTGGGTTCCTGAACACATTATAATGGACTTAATACACTTTCTGTTCAACTTCCTCATCTTCTTCTTCCTTAAATACATAATCAATCCCTCTTCAGTTATCATTCACCTTTCAGATAGAATATAATGGGCATATTTTAACAGCGTTTGACTCTAGCGCGTCCTGCTACGGTTAACGGGCTTCAAGGTCCCGCTCGGATGAAATGGGAGCCGGACTGTCTGGTTAAGAGGCCACGTATGACTTGCATACTGATGATGTGTTTGTGGATAAACTAGATATTGAGATGTCCCATAAAATGTGACTCTGGCTTTGTGCTGGTATTCATGCTGTATGAAAGGCCAAGACTGTGGCTATTGTGAGCGTGTCTGAATCGGTGGCGGGACGCCAGGCGCACAGATTTCCTCCAGAACTACAGAACGCAGGAGGCTTTGCTTTCCGCTGCCATGTGTAACATATTTCCAGAGGCATCAGATGGAGCAATGGCTTCTGGGTAACAAAGAGCTGCAGAGAATGGAACATGCACTTTAAATCTATATGAGGCGAGAAACCGCACAATTAATAATGAATGAAACAAATAAAAATTTTGTTAATAAAATTATGTTTTAATAATCAACAAACTGAGTTGTATCCAAACGTTTAAAATTGCACATTAGGACGTTTTTAAACTTGAAAAAGACAATAATTATGTTTCGAAAATCGAAACCAAAAATAAAATTTCTGTACTAATCTGCAAAATTGAACCTGCACATAATGCCGTTTTTAATGATATTATCATTTGGAAAACCAAAACCGGAATATACAATATGAACATTAAAACGGTGGCTGTAATAAAAACTTGAGATTAATTCAAATGTACAATGTAAAAACAACATGTTTTTCAAAGCTGTAAATAAAACTAGTGTGTTTTACTAAAGCAAAAACTAAATGTTTGATCTGTAATTGTGAAATTTACTAGCATAAATTTCTGAGTGAAACATTTTCTACACCAAATTTTTGTATGTTAAATCAGTAAAAAATTATGCAATATAGTGTATATATTTATCAGAATGCATCTTTCCGGAGTTATTTTTTTCTAACTAACAAAAAAAAAATCTAAATATTCTGTTGCGTTTTTTTTCTCTTCTTCATTGTTTCTTCTTCATTTATTGCCCTCTGTGCTGTAATAGATCAGGCCGTTATCTCCTTGGCTTCACCGCGCCGGCGGATGGATGATCTATGCCTCGCGTGTTTAAGCTCTGTAATAAACTCACGGGAGATGAATCACAAATGAGCTCCTTAAATCATCACAGAAAAACAGCACAAACTGTGAGACCATCAGCGCCGACCCACATTCCTCACCGACACACATTAAACACGCCTTTCCCGCGCCATTATAGCGGCTTCTGCCAGAGCGGCCTCCAGGATGAGTTCGCAGTGCCGATCGCGCATGTAGCCTCGCTTGGCAGGGCTTTTGAAGGCAATTGAAACGCTCTATTCACTCTGAAGGCCTTTCAAGCTCCAGATTAGTGTTTTGCCCTACACTTTGGCCCCTGGAGTCTAACACCCCGCCAACGGAGGTCTGGTTCCCATCTGACGTGGAGATGGGGTGAGATGCTCCGGTTAAACATCACACAAACTCTTTTTACCAAATTTACCAATGCTTTTATCAAGGCACTTGCATTGCGTTCGCATTTGAGTTTGTTCGTGTATTTCAGTAATTCAAATTAAACTAAAATATTTGGTATATAGATTATACTTTTCAGAGGGCCGACATTTCTGTATTTAAAATCCTTTTTTTTATTGGTTTTTATGTAATGTTCTAATTTTCTGAGATTTTGAATTTGGGCTTTTCATAAGCTGTAAGCCATAATCATCACAATTATAACTTTTTTGCACCATATTCTAATTTTTGGAGTTTCACCTGTATAGTGATTTTGTCAACAAAAACTACATTGAAAAATGTTCTTGGGATATCGCGTAAAATCACTCAAACGTATGCACTCAATTGAGGTAGATGCATTTTTTTTGTGCATGAACTACGATGGAAACACATTTACTGAATAAATCAATCGATGCACAATGAAAACCTCAGCGGAGGCTGTGATTGGATAACTGGAGGAGTCAGTGGACCAATGGCATTACAGCATCTCAAATGTTGTTTGTGTTTCTGAAACTTTGAATGCAAACATAGCTACAATCTCAATATTGAAAAAAGACGAGACTAATATGTAATTGAAACTTTAAATCCCCCAATCAGAGCTTTTCTCTTAAAAGGTCACATTTTCTGCTTGGTATTTTATTGAGATAGTGTGTCGTACAGTCCGTGTTCCTTCACGACTAGATCTGCGAATAAACCTTCAGTTATGAACTGTAATAAATCCATGATGATGATTCTCGAGCTTATTGTTTGCGATTGTGGTTTCTTCTGAATAAATGTACTTGCGCAACCTCTGTGTGACAATACGTCTTTTTTTCTATTGTTTTAATTTAAAAACATTTGGAATTTTAATTACAATTAGGAATTTCACTGTTTTAGCTTTTGAGAGTTTTACCAGTTTTCATAATGTTAATGGTAATATGGAAACGAGATGAGTAAATGAGTAAAATAAAGCATGTGTTTTCTTGATTAGTGCTTAAAGTGCAAAAAGTTAATCAAGATAACAATTGAGCAAAAATTTTAACCTTTATGCAGCATGACTAAACAAAGGGATGCACCGATATGAACATTTTGGCCGATGCGATAACCGATAATTCTTGAGATTTTAAAGCTGATAACCGATTAATTGGCCGATAAATCTAATTCCAAATTTTTATAAAATTTTTGAGAGCCTGATTACAAAAACAAAAGTCTCACCATTATTATTATTGACCAATTGCTGGAAATATGATTGGAATCATTTAAAAAAGGAAAATATGGTTCAGTGCAACATGTGCAGCGTGGGTCAGTCATATCGGCTACATAAAATTATAACGAGAACATCATAATTGTATGTTTGGGACATGAATTTTAATGGTGAGACTTTTGTTTTTGTAATCAGGCTCTCAAAAATGACATAAAAATGTGGGTTTAGATTTATCGGCCAATATATCGGTTATCGGCTTTCAAATATGAAGAATTATCGGTGTCGGCCACAATTTTCATCCTTAGAAATAATGGGACATTTTTTTCTTATCAGGCCGATAACGATAACATTAAAAATGAACATATATCGGCGATACCGATATAACAAGCATCTCTACGAAAATAGTGTTCATTGAGTAAAATGTAGTCTTTTAGTCAAATAAAAACAGGATTGGTTGACTAAATATAAGGATCACTAGTTTTGTCCTACAAATAAAGAGTTTCCCTGCGCAGAATTAGATTTCTGCACGGTAACCCATTTACCTCTGAGCGAACGGCCACCTACTTTCCCGAATGTAAGTCAGATTTGTGTGCGACTCATGAATATGCATAACTCACAGCGGGCGCCGGCTCTGGGCTTTCATGTATGATTCAGAGGCTTATGGAGGCGCTCTTAAATATAGCCGTGAGGACCGAGCCGTGGGCCAGGCCGAGGGCCGGACAGGTGGACTTCACAGGAATTGGGTTACATAAACATTCGAGTCACGAGAGAGTTCCAGAAAACCGGCACAGCGGCTCACAGCCAATCAGAGCGCGGCTCTAAACCTCACACTGGAGTTCAGCGGCGTGACCTCTGAACTCTGACGAGAGGTCAAACCTTTTCAAGTCAAGTCTCCTTTATTTATACAGCGCTTTTTACAATACGGATTGTTTACAGAGATAACAGGAAAATAATGCAACAAAGTTTGTTTTCAGAAGAAAATGCGATGCTTCATTTTTGTTGTCAAAAAGTTATTAATTTAGTTAATTTATTTTCTTACAGTATTTAACATTCATAGCTTAGATACCGTAAAACAGATAACGTCGATCGAACGTTCTATTAATGTTACTGGAAGAACGTTTGTTCATAACTTTGCCAGAACGTTCAAAGGTTAAAATTACGTTTTTAATTTTAATTTAAAAATATGTAATGTTGGTGCAGTTCTAATATGAATCGGTGAACCATTCCAAAGTTTAACTTTCCCAGAGCGTTCCCTGTGCGCTGATGATGGCGGCAGGAATGGACTTTTCCTCTGGTTCTCTTTCACCGGTCTGAGGAATGTGAGCCTCAAAGAATTCTGGGAAGGAAATTCCAGCAGTGGAAGATAACAAGCATTCCAGCGTCAGTCTCTGTCAGACCTGCACATTGACCGCTGTAAACGAGGCGTCACGCGAGTGTGTCATGCGTGATGGGCGACGGGACACACACACACACACACACACACACACGTGTGTCAGGTTACAGACGGGGAGACTCGAGTGTGTTTGCAGGGGATTATGGGAAGAGGACGCTCGTATTGACATGGCCTCGTTCTGCGGTCTCTGAGGAAGCAGTCTAGTTCCACACACACACACACACACACACTCACGCACACACACACACACACACTCACGCACACGCACAAACACTTCACACACTTTCTGAAAAGGAATTATGTGACACATTTACAGTGGGAATATCTGAGGAAAAAAAACCTGCAGTCGTGTGTGTGTGTGTGTGTGATATAGTCTAAAAAAGCATAAACGATTTTAAAAGAGCTTAAATGAGTTATGAAAGCTTTAACTAGTCTAAAAAGAGTATAAATTAGTCTAAAAAACTAGTCAGTGTTTACACTAGTTTAAAACTAGTTTGAAAGAGCTTAAATGACTAACAAAAGCTTTAACTACTGTAAAAAAAAGCATAAACTAGACTTTAAATTCTTATTTTATATGAATTTATATTATTTTATACAATGAATTTCTTTTGTCGTCGCTCGTCTTCCTCACCACACACACACACACACACACACACACACACACACAGACTGGCTGAAAGATTGCATTCATAGTTTGATTTGAGTTGTTTTTTAAGCCATAAAAAAACACATTTCTCATGCATTTCTGTCCCCACCTGTCTCAATGCATTCTGGGATTCTGATCTGCGTGTGTGTGTGTGTGTGTGTGTGTGTGTTTTGCAGTGATCAGGGCCAAAGTGGTGGGCAAGAAACTGTTGGACGACCGCCCGTTCGGGACCCTGCGCTACACCGTCAAACAGATGAAGGTGAGCTGATGTGCAGCGCCGGCTGTAAAGGGTTAAACACCGAACTCGGTCATTGATCGGTGATCGGTCTCCCTCGGGCGTCCCAAACCCGGCACACCCTCGCTCAGCACAGCACTGATCAGGATATCTGATGAACACTGGCGCCGTTTACACTCAGGACTGGATCTGTTCTGATTGATGAATCTGAGTGCAGTGTTTACATGAGCAGTGTGTGTGTGTGTGTTTATGTCACAGGCTTCAAATCACATTATAGTTGTTGGCATGCGCACACTGGACGAATATACAGTTTCCCGCTGTCTGCGCATAATAACTATTCTCCTACATTGTTTCAAACAGCAGAATTAATATTTATGTTTCTGGTCATAATTTGGAGATGATGAGCGTATGAGCCGCTGCTTATATTGATCACGCAGTAAAACTGGCCAAACCCAGTCGTGTGTGTGTGAGTCTGAAGCAGTGCTGGTGCTCCATTTCACACACACACACACACACACACACACACACAGAACGCAGGATTATAGAGTTACGGGAAACTCGTTTATATCAAGAGCCGCTAATCCACCACTCCGACTGAAGGGTAAAACGTTTATTCTGTTGGTTTCAGTAAGAAAAGGGGAATAATATCCTGCTAATAACTAGATGAGTGACGTTTATGAAAAACTTTGGATGTTGGGTGGACAAAGCCTTCAAATAACTTAAAAACACATTGCCAGCCAGAATTAGCATGTTTCTAGCATTGCTAACATGTTGTTAGGATGATTTAACATGTTGTTAACATTTATACGACACTTTATTCAACCGGAAGAACAGCAGTCATACGTCATTACGCTATTTCTACGTCATTACACTATTTCTACGTCATCACTAAATCATTACGCTATTTCTACGTCATTACGCTATTTCTACGTCATTACGCTATTTCTACGTCATTACGCTATTTCTACATCATTACGCTATTTCTACATCATTACGCTATTTCTATGTCATTATGCTATTTCTACGTCATCACTACATCATTACGCTATTTCTACATCATTACGCTATTTCTATGTCATTACGCCATTTCTACGTCATTACGCCATTTCTACGTCATTACGCTATTTCTACGTCATTACTACATCATTACGCTATTTCTATATTACGCTGTTTCTACGTCATTACGCTATTTCTACGTCATTACGCTATTTCTACATCATTACTACGTCATTACGCTATTTCTACGTCTTTACTACGTCATTACGCTATTTCTACGTCATTACGGATTATTTGGTTGCGTGTAAACGTAGCCATTGACAGCATTTAATGAACACTTTGAAGGCCCAGAAAGGTAGGAAAGACATTGTTAGTCATGTAAAGTGACTACAGTGTACTTTATGTGCGGCAAAAAAACTAAATGTAAGTATTGTATGTAAATGTAATATTGTAAGATATTTTAAGATATCCAAAAGCGACTAGAATACTTTTTGTGCGCCAACCGACACGAGTTTTGGAACGACACGAGGGTGAGTAATTAAAGATAGGATTTAAATTTTTGGGTGAACTATCACTTTAACACCAGACGACAAGCTGAGAAAATCACATGATCTGCACTCCAGTCACACGGTCTGTGTGAAGGTGGGACCTCCCGCTCTAGACTAAACACAGGCCAGAGACAAAACATCCCAGATGTGTTTATGCCCAGACTCCCTGCTCCTGTGTGTCACACGGCACGGATCAAAACTAGCGCTTGGTTACCGAACCGTAACCTTTAACACACTGTAAAGCAGATTTAACTCTTATCATACATCATGACAGAAGCTCTTCTACGGTCTACTCCAGGTTTCTGCACACAAACTCTTTCCCTTTACAAACTGCTTTTTGCACTTTAAAAAACCCCCACACACTACACTATTTATTTATTTATTTATTTAATACACAAAGCTAACATACAAACATATATTTGTTTTGCAATATTTACTACTTCATATTATATACTTGGTTGTAAATATCTATCTATCTATCTATCTCTCTAAATTGTATTGAATTGTATATATTGCACTACTGTTGAATGCCTGAATGCATTTCAATGTACAAATTGTCTTTGCTAATTGTTAACTTATAAATTAACTTGGACTTGAACTAGCCCGCACAGAGAGATTACTACACACTTAAATATCTTTACATTACACTTTTTTAGACTAGTAGTCATTTAAGCTCTTTTAAACTGTTTTTTAAGTCTAGTTTTTTTATTCTATATCACACACACACACACACACAGTATGTATTCTGTATTTAAAATCCTTTTTTTTTTTAATGTAATATTCACATTTTCTGAGATTTTGAATTTGGGGTTTTCATAAGCTGTAAGCCATAATCATCACAATTATAACTTTTGCACGATATTCTAATTTTTCCCCTGTATATGACAGCAGGTTTTTTCCTCAGATATTCCCACTGTAAATGTGAGAATATCATTTGTATCACCTAAAGCGGCTCCTGAAGTGTGTTTGTTGTGTTCATCTGTTGCAGATGTACAAGGGCTTCGAGAAGATCCAGCATGTGCAGTACATCTACACACACAACACCGAGAGCATGTGCGGGGTCAAGCTCGACATCAACAAATACCAGTACCTGATCACAGGTGAGACGCCATCACTACTGGGGTTCTTTAACTCGTGCGCGACTTTTGTCTTTTTTGGTTTAGTTTTCTTGATCATGTTGCCTGTGTTAATGCCAACTGTGTGTTTGGCACAGGTGTGTATTTACATCGGAATTGTACTATTTCACCCCCATTTCCTTTAATAAATCTGTTGTGCACTAGAAACACACAATAGTTCCTCAGGCCCTTCAGGACAAACACGTCCCCATTAAAAACCCATTAAAAATGCAATATTTAATCCCATGGCCATTTAACTATAAAATGATGCAATCTTTGTTAACAGGCTTTCATTCTGGGGGCAAGGCTTCAAAATTAAAAAATTTCTCAGGTTTGGCCTATAAAGCAAATACTCGCTTTATTCCTGTTTTCTGCTTCTGTATATTATAGAGACAATTGGATAGTGTGTGTGTGTGTGTGTGTGTGTGTGTGTGTGTGCTATTTGAGAGAGAAATTATTGTAATAATTTTTTTTACTTCAACAATAATCTGCCACAGGTCTTCTTTAAAAAGAGTTAAAGTCCACATTTGTGACCACTATGGACCTGTGTAACATTTTTTTAATTGATGCACAAGGGTTAAAACGTATCTTTTGAATTGCTTTTATATTTATCAGTCAATGCCAACACGCTCGTGGCATAATGATCAGCAGCTCGATTGTACTGGGATCATCTAGAGAGCACCATCATGTGACGCGCAGCTGTTCTGATAATAACACACACACAGTCCAATATAACCGGCTAACAGCTCCATCTAAACCCGAGAGGATCTTCTGGAGGAACTGTGTGAACGCCCCTTCTCTCTTAAAAACATACACGTTTTATTAAATATACGGATGATTTTCTTCGGTTGGTTTTACTCATTTATATTTGAGTCTGATTCTGTTTAGCTACTCCTGTTTTATGGTTACTCTTAGCTATGTTGCTCTTATTTTTTGTTATGCATGCTATATCTTCTTTTAATCTTGTTCTGTAAAGCACTTTGGTCAGCCTATCACTGGAAAAAATGCTTTTCTTACTTAGTATTTTTGTCCTGTTTTCAGTCCAAATATCTAAAAATTCTTAAATCAAGAAGCATTTACTAGATAAGTGAAATGCCATAAGAAATTATGTCTTGTTTCCTGATAAAAAAAGATAAAATTAAGTGAGTTTTTGCTTAAAACAAGCAAAATGATCAGCCAATGCGGTCAGAAAAAATCTTGTTTTTCATTTGAATTAAGATTTTTTTCTTCTTCTTGTTTTCCATTTGAATTAAAAAAAAAAATCTTAATAATTTTGCTTGCTTTAAGCAAAAACTCTTTTTTTTTCTTTTTACAACACGGTTTTTTAAAAACAAGATATAATTTCTTATGTCATTTTACTGATCTAGTAAATGCTTCTTGCTTTAAGAATGTCTGGCTATTTGGACCGTAAACCAGACTACACAGTAGTGGCTGTATTAGATGTGCTGTATAGAGCTTGAGCTAATGCTAATGTCTCTGGTGTGTGTGCAGGTCGTGTTCACGACGGGAAGGTTTACACCGGCCTGTGTAACTTCAACGAGCGATGGGAACGCTTGTCTCTGGCGCAGAGGAAGGGCATTAACCACCGGTATCAGCTGGGCTGTAACTGCAGGGTGAGTTAAACACGCTTCCCAGCGAGCAATGCTGCGTTTACAACACGTCTAACAGCCATCAACTTCAAACAGACTTTAATCACTCTTTAAACCATGTTTTGTGAGATTCCCCTCTCTGTTAAACATATATTATTGGACTGTCCTGGGTTTAATACAAGTAGAATACTCTTTTATGAAGTTATTTCACTTAAGGACTTATTTAGTAAGATTATGCCTGAAAAGTTTTTGTGTTTTTTTACATATGTTAATTTAAAAAAAATAATTGTATAATAGGACTTTTTTTTTGTTTGCTTGGTTTTATTGTGTTTATATGATATTTGTATTTTTGTGATTTTTTTGCCATGAAAATAGCCTTAGATGGTGAAATGGCATTAAAAATTTGGGCTGTTGTGAAAATTTAATAGACGTCTAGAACCATCGCCAAAAAATAGACTAGTCATCAATTAAACACGTGAAGAAATGAAACCAAACAGCTTGTGATATCACGGTTTACTTTTCTTACATGATGTATTATCAAACATCTTGCAAGATATTTTGGCAAGAATGACATTCAAGGTTATTTTGTCTAGAAGTGTGTTACTCACAGCCGGGTCTATAGTTAACCTTGACGGTGAGATGACGGCTATTGCATGCTGGGTAATGTCATCCATCACATGACCTACTGCCTTCCCATGATCCACTCAGGATCCAGATGTTTGGCACCAGGATTAAACCTCTGGTTCAGAAGCCAAACTCAAGCCGTTTGGACTCAGATCTGAGACACAGAACCACAGATCATCACTGGGTCTGAGCGGCGCCCATCGGTACATCGCTAAACACGTGTGACGGCACGAGTTAAAGCACAACCATGTGGTATTATCACCATAACCAACACAGAATTCAGAAAAAACACTTTTTGATTATTACAATTTTTAACTAGAACTCATAGAAATGTCATTTAAGAAAATGAAATGGCTAATGAACTATTGTTTCATGATTTCAAATAACTAGACATGCTTTCTGATTACTCAATTTGATTTGACGATTTAAACCAGAATCCAGACAAACTAAAACAGAATTTGGGGGAAAAAATCTTAGACATTGAAAACCAAACACTTCAGTCTTCCTTAAAGTACACTGACAGTTAAAGAGACAATCAAGTGCGTCTCCATAAAGCCTTTATGACGGCGGCAGACGCTCTCGGGGGTTATCGAGGATTCGCCTCTGAATGACCCGCATTCATAAAACACCTGGAAACGGTTATTCAACAGCTCTAAGATGCCTTTCAATCCGCCTAGCTTCACTCATACGCATTTCATAAGCAAACACGAGCACTGAGATGAAGGCAGGAGCTGCTGGTTTTTTATGAGACCATTAAAAGACAAATAATATGAATAACACATGGGTGGGAAGAGCAAAGTCTAACATGCTAATCTATAAAATAACTGAATAACTTTACAGTTCAAATACAGGTTTTGACAAAAAAACTGCTTGAATGTTCATATTCTCCATTGTTGCGGCTCCTCTCTTCCCAGTCTGTCAGTAACGCTCTGTTTACTTCCTGTCTCTATGAAGCCCCTCCTCCTGAAAAGCACACTGTGCTCTGATTGGTCGGCTGGAGCACTGTGTTGCGATTGGTCGAGCGATTCGAGTGTGTTTCGGAAATGCCCCGCCCCTTACCATAACCAGTTTCAACCATAGACCGTATATAGTATGAGCGTATGTTAGTGACGTCACCCGCCAAAGTGAGCGGAGCCAGCCGTCGCCATCTTGGCAGCGTCACTAGACGAATTTCGTTAATTTCATCTACAACAAAAATGAACCATCACTGAACTTATTTAAGCTGGACTGTGACGCTATTTTCTTCTAGACACAAACTTGCATTATTTTCCTGTTGTCTCTGCTTTGAAACACTCTGTGTTGTAAAGACTGTTGTGAGACTTGACACACACTTTCCTCTGTTTGCAGATTAAGCCGTGCCACTTTCTGCCCTGTTTCGTGACCTCGAAACACGAGTGCCTGTGGACCGACATGTTGTCCCACTTCGGATACCCCGGGTATCAGTCTCGACACTACGCCTGTATTCAGCAGAAAGAGGGTTACTGCAGCTGGTACCGAGGGATGACCACACGCGACAAAGTGACCATCAACACCACCGACCCCTGAACCCTGACCCCTGACCCCGTCCTGACACCCCATAACCAACTGCCCCACATCAGATCACGTGTGTGTTCAGCAACGGGTCACGTCAATTAGATGAAACGTGAGGCCTGGAGCGATTACCCAGCTAACTAAAACATGTTCGAAGAACGTTTCGCTAACGGTAATGTTCCGTGAACGTCCAGTTTTTAAAAGGTTTAAAAAAGCGTTAAAATTGTATCATTCTTCAAACATTATGGAACGTTGAATCTGAACGTTCTGAAACAAGTAGAACATTTTTTTTTTAAATTACATTAACTAAAAAATTCGCAATGAATAGAGAATATTTTTGTTATTAAGTTTTGAGAACATTATTAAAGATAGCCAGATAGCTTTGAACAGACGTTTTATTAATGTTACTGGAAGAACGTTTGTTTATAGCGTTTCGCTAACGTTCCCATTAAGTTACGAGAACGATAATGTTCCATGAACGTCCAGTTTTTTAAACGTTAAGGGAACATTAACATTGTAGCAATCTTCAAACATGAACGTTCTGAAACAAAGAGTAACATTTAAAAAAAACTTTACATTTAAAAACAAACGTCCAACTGAAATGTTTAATTTAAAAAAATACTCCTATGATCGATATACAGTCGAACCAGATACAGTATTCAGACACCAGATATAATTTTTTATATTGTTTTACTAGTGTGTGCAGGACACTATAGTTCATTATGTAAGTGAGGAGAGCAGAATCATGTAAACTGGGACATAATATACCCACATATTCTTCATCCAGGGACTACCAGTGACATTTATACACATTTGGGACCTAAAATGATTCGGACACTTAGAGCTGATCATGTTTTCTTCAGTGTTTTTTCTGTAATTGCTAATGCTCTTTTTACACACAGACTGAACAACATGAAGCATTGCTTGGTCACTGGTGGAGCTAAACTGGTATTATCTAATTGTGTAGTTAAATTTAACAGCTGACAGATATTCAACATAATTCATGTGTGAGTCTAACAGAAGGACGGACAAAACCACTGAAATATACACTGAGTTCATCATATTTTATTACCATTTTCTGAACTATAGCGAATAAACTGTGATAATGTGAGAAATGTTGAAGGATCTGAATACATTTTGGTTTGACTGTATAAAGTTGAAAACATTATTATAGACCAGATAACTTTGACTGAACGTTCTATTAATGTTGTAAGAACGTTAGTTCGTAACGTTGAGAGAACGTTCCCCGTTAGCTGGGTAACCCCAAACGACACGAGCTGATCTTTATTAACACGACCCACTGAGATATGAAGTAATTTATGAATGCAATAATACCGCTCTTTTATAGTGCTGTATTGCTTTTAAACATGATTTAAATGATATAAATTGTATATGTACGCAGATAAATGTCATGTGCCAGATTTATACTGTTCAGTATATATTTATGATGCTCACTCTGGATTGTGCTGAAACGTTGGGTTTCGGTTATTTAGATTCGATGCATAAGCGCAGCTCGTTCCAGCACAAACGAAGAGCGATCCGTGCGTTTGACTCTTTCCTTCTCGCTGTTTATGATATAAGCTATGAAATTGTGACTAGTATTTTTTTATTATTTTAAAACAAAGATTATAATCAGTAGATGCATCACCTTCATATCAAAGTCTTTTCTACATCTAGACCGCGCTGATGAGAGAAATCTAATGCTTCATCAATCCATTTTCTAAATATGGAAAAGTAAACATTCATCCTGATTCTGAGGGTACCGCATATGAATCAAAAACAATAATCATGCATCGATATTGAAGTCAATCAGATCAGAACCGCTAGAATAATCATTTTTTTTATCACTAAACTCATGTTAATTTCATCAGAATTTCTGCTCCATTCCTCAGTTGGAGGCTGAGATCAGACGGAAAAACATCTGAACGCTAGTTAACTGCTGGTTTAATCATCTGAACGCTAGTTAACTGCTGGTTTAATCATCTGAACGCTAGTTAACTGCTGGTTTAAGCATCTGAACGCTAGTTAACTGCTGGTTTAATCATCTGAACGCTAGTTAACTGCTGGTTTAATCATCTGAACGCTACTTAACTGCTGGTTTAATCATCTGAACGCTAGTTAACTGCTGGTTTAAGCATCTGAACGCTAGTTAACTGCTGGTTTAATCATCTGAACGCTAGTTAACTGCTGGTTTAATCATCTGAACGCTAGTTAACTGCTGGTTTAATCATCTGAACGCTAGTTAACTGCTGGTTTAATCATCTGAACGCTAGTTAACTGCTGGTTTAATCATCTGAACACTAGTTAACTGCTGGTTTAATCATCTGAACGCTAGTTAACTGCTGGTTTAATCATCTGAACGCTAACTGGTTTAAGCGTCTGAACGCTAGTTAACTGCTGGTTTAATCATCTGAACGCTAGTTAACTGCTGGTTTAAGCGTCTGAACACTAGTTAACTGCTGGTTTAATCATCTGAACGCTAGTTAACTGCTGGTTTAATCATCTGAACGCTAGTTAACTGCTGGTTTAAGCGTCTGAACGCTAGTTAACTGCTGGTTTAATCATCTGAACGCTAGTTAACTGCTGGTTTAAGCGTCTGAACGCTAGTTAACTGCTAGTTTAAGCACCTGAACACTAGTTAACTGCTGGTTTAAGCGCCTGAAGGCTAGTTAACTGCTGGTTTAAGCATCTGAACACTAGTTAACTGCTGGTTTAAGCGCCTGAAGGCTAGTTAACTGCTGGTTTAAGCGTCTGAACACTAGTTAACTGCTGGTTTAAGCGTCTGAACACTAGTTAACTGCTGGTTTAAGCGTCTGAACACTAGTTAACTGCTGGTTTAAGCATCTGAACACTAGTTAACTGCTGGTTTAAGCGTCTGAACGCTAGTTAACTGCTGGTTTAAGCGTCTGAACGCTAGTTAACTGCTGGTTTAAGCGTCTGAACGCTAGTTAACTGCTGGTTTAATCATCTGAACGCTAGTTAACTGCTGGTTTAAGCGTCTGAACGCTAGTTAACTGCTGGTTTAATCATCTGAACGCTAGTTAACTGCTGGTTTAAGCGTCTGAACGCTAGTTAACTGCTAGTTTAAGCACCTGAACACTAGTTAACTGCTGGTTTAAGCGCCTGAAGGCTAGTTAACTGCTGGTTTAAGCATCTGAACACTAGTTAACTGCTGGTTTAAGCGCCTGAAGGCTAGTTAACTGCTGGTTTAAGCGTCTGAACACTAGTTAACTGCTGGTTTAAGCGTCTGAACACTAGTTAACTGCTGGTTTAAGCGTCTGAACACTAGTTAACTGCTGGTTTAAGCATCTGAACACTAGTTAACTGCTGGTTTAAGCGTCTGAACGCTAGTTAACTGCTGCTTTAAGCGCCTGAACGCTAGTTAACTGCTGGTTTAAGCGTCTGAACACTAGTCAACTGCTGGTTTAAGCATCTGAACACTAGTTAACTGCTGGTTTAAGCGTCTGAACACTAGTTAACTGCTGCTTTAAGCGCCTGAACACTAGTTAACTGCTGCTTTAAGCGTCTGAACACTAGTTAACTGCTGTTTAAGCGTCTGAACACTAGTTAACTGCTGGTTTAAGCGTCTGAACACTAGTTAACTGCTGTTTAAGCGTCTGAACACTAGTTAACTGCTGGTTTAAGCGTCTGAACACTAGTTAACTGCTGGTTTAAGCGTCTGAACACTAGTTAACTGCTGGTTTAAGCGTCTGAACACTAGTTAACTGCTGCTTTAAGCGCCTGAACGCTAGTTAACTGCTGGTTTAAGCGTCTGAACACTAGTCAACTGCTGGTTTAAGCATCTGAACACTAGTTAACTGCTGGTTTAAGCGTCTGAACACTAGTTAACTGCTGCTTTAAGCGCCTGAACGCTAGTTAACTGCTGGTTTAAGCGTCTGAACACTAGTTAACTGCTGTTTAAGCGTCTGAACACTAGTTAACTGCTGCTTTAAGCGCCTGAACGCTAGTTAACTGCTGGTTTAAGCGCCTGAACACTAGTCAACTGCTGGTTTAAGCATCTGAACACTAGTTAACTGCTGGTTTAAGCGTCTGAACACTAGTTAACTGCTGCTTTAAGCGCCTGAACGCTAGTTAACTGCTGGTTTAAGCGTCTGAACGCTAGTTAACAAGAATAAGAGGGTTCGGTCTCAGCCTCCAACTCAAGTTTTTATAACAATATTTTGTCTACGTAACACAAACTTTCTGCTCGGATCAGACCTGTTTTACACTCATTGAAGAATCTGAAAGCTTGTGTAAAGTGTGTGTGTGAGAGAGAGAGAGAGAGATTACCATTTTTCAATTAGCAGCTTTTCGAAGAATGTTTCGATTTTTAATTTCTCTGTTTTATATTTTTATAATAAAGATTGTGAAAATGGCTCTGTGGCTCTATCTCGTCATTATTATTCTCAAAGGACTAGTTAAAGTAGTTAAAGCAGTGACTTACCATCTGTGTGTGGTTGGGGAAGAAGGTTTGCTCATTGAGCGGGAACTTCTCTGGACCCAGATTCTGATAGAGCTTGATCATGTGAGAGAACTGCAGAATGAAGACACAAACACATCAACACAAGCGTTTTTATGTTCCTGAGTGATTCATTATTACAAAGAACACAAAGTTTGTCTTCATCATCTTCCATCAAAACTCACTCCACCTCTAAAACGACTTTGGTAACACTTTACTTGAAACCTATAAAGTATTTAAGTAAGATTTTACAATAAGTTCCCATTAGTTAACGATTAATGCACTAACATTAACTAACAATACATTTAATACAATATTCATCATTCTTTGTTTATGTTAGTAAATGTAAATACAACTGTTCATTCTTAGGCCATTTTAGCTTTTAAATAATATTAACAGATACAACTATTGATTTAAATATGTATTAGTAAAATTAACAATAATATTAATAAATGGTTTATTTCATGTTAACTAATGTAGTTTAACAAATGCAACCTTGTTTTTAATGCATTAATTGTAATGCACTGTATATCTAGTCATTTTGCTTCTCTAGTAAATGCATCTTGATTTAAGACATTTGTACTTGAAAACAAGTAAAAAATACTGAGGAAGAAACTCGTGTTTTGCAGTGTAACATTTTGGCTAATGTCTAAAGAAAATATATTGATAATGAATGGTCTTTATAATAAATAATCTTTGTTTTTGTCTTTGGGGAAAAATATTTTTGAATGAGATTTAATATAAATCTAAATTGAGAACTTTTGCTTTGTAACACACTTACAATAAGGTTCATTAGTTAATGTATTAACTAACATGAACTAGCCATGAGCAATCCATTTGTTACTGTATTTGTTCATCTTTGTTAATGTTAGTTCACAGTGCATTAACATAATGTTTACAAGATTTTAAAGTATTAGTAAATGTTGAAATTAACATTACCAAAGATTAAATGTTGTATAAGTGCAGTTCATTATTAGTTCATGTTAACTAATGTTAACTAACGAAACTTGTTGTAAAGTGTTACCAGTATAATTTTTTTTAAAATGGGTCCATGTGACATGTGTGTTTTTACAAACCCTGTTCCTAAGCTTCACTAACACACCCTGACTGTTCTCTCTGTATTAACGGATAATACACGCACCACCCAGGGTTTGCTGCAGAAGTTATAGATGGAGAAGAGCGAGTTAACGCTGGGAACGGCCCCGTAGTGCAGGCCGATCACGAGGCTCCTGTAGTCCTCGCCCGGGGTCATGCTGTAGGCGTGCTGGCGGACCAGCACAAAATCTGGCTTGAACGATCTGGAGAGAGAAAAACTAAATCAGAGACGAGACGCACAGAATCATGTAAAAGCATTTCATTCATGAGTATAAATGAGGATCACTGGAGCACGTCTACTAAACTAGTTAACCGTTGTTAACTGCTGGTTTAAGCATCTGAACACTAGTTAACTGCTGGTTTAAGCGCCTGAAGGCTAGTTAACTGCTGGTTTAAGCGTCTGAAAGCTAGTCAACTGCTGGTTTCTGAACGCTAGTCAACTGCTGGTTTCTGAACGCTAGTTAACTGCTGGTTTAAGCGTCTGAACGCTAGTCAACTGCTGGTTTCTGAACGCTAGTCAACTGCTGGTTTCTGAACGCTAGTTAACTGCTGGTTTAAGCGTCTGAACGCTAGTCAACTGCTGGTTTCTGAACGCTAGTTGACTGCTGGTTTAATCATCTGAACGCTAGTTAACTGCTGGTTTAAGCGCCTGAACGCTAGTCAACTGCTGGTTTAAGCGCCTGAAGGCTAGTTAACTGCTGGTTTCTGAACGCTAGTTAACTGCAGGTTTAAGCGTCTGAACGCTAGTTAACTGCTGGTTTAAGCGTCTGAACGCTAGTCAACTGCTGGTTTAAGCGCCTGAAGGCTAGTTAACTGCTGGTTTAAGCGCCTGAAGGCTAGTTAACTGCTGGTTTCTGAACGCTAGTTAACTGCAGGTTTAAGCGTCTGAACGCTAGTTAACTGCTGGTTTAAGCGCCTGAAGGCTAGTTAACTGCTGGTTTAAGCGTCTGAACACTAGTTAACTGCTGGTTTAAGCGTCTGAACACTAGTTAACTGCTGGTTTAAGCGCCTGAAGGCTAGTTAACTGCTGGTTTAAGCATCTGAACACTAGTTAACTGCTGGTTTAAGCGCCTGAAGGCTAGTTAACTGCTGGTTTAAGCGTCTGAACACTAGTTAACTGCTGGTTTAAGCGTCTGAACACTAGTTAACTGCTGGTTTAAGCGTCTGAACGCTAGTTAACTGCTGGTTTAAGCGCCTGAAGGCTAGTTAACTGCTGGTTTAAGCGTCTGAACACTAGTTAACTGCTGGTTTAATCATCTGAACGCAAGTTAACTGCTGGTTTAAGCGCCTGAAGGCTAGTTAACTGCTGGTTTAAGCGTCTGAACACTAGTTAACTGCTGGTTTAAGCATCTGAACACTAGTTAACTGCTGGTTTAATCATCTGAACGCTAGTTAACTGCTGGTTTAAGCGTCTGAACACTAGTTAACTGCTGGTTTAAGCATCTGAACACTAGTTAACTGCTGGTTTAAGCGTCTGAACACTAGATAACTGCTGGTTTAAGCGTCTGAACACTAGTTAACTGCTGGTTTAAGCATCTGAACACTAGTTAACTGCTGGTTTAAGCGTCTGAACACTAGTTAACTGCTGGTTTAAGCGTCTGAACACTAGTTAACTGCTGGTTTAAGCGTCTGAACACTAGTTAACTGCTGGTTTAAGCGTCTGAACGCTAGTTAACTGCTGGTTTAAGCATCTAAACACTAGTTAACTGCTGGTTTAAGCATCTGAACGCTAGTTAACTGCTGGTTTAAGCATCTGAACACTAGTTAACTGCTGGTTTAAGCATCTGAACACTAGTTAACTGCTGGTTTAAGCATCTGAACACTAGTTAACTGCTGGTTTAATCATCTGAACGCTAGTTAACTGCTGGTTTAAGCGTCTGAACACTAGTTAACTGCTGGTTTAAGCATCTGAACACTAGTTAACTGCTGGTTTAAGCGTCTGAACACTAGATAACTGCTGGTTTAAGCGTCTGAACACTAGTTAACTGCTGGTTTAAGCATCTGAACACTAGTTAACTGCTGGTTTAAGCGTCTGAACACTAGTTAACTGCTGGTTTAAGCGTCTGAACACTAGTTAACTGCTGGTTTAAGCGTCTGAACACTAGTTAACTGCTGGTTTAAGCGTCTGAACACTAGTTAATTGCTGGTTTAAGCGTCTGAACACTAGTTAACTGCTGGTTTAAGCATCTGAACGCTAGTTAACTGCTGGTTTAAGCATCTGAACACTAGTTAACTGCTGGTTTAAGCATCTGAACACTAGTTAACTGCTGGTTTAAGCGCCTGAAGGCTAGTTAACTGCTGGTTTAAGCGTCTGAAAGCTAGTCAACTGCTGGTTTCTGAACGCTAGTCAACTGCTGGTTTCTGAACGCTAGTTAACTGCTGGTTTAAGCGTCTGAACGCTAGTCAACTGCTGGTTTCTGAACGCTAGTCAACTGCTGGTTTCTGAACGCTAGTTAACTGCTGGTTTAAGCGTCTGAACGCTAGTCAACTGCTGGTTTCTGAACGCTAGTTGACTGCTGGTTTAATCATCTGAACGCTAGTTAACTGCTGGTTTAAGCGCCTGAACGCTAGTCAACTGCTGGTTTAAGCGCCTGAAGGCTAGTTAACTGCTGGTTTCTGAACGCTAGTTAACTGCAGGTTTAAGCGTCTGAACGCTAGTTAACTGCTGGTTTAAGCGTCTGAACGCTAGTCAACTGCTGGTTTAAGCGCCTGAAGGCTAGTTAACTGCTGGTTTAAGCGCCTGAAGGCTAGTTAACTGCTGGTTTCTGAACGCTAGTTAACTGCAGGTTTAAGCGTCTGAACGCTAGTTAACTGCTGGTTTAAGCGCCTGAAGGCTAGTTAACTGCTGGTTTAAGCGTCTGAACACTAGTTAACTGCTGGTTTAAGCGTCTGAACACTAGTTAACTGCTGGTTTAAGCGCCTGAAGGCTAGTTAACTGCTGGTTTAAGCATCTGAACACTAGTTAACTGCTGGTTTAAGCGCCTGAAGGCTAGTTAACTGCTGGTTTAAGCGTCTGAACACTAGTTAACTGCTGGTTTAAGCGTCTGAACACTAGTTAACTGCTGGTTTAAGCGTCTGAAGGCTAGTTAACTGCTGGTTTAAGCATCTGAACACTAGTTAACTGCTGGTTTAATCATCTGAACGCTAGTTAACTGCTGGTTTAAGCGTCTGAACACTAGATAACTGCTGGTTTAAGCGTCTGAACACTAGTTAACTGCTGGTTTAAGCATCTGAACACTAGTTAACTGCTGGTTTAAGCGTCTGAACACTAGTTAACTGCTGGTTTAAGCATCTGAACACTAGTTAACTGCTGGTTTAAGCGTCTGAACACTAGTTAACTGCTGGTTTAAGCGTCTGAACACTAGTTAACTGCTGGTTTAAGCGTCTGAACACTAGTTAACTGCTGGTTTAAGCGTCTGAACACTAGTTAACTGCTGGTTTAAGCGTCTGAACACTAGTTAATTGCTGGTTTAAGCGTCTGAACACTAGTTAACTGCTGGTTTAAGCATCTGAACGCTAGTTAACTGCTGGTTTAAGCATCTGAACACTAGTTAACTGCTGGTTTAAGCATCTGAACACTAGTTAACTGCTGGTTTAAGCGCCTGAAGGCTAGTTAACTGCTGGTTTAAGCGTCTGAAAGCTAGTCAACTGCTGGTTTCTGAACGCTAGTCAACTGCTGGTTTCTGAACGCTAGTTAACTGCTGGTTTAAGCGTCTGAACGCTAGTCAACTACTGGTTTCTGAACGCTAGTCAACTGCTGGTTTCTGAACGCTAGTTAACTGCTGGTTTAAGCGTCTGAACGCTAGTCAACTGCTGGTTTCTGAACGCTAGTTGACTGCTGGTTTAATCATCTGAACGCTAGTTAACTGCTGGTTTAAGCGCCTGAACGCTAGTCAACTGCTGGTTTAAGCGCCTGAAGGCTAGTTAACTGCTGGTTTCTGAACGCTAGTTAACTGCAGGTTTAAGCGTCTGAACGCTAGTTAACTGCTGGTTTAAGCGTCTGAACGCTAGTCAACTGCTGGTTTAAGCGCCTGAAGGCTAGTTAACTGCTGGTTTAAGCGCCTGAAGGCTAGTTAACTGCTGGTTTCTGAACGCTAGTTAACTGCAGGTTTAAGCGTCTGAACGCTAGTTAACTGCTGGTTTAAGCGCCTGAAGGCTAGTTAACTGCTGGTTTAAGCGTCTGAACACTAGTTAACTGCTGGTTTAAGCGTCTGAACACTAGTTAACTGCTGGTTTAAGCGCCTGAAGGCTAGTTAACTGCTGGTTTAAGCATCTGAACACTAGTTAACTGCTGGTTTAAGCGCCTGAAGGCTAGTTAACTGCTGGTTTAAGCGTCTGAACACTAGTTAACTGCTGGTTTAAGCGTCTGAACACTAGTTAACTGCTGGTTTAAGCGTCTGAACGCTAGTTAACTGCTGGTTTAAGCGCCTGAAGGCTAGTTAACTGCTGGTTTAAGCGTCTGAACACTAGTTAACTGCTGGTTTAATCATCTGAACGCTAGTTAACTGCTGGTTTAAGCGCCTGAAGGCTAGTTAACTGCTGGTTTAAGCGTCTGAACACTAGTTAACTGCTGGTTTAAGCATCTGAACACTAGTTAACTGCTGGTTTAATCATCTGAACGCTAGTTAACTGCTGGTTTAAGCGTCTGAACACTAGTTAACTGCTGGTTTAAGCATCTGAACACTAGTTAACTGCTGGTTTAAGCGTCTGAACACTAGATAACTGCTGGTTTAAGCGTCTGAACACTAGTTAACTGCTGGTTTAAGCATCTGAACACTAGTTAACTGCTGGTTTAAGCGTCTGAACACTAGTTAACTGCTGGTTTAAGCGTCTGAACACTAGTTAACTGCTGGTTTAAGCGCCTGAAGGCTAGTTAACTGCTGGTTTAAGCACCTGAACGCTAGTTAACTGCTGGTTTAAGCATCTGAACACTAGTTAACTGCTGGTTTAACAGTGCTGTTATTACTGTTATCCCTTGTGCTGAAAAATCTAATTTGGTGTTCTGGGTAAAAAGTGACGCGCCTTTTAAATTGCTTATGAATCTCTCATTATGCTTTACTATCACAAAATATTGGATTCAATCTTTTTGAAAGTATCTAGAAATAGGAGCAGATGATGATTACAGACTGAACAGAAGCTCCTAAAAGCGCCTGTGTGTTCGAGGAACGCAGAAGAATGTGCAGCAAATGATCCGATTGAGACGGACCGCAGCAGCTGCAGCATCATATCTGTCACTGCACGAACATGTGCTGAGAAACACACAGATAAACGCACAAAAACACCATTATGAAGACCCACGTCAGAGGCTCAGAATCCTAACATGCTCATTCAGTCTGACGAATGTGTTTATCATCACCCTGGACCTGCACACACTTTCTCCAGTCATTGACATAGTTCGGCAAAAACGGATAACACTTTTTTTTTTAAACAAGATACATTTACTTATCATACTCAGATTAGCAAAGATTGTCTGACTGATATGTGTGTATTTTGTCTTGCTGTACTGATCTGTTTTAATACAAACAAGTTAAAACAAGTGAATAATCTGCCAGTGCAGACAGACAAAACACACTGATATTAAACACACAATCTGTGAAAACAAGTCTTGATATCGTATCGTCCTTATTCCGAGGATTCTTTACCTTGAAAACAAGACAAAAAAATACTTATTACGAACAGGATTTTTTTTTATTTTTTTTTTGCATGGCGGCATCTCAGAAATGTGAGCAGAAAATGAGCCGCTTTTATTGTGTAAAATTGTTTTGGTTTGTTCACTATCCCTCAGAAATTAATACTTTAATTCATCAAGGACGCGTTCAATTGATCCCAAAGTGACAGTAAAGGCATTTATAATGTTACAAAAGATTATTATTCAGATAAATGCTGTTCTTTTGAACTTTATATTCATCAAAGAATCCTGAAATAATAATGTAAATAACTGTGTTCAACACTGATAATAATCATAAATGTTCCTTGATCATCAGATCATCATATTATCCTGATTTCTGAAGGATCATGTGACACTGAAGACTGGAGTAATGATGATGAACATTCAGGGAATAAACTACACTTTACTATATATTCACATAGAAAACTGATGATTTATACTGGAGTAATATTCCACTGTTTTTACTGTATTTCTGATCGAATAACTGCAGCTGACCACAGACTTTTGACTGTGAGACTGAATTACAGCACAACTATTAATAGTGGCTTTTATTAAACTAGTGTAAGATGTCTGGTTAAGTGAGGCAGGTATAAATAATCACACTGACTCCATGTGTTTGGCAGATGATGGACGTGTGTGTGTGTGTGTGAGGAACTACAGACTGTAGTATGTGTTTTCATTAAGATTAAGGTTTATTAATACAACGTCTCAAATCACACCCACGATTTATTGTTCTTCAGTGGGACACAGAATTAAAAATACAAAAAAACAACAAAAAAACAGTAATATTGTAAAATATTATTACAATGTAAATCATCTGTTTTCTATGTGAATATATAGTAAAGTGTAGTTTATTCCTGTGATCAAAGCTGAATGTTCATCATCATTACTCCAGTCTTCAGTGTCACATGATCCTTCACAAATCAGGATAATATGATGATCTGATGATCAATAAACATTTATGATTATTTTCAATGTTGAAAACAGTTATTTACATTATTATTTCAGGATTCTTTGATGAATAGAAAGTTGTAGTTTTATTTTTTGGGGGAAATAAATCAATACTTTTATTCATTAAAGATTAATTAAATGTATCAAAAGTGACAGTAAAGACATTTATAATGTTACAAACACTTCTATTTCAGATAAATGCTGTTCTTATAAACTTTATATTCATCAAAAAATCCTGAAAAAAATTTAAATAACTGTTTTCAACACTGATAATAATCATAAATGTTTCTCGAGCATCAAATCATCATATTAGAATATGATGCTGAATCATATTGATATTGATTAATGATGCTAAATATTCAGCTTTTATCACAGGAATAAATTACATTTAAAAATATATTAAAATAGAACATTTTTATAAACTCTATAATATTTAACAATATTACTGTTTTTTTGTTGTTGTTTTGAATCAAGTAAATGCAACCCTTGGTGAGCAGAAGAGACTTCTTTTAAAAACATTAAAAATCTCATCGACCCAAAACCTTTGACTGGTGTGTGTGTGTGTGTGTGTGTGTGTGTGTGAAGAAACTTCATACCTGACGACTTTGGTTCCTCCTCGATTGACCTGCATGTCCACCGTACAGCCCGAGTTCACGTATGATGCCAGATTGAGCTCAGAGAACTCGGCCTGAAACACACCACAGGCTTATCAGAGATAAACCGATCAAATATGACCAAACGTACACCTATTCTGAGTTGGTCACGTGACCCGTTACCCATCAGCCCTCTTTGAACCCGAGAAACGCTGGTCAGCGAGGCACAGAATCACACGAGCCGAAGAAACCGAGAAAAATACGTAAAATAATGAGTGTTTTCAAACA
The DNA here is from genome assembly GCA_031834385.1 of Semotilus atromaculatus. NCBI lineage: Eukaryota > Metazoa > Chordata > Actinopteri > Cypriniformes > Leuciscidae > Semotilus > Semotilus atromaculatus. The sequence continues at coordinate 57,593,007 of JAULUF010000009.1, forward strand.
GGTTTCCATTGGTCAGTCAAACAGATTGCCCCGCCCCCAAACTCATGCTATTGGTCGGCTGTTCCAGCGCTTTAATCACAACTATAAATCAGCTTTTTAAAGGCACAGAATCACAGATTTCTACAGTCTATAAACACAAAATCGAATATTTTGATGCCGTAAACCAGCGTCACACATTAACTTTATAAAGAGCTAATATTTTTTTATATTTATATTTTTTTACATCATATAAAACACCAAAATAATAGACATCAAACAGCCATTTATGGCAAACAGTTAGTTATAAAAATTAACATCAAATATAGAAGCTCCAAAATTTGGGATTGGTAAGATTATGCATTTATGTGATAAAAAATACAGAATAAAACAGTGAAATATTATTATAATGTAAAAGCTGTTTTCTGTGTCAATATAGACAAATCCGCCGTGAACTCTATGGGCGCCGCCATCTTGCCTGCCGCCATTACTGCGTGCCTGCGAACACTTCTGCTGTTTTATGAGCTGCGCTCTCATACAAAGCGCGCAAAGAGCCGCCTCTCACATAGTGCACGGACAAAGGCCTACACACGGAATTATATTTCACAAATCCTTCTAGTTAATTTATAGTATCAAATAAACATGAATAAACATCAGAAGAATTGTTGTTTCAACCATGGAAAGATGTCAATACAGACCTTTTTTCTAGTTGGTTTTGTCTTAAACAGTTGAGAAAGGAAAACAGTAATCCTGTGTCTATTGAATCAGTGCATTGACAGCCTATACTCGCTGCCACCATTAATGTTGTTTAAAGAACAAAAGAAAAAGAAAATCACTCACTGAACTTTTGTAATTTTAATTAGCTTAATATTTTATTTGCCTGTTTTTCCGTGCTCACTACAACATGTGTATTGCGACCTAGAGATGCATTCCCTGTCAATTTTGTTAAACATTTTTTTTCTGGATTTCTTGATCTTTATATGACTTTTTTTTATTTAATTTTTTTATACAATTTTGTTTAGCAGACAATCAAAAATAAACTATCCTGTTAATTCAGAATAGCAGAGATATATCCAATTAAAATAATATATATATAATCAAGTAGCCTATTTTATTTTGGTTTGAGGCAAATAAAAGTGAATCAAAAAAACAAATGGTAACTTTACCTGTTTCTGAATAGACCAATTAATTTAAATGTTGCACATAATAAATAGGCCTAATCAAAAAGCACAAACATGACCATTGTAATTAAAAATAAAAATAAAATTTCGTTATAGGGGATATTCAAATTCATTAACCAATCATTAATACCATTGATCAGCCCTAACAAACGTGGATGTTTTTTCCACTAAGAAACGAACATTGTTATGTTGTTGATTGATACTGTGAAGCTGCTCTGATACAATCTATATTGTGAAAAGTGCTATATAAATATACTTGACTTGACTGACTTGTATTGCAAACGGATGAAGAAATTGCGTTGCTTTATCTCATGCACGCGTTCGAAGTTTAGCCTACAATTGTTAATGTTGTTAACTGTAACATTAATGTTGCAGCTGCGTTAATTATTGATTATTTATATGCTATATTGGGAGCGTTATACTTTGCTTTAGATTAAATAAACAAACAAAACAAAAACAAAAATACCGAAATATAATTTTTAATGACTTCTGTCTCTAAATAAATAAAGCTGTCATTTTTAATAAACGGCTTAAGGTGACTAGCTTTAAAACCAAAAAGGAGGGGAAATAAAGTATATTTATAACATAAAGTTTTTGCTTATGCAGAACGAAACCATTCGTTTTTAATTCAAAATTTTAGACAAATAACAAATATAGTTTGAATCCAAGTTTAAAAACAGCGCTGCACATTATTAGGAAATTAAACGTATCATAATTAAATCAGGCGATTTAAACCGGCATCACTGGACAGCATACGTACGTATAAAAAAAAAAAAAAACGAAATCAAAATAACATTTCGTACAGCTAGTTAACATCTGCTACAGCCGCCTACGGGACCGACACTAGCTACTTCCGCTACTTCAAGGCACGCAGTAATGGCGGCGCTGCTTTACTTCCGTGTTTCGCCGGATTTGTGTATATAGTAAAGTGTAATTTATTCCTTTCATGCATTTCCAGCTGTGATACATTGATTTTTTTTGGGGGATTCTTTGATCAATTAAAAGTTCAAAAGAACAGCATTTATTTGAAACAGAATCTCATGTAATATTATAAATGATCCATTTGATTCATTTAATGTATTGATTTCTTTTATTTTTTTAAAAACAACCCTGAGTGATAATAAACGATTTAACCCGCGCTATACGCTTTCGTTTTCAAGGACGTGGACGTCGATACACACACACACACACACACACACACACACACACACACATACATACACATCCATGAACACACACACACACACACGAAGGTCAAACAGCAGTTAGAGGACACACACATAAGTCACTCCTATTGGTCGGCTGGCATGAAGGCACTCGATTGGCCGAGAGCACGGGAGGCGTGCCAGACTGGGTTGCCATGGTTACGCTTCTCTTGCTGGGAGAGAAAAACAGGAGAAAGTCCAAGAGACAAACACTCGATCTTTTCTTCCCGCTGACGTCTGCGCTCATCCAAACACACACTCGTTAACCCTGATGAAGAGATTATTAGTGTGATCTGATGCTTGAAATGTTTGAACTGGAGAAGAATTAAGTGAACTGCAACACAGGTGATCTTTTGAAGTCTTTTCGTGCTTTATTAATGTTTTTTGACATATCTAATAGATAAAGTTGATTAAAATAACTTGAAAAACAGGATTTCTCCTTAATTTTCTTGAACTTTATAGTCATCAAAGAATCCTGAGAAATAAAATGTAAATAACTGTAATAAACACACACTCACTCACTCTCACACACTCACACACTCATTCTCTCTCTCACACACACACACACACACACACATACACACTCTCACTCTCACACACTCACAAACACTCACTCACTCTCACACACTCACACAAACACACACACAAACACATACACACTCTCTCACTCACAAACAAACACTCACTCACTCTCACACTCTCACACACACACACACACAAACACATACACACTCTCTCACTCACAAACATACACTCACTCACTCTCACACACTCACATGCACACAAACACACTCTCACTCTCACACACACACACACACACACTCACTCACTCATTCTCTCACACACACACACACACAGTCCACAGTGTTCTCCAAGTCTGCGCTGGCGTCATGATCCATCTGGAATCCTGGCAGGTATTTTTGGAGCCGAAGCTAATGGGTGTCATTAGGGTGAAGAATGCAAGGTGCCTTTCACCCGATCACATGACCAGAGCTCATAAACACACACACACACACACACACACACAGGAAAAATAATCTCAATATCATCATAATATCTGTACAAACCGAGTCTCAATGGTGAAAGGAGACGTAATCAGCACAGCCAGATAAACAAGTTATTTTAGTGTCAGGTAATGAACATTTTTTGTATGGATTGAGTTTTAGTTATACGATAATACTAGTTAAAACTAAAAAAACTTAGTTTTATGATAATAATTTTACTCTGAAGTCATGAAGAAGATGAATAATGTTTGATCTGAGCGGCAGAAGGGCCACGAGGACACACATCTGGAGCGTCAGACTGGACCCAGATGTGCTGGAGCTCAGCTGAGGACGAGCAGATGTTGGAGAGCACTGGGCTGTGAACGCAGGCCACACACACACACACACACACTGCTCCTGTTGTGCGTCTGAAGGCTCTGTGGAGTGTGTTATTAAGGCCAGCACATAAACCTCAGGCTTATCTGCAGATAAACTCGCCTGAACTCAAGCTCTGTTTACATCTAAAGCTGCGGAGCTGAAGGGAACCTGTTAGAAGATGTAAAATAAGTCTCTGATGTGTAAGTGTTTAGTGAAGTTTTAGCTGAAAATATCCCACAGATCATTTTTTACAGTATGATAAAAGTGCCACTTTTTGAGGGTGAGCAAAAACACGCTGTTTTTTTGTGTGTGTGTCTTTAAATGCAAATGAGCTGATGTGCCCCGCCCCCTTTCAAGAAGAGGGCGGGGCTTCAAGAGCGCATGCGACAAACAGACAGGACAATCTCGTGCACTCGGAATTACAACACACAACTGTCGACTAACAGCAGATGGAGATTATGAATCGGAAATCTACTGATGTTCCTGCCGTTCCCGGATGTGAAATGTTGAATTTTCTGTTGAATTTGAACCATTGAATTTGTGGAAGCGAAATCAAAATGGCTGGAAAATTGCCTGTCGAATATTATAGGTTGTATTTTTTTAACGGAATTAACATTTTGAAAGTGAAATCTGAAAGGTGAAAATGAAATTATTATATTTTTAATAATGAAAATGTGTGTGAACATTTGCATTTGCCATTATTTTACTCCCATAGTGTGTGTGTGTACAGCTCACTATGCTAATACAGCAGTGTCCGTCAACAGTTGTGGGCGGGGCTTGTGCAAAAGTGACATCACTGTACAGAATCTGCGAACGGCTTGTTCTGAGACAGTGCTTATGATTTATGGGGATTTTAAAAAAGCCCTTGGTGGATTTTTATCATTATAGGGAGGTTGTGTACTCACATTTATGCTCAAACACCATGTAAAAGTGAAACACAATAAACGCTGTCATGTTCTCTTGCGTTCGGGAACACAATCGTGAGAGACGCTTCAGTCATTGGGCTCATGGTGTCAGTCATTGGGCTCATGGTGTCAGTCATTGGGCTCGTGGTGTCAGTCATTGGGCTCATGGTTTCAGTCATTGGGCTCATGGTTTCAGTCATTGGGCTCGTGGTTTCAGTCATTGGGCTCATGGTTTCAGTCATTGGGCTCGTGGTGTCAGTCATTGGGCTCGTGGTGTCAGTCATTGGGCTCGTGGTGTCAGTCATTGGGCTCATGGTTTCAGTCATTGGGCTCGTGGTTTCAGTCATTGGGCTCATGGTTTCAGTCATTGGGCTCGTGGTGTCAGTCATTGGGCTCGTGGTGTCAGTCATTGGGCTCGTGGTTTCAGTCATTGGGCTCGTGGTGTCAGTCATTGGGCTCGTGGTGTCAGTCATTGGGCTCGTGGTGTCAGTCATTGGGCTCGTGGTGTCAGTCATTGGGCTCGTGGTGTCAGTCATTGGGCTCGTGGTGTCAGTCATTGGGCTCTTGGTTTCAGTCATTGGGCTCGTGGTGTCAGTCATTGGGCTCGTGGTTTCAGTCATTGGGCTCGTGGTGTCAGTCATTGGGCTCGTGGTTTCAGTCATTGGGCTCGTGGTTTCAGTCATTGGGCTCGTGGTGTCAGTCATTGGGCTCGTGGTTTCAGTCATTGGGCTCGTGGTGTCAGTCATTGGGCTCGTGGTGTCAGTCATTGGGCTCGTGGTTTCAGTCATTGGGCTCGTGGTGTCAGTCATTGGGCTCGTGGTGTCAGTCATTGGGCTCGTGGTTTCAGTCATTGGGCTCGTGGTGTCAGTCATTGGGCTCGTGGTGTCAGTCATTGGGCTCGTGGTTTCAGTCATTGGGCTCGTGGTGTCAGTCATTGGGCTCGTGGTGTCAGTCATTGGGCTCGTGGTGTCAGTCATTGGGCTCGTGGTGTCAGTCATTGGGCTCGTGGTGTCAGTCATTGGGCTCGTGGTGTCAGTCATTGGGCTCGTGGTGTCAGTCATTGGGCTCGTGGTGTCAGTCATTGGGCTCGTGGTTTCAGTCATTGGGCTCGTGGTGTCAGTCATTGGGCTCGTGGTGTCAGTCATTGGGCTCGTGGTTTCAGTCATTGGGCTCGTGGTGTCAGTCATTGGGCTCGTGGTGTCAGTCATTGGGCTCGTGGTGTCAGTCATTGGGCTCGTGGTTTCAGTCATTGGGCTCGTGGTGTCAGTCATTGGGCTCGTGGTGTCAGTCATTGGGCTCGTGGTGTCAGTCATTGGGCTCGTGGTGTCAGTCATTGGGCTCGTGGTGTCAGTCATTGGGCTCGTGGTTTCAGTCATTGGGCTCGTGGTGTCAGTCATTGGGCTCGTGGTGTCAGTCATTGGGCTCGTGGTGTCAGTCATTGGGCTCGTGGTGTCAGTCATTGGGCTCGTGGTGTCAGTCATTGGGCTCGTGGTGTCAGTCATTGGGCTCGTGGTTTCAGTCATTGGGCTCGTGGTTTCAGTCATTGGGCTCGTGGTTTCAGTCATTGGGCTCGTGGTGTCAGTCATTGGGCTCGTGGTGTCAGTCATTGGGCTCGTGGTGTCAGTCATTGGGCTCGTGGTGTCAGTCATTGGGCTCGTGGTGTCAGTCATTGGGCTCGTGGTGTCAGTCATTGGGCTCGTGGTGTCAGTCATTGGGCTCGTGGTTTCAGTCATTGGGCTCGTGGTGTCAGTCATTGGGCTCGTGGTGTCAGTCATTGGGCTCGTGGTGTCAGTCATTGGGCTCGTGGTTTCAGTCATTGGGCTCGTGGTTTCAGTCATTGGGCTCGTGGTTTCAGTCATTGGGCTCGTGGTTTCAGTCATTGGGCTCGTGGTGTCAGTCATTGGGCTCGTGGTTTCAGTCATTGGGCTCGTGGTTTCAGTCATTGGGCTCGTGGTTTCAGTCATTGTGCTCGTGGTGTCAGTCATTGGGCTCGTGGTGTCAGTCATTGGGCTCGTGGTTTCAGTCATTGGGCTCGTGGTTTCAGTCATTGGGCTCATGGTTTCAGTCATTGGGCTCGTGGTTTCAGTCATTGGGCTCGTGGTTTCAGTCATTGGGCTCGTGGTGTCAGTCATTGGGCTCGTGGTGTCAGTCATTGGGCTCGTGGTGTCAGTCATTGGGCTCGTGGTTTCAGTCATTGTGCTCGTGGTGTCAGTCATTGGGCTCGTGGTGTCAGTCATTGGGCTCGTGGTTTCAGTCATTGGGCTCATGGTTTCAGTCATTGGGCTCGTGGTTTCAGTCATTGTGCTCGTGGTGTCAGTCATTGGGCTCGTGGTTTCAGTCATTGGGCTCGTGGTGTCAGTCATTGG
>JAULUF010000009.1:57607500-57617500 GCA_031834385.1 Semotilus atromaculatus
ATGATGAATAATGAATGAGGATTAAAAAAACAGAAGTGAATAAAGGCGGCTGTGAGGTCTGAGAATGAATAGATCGATATATGAAGGGATTCCCTCACCGACATCAATATCAATATCCACTATCACAACCACAGTTGGTAAATATAACATACATTATGCGGTTTTCACAATTACCCTTAATTTAGACGTGTTATATTATCACACCGCATCTTTAAATATCCAACCATCAAAACCCGGAGAAGGAAAATACAATATTTAGTCTATTTACCAGATTTTCCCTTGTGTACTAATTGTCAGTAATGACACATTACAGAAAAGGCAATAAATAAATAAAAAATGTCATAAATGAAGCCAGATTTGGTTTATTTACCTCAGAAACGTCCGTGCTCGTGCCACACCGACTCCAGCATCAGCGCTCGCGCTCACGGTGCATGACGGGAACGAGCGGTACTCGCCGCATTAAATTACTCGCATCCGATTGGACGAACAGTCTCATCCTTATGAATATTTAATGAGAGGTACATACGCGCGCATGCGCAGAGTCGGAGAGGTGCGCTGCTGCTGCTCAGGATCTGATTCTGCACTAGTGGAAAAGATGTAAAGCTTCTTCGATTCGATTAGTGGACTGGAAATATGTTTCAGAAGCAAGACGACAGTTTTATCTGTGCATTTTTTGTGTTTATTCCTCTTAAAGTGGACTATCAGTGCAATATTACAGAACACCATAATTAGATTTCACACATAAATCAGACACTGATCAAAAGCAGCACCTGTTGAAAACAAATGTTCATAACCTCATTCTGTGCCGGATGTTGATTATGTGAGACTAAATGATGCTGGATAACACAGGAATTGCTTTTATAAACAAAACAAGAGCAAACACTACTCAGTGATAGTGAACAGGTTCATAATTAAGATGTCAATAAACTGTTAGTATTGTCGCGATGCAAAAAAGTCATGTCAAACATTTGAATAACTTAAACTTTTAACCTCGACTGATAATGTTTAAATGAACAGTCGAAACACAAATATAAGCCGTCGAGAGCTTGTGCTAAAGCAACTTGACACATATTATGATCACATCACAACACATTTCTTCTTCTGCGCTTCAGGGTTGTGTGGGTTTGTCCCAGCCGAAGAGCTTGCGGTGTGATCCTGTGGAAGGAGGAGGCTGTGATGAGACGAGCGCGCTGAGGAGATCGACACGGATTCGCTGGAGCGAGACCGACTCGGAGCGGTTCTGGTCACTGCCGCAGGAAGAGTATTCACTGAATACTTCACTGTGCTCTGGGACCCCATGGACAGACTGGACCCATCGAGGACACTCACACACGGATGACACCGTGAACTCTCAGCCTCCTGAGGCGTTCTAGGAGCAGCTGAGACAGGAAGAGCGGGGGAGACAGGAAGTGCAGGGGAGACAGGAAGAGCGGGGGAGACAGGAAGTGCAGGGGAGGTGCTTTCAGCTGAGACGGGAAGTGCACTAAAGAGGCGTTTATCTGAGACAGGAAGTGCAGCAGAGACAGGAAGTGCAGTAAAGAGGCATTTATCTGAGACAGGAAGTGCAGCTGAGACAGGAAGTGCAGGGGAAACAGGAAGTGCAGGGGAGGTGCTTTCAGCTGAGACAGGAAGTGTGCTAAAGAGGCGTTTATCTGAGACAGGAAGTGCAGTAAATAGGCATTTATCTGAGACAGGAAGTGCAGCACAGACAGGAAGTTCAGGGGAGACAGGAAGTGCAGTGGAGGCGCTTTCAGCTGAGACAGGAAGTGTGCTAAAGAGGCGTTTATCTGAGACAGGAAGTGCAGCTAAGACAGGAAGTGCAGTAAAGAGGCGTTTATCGGAGACAGGAAGTGCAGCTAAGACAGGAAGTGCAGTAAAGAGGCGTTTATCTGAGAAAGGAAGTGCAATGGAGTTGCATTGATTTGAGACAGGAAGTCCAGTGGAGGCACGTTCAGCTAAAACAGGAAGTGCAGTGGAGGCGTGTTCAGCTAAAACAGGAAGTGCAGTGGAGGCGTGTTCAGCTGAGACAGGAAGTCCAGTGGAGGTGCGTTCAGCTGAGACAGGAAGTCCAGTGGAGGTGCGTTCAGCTGAGACAGGAAGTGCAGTCGAGGCGTGTTCAGCTAAAACAGAAAGTGCAGTGGAGGCGCGTTCAGCTGAGACAGGAAGTCCAGTGGAGGTGCGTTCAGCTGAGACAGGAAGTCCAGTGGAGGTGCGTTCAGCTGAGACAGGAAGTGCAGTCGAGGCGTGTTCAGCTAAAACAGAAAGTGCAGTGGAGGCGCGTTCAGCTGAGACAGGAAGTCCAGTGGAGGTGCGTTCAGCTGAGACAGGAAGTGCAGTCGAGGCACGTTCAGCTAAAACAGGAAGTGCAGTGGAGGAACGTTCAGCTAAAACAGGAAGTGCAGTGGTGACACCCACAGTTGCGTCTAATGTTGAACTTAAGACCGTAAAGAGATTGTTTGTTCCTCCAGGGAATGAGGTGTGTTCTGGGTCAGGGTTTGGCCCGTTGAGTGGGCTGGAGTCGATGAGGACTGAGGTTCGCCCTGCTTCTGTGGCTTTAGAGGTTCGCCTTGTTTCTTTTGTGTTTTCCTGAGCGATCCCCGCCGCCAGAGAGACGTCACACGCGCCAGACCCCGACCGCACCACCTCAAACATGCGGTTCTCTTCCTCGTACGTAACAAGAAACTCTGGGTAGATCTGAGACCTGTCGAACACCACAAAGATAGAGGGGTCGCGTGGCTCATCGACACAGGTGTCGTACAGACTTCCGTCCGCGCGTCTGGCCGGAGGCTGACGAAAACGAGCCGCTCCTCGGGTGTAGTACCCGACCAGCACCCTGCACACGAACACACGCCTCACTGCTGACCCGTCAGCCCGCGCGTCCCAGTACCTGCCGTCCTTTGAGAAATAGATCCCTGACAAATAAGGGGGAAATTAGAATTTACAAGCAAATTCGCTTTTTAAAACATTTCAATTTGTAATGGGTTACTCGTTACTTTACTCGTCACATCAAAAAATTATTCTTATTACATAATGCACATTACTTGTAATGTTACTTTACTTTTTACATCATAGAAGTAATCTGATTACGTAATGCGTTACTTTGCTTGTAATGCGTTACTTTGCTTGTAATGCGTTACTTTGCTTGTAATGCGTTACTTTGCTTGTAATGCGTTACTTTGCTTGTAATGCGTTACTTTGCTTGTAATGCGTTACTTTACAATGCGTTACTTTACAATGCGTTACTTTACAATGCGTTACTTTACAATGCGTTACTTTACAACGCGTTACTTTACAACGCGTTACTTTACAATGCGTTACTTTACAATGCGTTACTTTACAATGCGTTACTTTACAATGCGTTACTTTACAATGCGTTACTTTACGATGCGTTATTTTACGATGCGTTATTTTACGATGCGTTACTTTACGATGCGTTACTTTACGATGCGTTACTTTACGATGCGTTACTTTACGATGCGTTACTTTACGATGCGTTACGTTACGGTGCGTTACGTTGCGGTGCGTTACGTTGCGGTGCGTTACGTTGCGGTGCGTTACGATGCGTTACGTTACGTTACGATGCGTTACGTTACGTTACGATGCGTTACGTTACGATGCGTTACGTTACGATGCGTTACGTTACGTTACGATGCGTTACTTTACGATGCGTTACTTTACGATGCGTTACTTTACGATGCGTTACTTTACGATGCGTTACTTTACGATGCGTTACTTTACGATGCGTTACTTTACGATGCGTTACTTTACGATGCGTTACTTTACGATGCGTTACTTTACGATGCGTTACGTTACGATGCGTTACGTTACGATGCGTTACGTTACGGTGCGTTACGATGCGTTACGTTACGATTCGTTACGTTACGATGCGTTACGTTACGATGCGTTACTTTACGATGCGTTACTTTACGATGCGTTACTTTACGATGCGTTACTTTACGATGCGTTACTTTACGATGCGTTACTTTACGATGCGTTACTTTACGATGCGTTACTTTACAAGTTACATCAAAAATTTTATATGACTATGTAATGCACGTTACATGTAATGTGTTACTATACTCGTTACATCACAAAAGAAAAAACTGGACATTCAGGGAACATTCAGAAATACTGTTCTCATATGTTAGCAAAACATTCTTAGAACATATTTTAGTTAGCTGGGTTCTACTTGTGAGGAAACATACCCTTTCCATAAGATGCATCAACCTCCTGAAAGTCACAGTTTCTGAGACACACATCATCGACAAGAGAGGATCTGGTGCCGTGGAACAAAAGCCGCTCACGATATCTCTCATTTTTGTTTGCAATTTTCATTTGTTCTTTTTTCCTGCAGAACAAGTGTGTTTATGCAAATAAAACTTGTATTAAAGATTTGTGCGAGATACTCAATTCTTCTCAACAGGCCTGAACTGATACCCACGTCATGAAGTTTTCCCAGAGTTCCCTGTTTTGCACACGCTCGATCAGTCGGACAGTAAAACCGCTCAGAGTTTCATTGAAGCGCTCCTGGACTTTGACGTAATCTCTGTGAGACGGCGGGAGACGGACTCTCTGCAAATAAACAAGAGATCTGTTTGTTTAGAGAGCAGCGATGATGAGGAAACGAACAAGATCATCACAAAAACTTGCACTTTGGATCCTGTTTCAAAGTTTGAGTCTTCTCGAGCACAAACACTGTTGTGTGTAAATGACCGGCTAGAACACAGTTAAAAGTTTCTGTTTTCTGTAAGGCCGGTGACACACTGGCTGCGTGGCGTGAGCGTGGCGTTTCTGCTGTCTTTGCACACCGCGCGTCTGACGCGGCGCTGCTCTGCTAGGTGACGTAGAGGGAGCGCTGACAGACCTCTTGCCTTAACGACAACAATTTCAACTGCTATCATACATCTTCCAAAATCCGAAAAATAGGGAAGTGGGCTGTCTTTCAATAACATTTACAAATTTTGATAGCTTTAAAGAGCCTATATTTAGCCTACCTGATGTTGGACCGTCACTCAGAAGACACACTACGTTGTTATCGTAGCCTATCCTATCTTTATATACTCCTGAGGCCCAGAAAGGTTTTTTCAAAGAAGGTTTTTCCTTTTTTTTTTTCATGTAATCACATTGTTAAGAGCATAAGAAACAAATGAAAAAAAAAAAAAAAAAGATTTTATTCATATGTTATGCTATGACCTCTGTAGCGGACACCAGGACTTGATTGTTTAAAAAATAAAATATGAAATTATATAGGCAAAAATATTTTTTTTACTTTTTTTTTTAATTACATTTATATCTGAATTTATGTCAAAACCTAGACTTTCCAACATCAAAATGTAATTTATTAATATGTATTCGTGTACAAAATGACATCTTTTCCTATTCTATTTTGCCTCGAAACGCTTCCAACACGCTTGCGTGTCGCGTGAAAAATAGGCGTCGGTTCTATTTCTAGCATGCACGCGTTTCGGCTCGAGCCACGCCTGAGACGCGCGTCACGAAGGCAGTGTACAAGCTCTATAACCTGTTAACATGGGAGCCGAAATAAAAATGGACACGCCACACAGCTGAGACGTGCTTACGCCAAGCACAGGGTTGCCAACTTTTGAGTTTTGCCTGGAGTGTTAACGGGGGGGGGGGGGGGGTTGATGATGAAAAAAAAAGTTGTACTGTATCACGTGCCGCTTCAGCTGAAGCGCTAAAGTCTGTCACATTTAACCCCTTAACTGTCACCGTCCAATAAAACAATAATATCTTAGTAAAATCCTAAAGTAATATTGACAAACTATATATCATTTGAAAGCTGACAATCTCTAGTTTTCATATGTGGCGGCTGTTTTTTTTAAATAAATTACATAGGAGCAGTTATTTATCAATTTGCAACAAGAATATTTCATATGCATTAGGCGTGTTATGACCTTTATTTTGAAATGGCAATAAATATGAAAAATCATGAAAGATTGGTAGAAACCTCAGTTTGTTTTCATGCCAAGAGTTCAAAAGATAACACCAATTCAATTGTATTAGAAAAAAAGGTCTGAATATGTTTCAAATATAAAGAAAAATATTATGGATTCTCGATGTGTGATGCAGCTGCGAGCTATAACGCACATGTGTGCTCTCTTTATGTGTTTATTAGAGGTTGAATTCAATTCAAATATTGTCAAACCACCCATACTACTTCTAAATAGGATGTCTACTTCATAAATTGTATGAAAATTATGGAAATACATGGTTCAGATCACTCAAAACATGGAGGCGCCCTTATATGGTCAGTAAGGAAGCTTGGCTGTCCTAGTGAAAGAAATTGGTACTGCGCCCAAATAAAATATTACTGAAAGATTATTTTTTGAGATATTAGCCTAAAATTTGGAACACAACTGCTTAAGATTTTTGGCTTTAATTTTCTTGCAGTTTTAGAGTAAAATATATTTTGTAATATATATATTTTAAATACAATTTAAATAATTATTTTTTTACATTGTTCATTTTCATAAACTCAAACTTAAATAACTTTTTTTCTATTTCACTTTCATCATTTATTTCACTTCTACAACAATCTGGCAAATGTCTTCTTTAAAACAAGACCAACCATAGGTCTATATTCCAAAGCATTCTTGAATTACAACCATTTAAGTTTGCATAGTGATTTTCATGTCTATGCGAAAAAAGTGGGAGTGACAGTTAAGGGGTTAAAAGCACCAAAAACTGTATTTATTGTTTGAATCTCGTAAAAATATTGACAGAATATGAGAGCAGAGAATTTGTTCCATATCAAAAGTAGCCTATAACTTTCTCTGTCTTGTCTGTCGGTGTCAGTGTCCTCTTTGACTCGCGATTTGTCTCTGCTTGAGAAAGATGTGTGCCGTGAGCGCGCGTGTGAAAAGGGTAAATTACGGTCACGGACGTCACTGACGTAACAACGACAAATGTTTCCAGCGAATCGACAATCAGAGAAAGGCATTAGACACAGCAATGGTCCAATCAGTAGTTAAGAGCCTGAACTTGTTTAGTAATTCGGAAATTAGCGCACATGAGGAAAAAAAATAATAATGCAGCACAGAAGAATGTCTCATTTAGCGTGAGATTTCTTTGTCGAGCGTGAGAGCGTGAGATTGAGGCTGAATGCGTGACTGTCACGCCAGATGCGTGAGAGTTGGCAACCCTGCAAGCAGTCAGTGTGTCACCGGCCTTAGAGCGGTGTGTGTTAGCGGCCGCTAAGGTAATCACTAATGATCTTTACAACGGAAGTGAATCAATCAAAACTAACTTTATCAGGACAATAACTTTATTCTAGATCTGCTGTTAAGCCAAACAATCTCTGTTACTGTAATCTCCTGTTATACTGTAAAGCTGCTTTAAAACAGTCTGTATTGGTAAAGCGCTGTATAGATGAATGTGACTTGACAAAAAACTGAACCTGAAATCCATATCTAGGAATCGCAGTGTGGTCCCAAAATCCAGGAACACCTTTAGAAAATGTAGTCTTGCTGGCACCGCAACCTCTGGAAAACAAAGATCACACAGAATAACACAAGACAACAGTCAGAAGCTTTACATCGGCGCTCAGACACGTGTGACGCGTCACCTCGCTTTAGCCGTCTGCACGTCGACTGATGACACGAACGCGGGCCGTCGCCGGACGGGTCTCTCTGTGCCGCTAGCTTCATTACGCTGTTTCATGTCTGTGAACAAGATTATCAGTGATGTTCAACACTTTACAATAAGGTTCATCAGGTACACAACATTAGTTAACATGAACTAAGAATGAACAATACTTCTTCAGCATTGACTAGAATTTCGACATTTACTAATACGTAATTAAAAGGTTGTGTTAGTTAAAGGATTAGTTCACTTTTAAAAACTTTTGCTGATAGTTTCCTCCCCCATGTCATCCAAGATGTCCATGTCTTTCTTTCTTCAGTGGAAAAGAAATGAAGGTTTTTGATGAAAACATTCCAGGATTTTTCTCCATATAATGGACTTCAACAGGACCCAAACGGTTCAAGGTCCAAATGACAGTTTCAGTGCAGCTTCAAAGGGCTTTAAACGACACCAGACGATGAATAAGGGTCTTATCTAGACAAACCATCGGCATTTCACAAATAAATAAAACAGTTTCAGTTTTATAAGCACAAATGCTGGCCTTGCTCTGTTCTGTGATGCGCGTTCGTGACTCTCGTAATTACGTTGAAAAGGTCACGCGTCGGCGGAAGTACCGAGTCAGTGTTTACGAATGTGAGGAAGGAGGACCATATACACATATTCAAATGTCTTTGTGTCAGTTTATGGTTTAAATGCCCATTTCGTGTGCGTATCCTGGGGGTTTTAATATTAAAAAGGCTAAAAGAACATTTTCGTCAGGACAGAAGCGTGACCTTTTCAACGTAACTGCGTATTACATAAGTCACGAACGCGCATCACAGAACAGAGCAAGGCCAGCATTTGTGCTTATAAAACTGAAACTGTTTTATGTATTTGTGAAATGCGGATGGTTTGTCTAGATAAGACCCTTATTCATCGTCTGGTGTCGTTTAAAGCCCTTTGAAGCTGCACTGAAACTGTCATTTGGACCTTGAACCGTTTGGGTCCTGTTGAAGTCCATTATATGGAGAAAAATCCTGGAATGTTTTCATCAAAAACCTTCATTTCTTTTCGACTGAAGAAAGAAAGACATGGACATCTTGGATGACATGGGGTGAATAAACTATCAGCAAATGTTTTTTTTAAATGTGAACCAATCCTTTAATGCACTGTGAACTAACATGAACAAACAATGAACAGCTGTATTTTTATTAACTAACATTAACAAAGATTACTTAATACTGTAACTAAATGTATTGCTTATTGTTAGTTCATGTTAGTAAATACATTAATTAATGTTAACTATTTTTTTATTTGACAGGGACAATGCAAACAAACAAACAGATTAAAACAAAGCTTGTCACTGAAGTGCTGCATATAAAGTTTATATCTAATGCTAATTTTCTACTCCTGTCCCTGGTTGGGCTTTTATACACAATAGAATTTACATACTTCACTACTTCAGTTTAAATAAAATATATAAACAACATGATATATATAAACATGCATATCATATACAACTCTTACCTACTTACAATAATTAAAAATGAGTACACTTTTGGGTTGTTTTTAATGCCTGGAAGTAAACACTTTAAAGTCAGGTACAGTCTTGTGAACCTTATTGTAAAGCGTTACCGTTCCAATCGTAATACATCTGACACCCGCACAGGACACTGGCTTATAACCACACACCTGTGAATCTGAGCTCATAGAAACGGTTTCCCGCTGTGAACCTGATCCCAGAATCCTCCAGGTTCTGCTGTAAATACTCCTGATATTTCTGCTCCAGCTCGTCACTGCTGACTGAAGACAGTCGGTGCATCTCTGCCTGAGAAAAAGAGACATGTTTATCAGCAGAAATTATGGGCTAGGTTGCTTTTAAAACTATTATATTACAGTATTGGTAAAGTAATGCATTAGGCTCTCTTCCAAACCTTGAAGGTGTTTTTTTACGGAGCAAAAATAATTACTGTATTAAGCAAATTATCTAAACTGAAAAGTAACTTGCATTAGTTTGCATCTGGGTTAATCTGATTACGTAACGCACGTTACTTGTAATTCGTTACTTTACTTGTTACATCACCAAAGTAATATGATTACGTAACGCACGTTACTTGTAATTCGTTACTTTACTTGTTACATCACCAAAGTAATATGATTACGTAACGCACGTTACTTGTAATTCGTTACTTTACTTGTTACATCACCAAAGTAATATGATTACGTAACGCACGTTACTTGTAATTCGTTACTTTACTTGTAACATGACCAAAGTAATATGATTACGTAACGCACGTTACTTGTAATTCGTTACTTTACTTGTTACATCACCAAAGTAATATGATTACGTAACGCACGTTACTTGTAATTCGTTACTTTACTTGTAACATGACCAAAGTAATATGATTACGTAACGCAC
>JAULUF010000009.1:57622500-57660000 GCA_031834385.1 Semotilus atromaculatus
CTAGCCGCCCAGCACTAGCCTCCCAGCACTAGCCTCCCAGCACTAGCCTCCCAGCACTAGCCTCCCAGCACTAGCCTCCCAGCACTAGCCTCCCAGCACTAGCCGCCCAGCCTCCCAGCACTAGCCTCCCAGCACTAGCCGCCCAGCACTAGCCGCCCAGCACTAGCCGCCCAGCACTAGCCTCCCAGCACTAGCCTCCCAGCACTAGCCTCCCAGCACTAGCCGCCCAGCACTAGCCGCCCAGCACTAGCCGCCCAGCACTAGCCTCCCAGCACTAGCCGCCCAGCACTAGCCTCCCAGCACTAGCCGCCCAGCACTAGCCTCCCAGCACTAGCCTCCCAGCACTAGCCGCCCAGCACTAGCCGCCCAGCACTAGCCTCCCAGCACTAGCCGCCCAGCACTAGCCGCCCAGCACTAGCCTCCCAGCACTAGCCTCCCAGCACTAGCCGCCCAGCACTAGCCGCCCAGCACTAGCCTCCCAGCACTAGCCTCCCAGCACTAGCCGCCCAGCACTAGCCTCCCAGCACTAGCCTCCCAGCACTAGCCTCCCAGCACTAGCCTCCCAGCACTAGCCGCCCAGCACTAGCCTCCCAGCACTAGCCTCCCAGCACTAGCCTCCCAGCACTAGCCTCCCAGCACTAGCCTCCCAGCACTAGCCTCCCAGCACTAGCAGCCCAGCACTAGCCGCCCAGCACTAGCCGCCCAGCACTAGCCTCCCAGCACTAGCCTCCCAGCACTAGCCTCCCAGCACTAGCCTCCCAGCACTAGCCGCCCAGCACTAGCCTCCCAGCACTAGCCTCCCAGCACTAGCCTCCCAGCACTAGCCTCCCAGCACTAGCCTCCCAGCACTAGCCTCCCAGCACTAGCCTCCCAGCACTAGCCGCCCAGCACTAGCCGCCCAGCACTAGCCTCCCAGCACTAGCCTCCCAGCACTAGCCTCCCAGCACTAGCCTCCCAACACTAGCCTCCCAGCACTAGCCGCCCAGCACTAGCCTCCCAGCACTAGCCTCCCAGCACTAGCCTCCCAGCACTAGCCACCCAGCACTAGCCACCCAGCACTAGCCACCCAGCACTAGCCACCCAGCACTAGCCACCCAGCACTAGCCTCCCAGCACTAGCAACCCAGCACTAGCCACCCAGCACTAGCCACCCAGCACTAGCCTCCCAGCACTAGCCTCCCAACACTAGCCCAGCACTAGCCGCCCAGCACTAGCCTCCCAGCACTAGCCGCCCAGCACTAGCCTCCCAGCACTAGCCTCCCAGCACTAGCCTCCCAGCACTAGCCGCCCAGCACTAGCCGCCCAGCACTAGCCTCCCAGCACTAGCCTCCCAGCACTAGCCGCCCAGCACTAGCCGCCCAGCACTAGCCGCCCAGCACTAGCCGCCCAGCACTAGCCTCCCAGCACTAGCCTCCCAGCACTAGCCTCCCAGCACTAGCCTCCCAGCACTAGCCTCCCAGCACTAGCCTACCAGCACTAGCCTCCCAGCACTAGCCTCCCAGCACTAGCCTCCCAGCACTAGCCGCCCAGCACTAGCCTCCCAGCACTAGCCTCCCAGCACTAGCCGCCCAGCACTAGCCTCCCAGCACTAGCCTCCCAGCACTAGCCTCCCAACACTAGCCACCCAGCACTACGCTGTGGCTCTGAATAACTGAACATGTGACCGGCGGCTCACGGGCGGCAGAAGCCCACTGTCGGACTGCAGTAATAACACACGCAGATCCTCTCGGCTCAGGTGGCTCATGTGATGCGCTCTCAGGATCCTCATGTTGTGCTCGGATCGCAGCTGCTGGTGTCCAAAACTGCAGCCGTGCCTTAGAAACACACACACACACACACACACACACACATGCTTAAAAGTATTCTCTGAACGGCCTTTATCTGTGGAAGCTCATTTCCACCACAAAAGAAAAACATTACACAATGCACGTTACTTGTATTGCGTTACTTTACTTGTTACATCATAAGTAATCTGATAGGAAAAATTATAATTTGGTAAATCATAATTATGACATAAAACGTGGAAGCTTATTTTCTTCCACCACAAAAGAAAAAATCATATATTGGTAAATCATAATTATGACAAAATGTGGAAGCTTATTTCCACAAAAAAAAAAGAAAAAAACTTTTTTTTTTAAAAACATTGTCGTCATGTAAACATAACCTTAATTTCATAAATATGACTTTGTTTGCCATAATTCCTATTTTATAATCTGATAATGATAACTTAGTATGTGACATTAAATATAATTATCAGATTACAAAATAGGAATGTCATAATTTCAAGTAGTTTAAAGAGTTTAAGCATAGTCTAAACAATTTATCTCATAATTATGTCATAATTTCAAGTTATCGCAATTTCAATTTAGTATGTCATAATTTCACATTTTTATCGCAGTTTCAACTTTTTATCTCATACTTATATAACTAAGTCATAAGTATGTCGTAATTTTTAATTGTTATGTCACTTCTGATTTGTATGACATTTTTTTCTTATGTGGAAACAAATGGTCTTCCATAATCATCAGATCACGTGTTCATATCTTGTGTCTTGACCGAATGTATGAAGTGTCAGTCAGATGTTCTGATTGTAAAGTGTGTCTGTGCGTCTTTCTTTCTTCTTCATATGTTTGCCATCCAATAAATTAAATGTTTAAGTGCTGTGACAACTTGCCCCATGTCGTCGTCTCCACACACCTGTTACAGCGCCCCGTCATCAGCTCATATTTGCACATGTGGAGCTCTCCACAGAACAGCTCGGCGCACTCTCTCCTTCGGCACAGTTTCACGTTAGCTTGTGCGAAAACCTCTTTGTTTTCGTCCCGGTTTATGACTGTGAATGCGCCGCTTTCCCGCAGGATTTTATCCAGGGAATTCTGAGGTGATATTCCTGTCAGCCCGAATGAAATGTCCAGGAGTCGCTCGTAATCCATCGCTCCGTGATTCCCGCACAGGACCTGCAGGATCGTGTCCTCCGCCATGATTAATGAGTTTATATACGGTCAGTTTCTCTCTGAACACTGACTCCAGATCAGCACCTGATGGGTTAAACTCTCTCTCTGAGGAAACGAAACTCACGAGCATGAACTCATAAAAGAGCCCGTATGTAGAAAATGTCTCAGGAATGCTCTTAAAGGTGCAGTGTGTGATTTTCGCGGCATCTAGTGGTGAGGTTGTGAACTGCACCCAACAGAAGTTACGGTGGCCGACAGGAAGTGATGTCGTCGTCTGAGACAGCAGAGAGTAGCCAGTTAAACAATTAGGTTTCTTTAAAAAAATTAATTAAAAATTATGTTTAATTTATTATTCAGTAAAACGAATATTATTGTGACTTGTTCATCGTTGTGTCAGTGTTTTATCCACTGACTTTAGCAGCTTTTACACGGAGAACAACATAGTGACGAAACGCGTTTGTCCGTTCAGGGCCACCGTAGAAACATGTTGATGTAAGGAGACCCGCGGTGTGTGTGTGTGTGTGTTTGTGTAGAGAGAAATGCCTCATTCTCAGCTAATAAACACATAACGCTTCATTATTTCTGGTCTTTATACACCACTGAAAACATAGTTATGTTTATGATATTGCATTTCTGTCAACAGATCCTCCTAAATATTACACAATGCACCTTTATGAATAGTCTTAAACTTTGATTTAAGTGTCAAAAATCTTTTAGTAAAAAGTAAGACTTCTCTAAGAGTAGGAGACTTTTATAAGGAAACTTATTCTTCTTTTTGAAATGTTATTGGCGTTTGACAAACAACGCAGGGGTGTATTACCACCAGCGACTGGAGTGTGTGGATCAAAATTACATATTCTCTCCCTTTTAAAAATAATTATAAAATAATTAAAAATTAAATAAAAATAATTATAATGATATCCTCTCCCACAACTGAAAAATAAAACTATAACATTAATTTCTCGAGTTATTTTGTAAAATATCTCCTTGTAAAAATTGCATTTCTTTTTTCTATAGATTTTGCTTTAGTATTAATTTCTGACAGTAAAGCATCACATGTTCCAGTTTCTTATGTCCACAACATTCACAACTAGTCTCATGTTTACCCATTTTATAAAGTGTGTGTTCAGTCTTATGTCCAAATCTCATCCTTGATATTATTATCTCATCTCTAATGTTTCTGCATTTCTCATCTCTCCCAAGAAACCATCGATTTCTTCTCATCATCCCACTGTTTTTTCCACCTTCAACCTTTTCTTAACAATACTCTTAATTTCATTCTTACTTAGCTCAACAATGAAGTTAATGTTGTATTTTATGGCTTGTTTTGCCATTCATTTCCTTGGAGACCAACAGATTACAAGGAAGCTAAAGTTATTGTTTAGGACTACAATGATGTCAACTCAAAATGGCCGCCCTCCCTCTGAATCATCCAATAGTGAGCCTGCAAAACATTATTAAGACACTAAAACATTTATTTTCATATTTAAATTTATTTTAAAAATGAATTTGCATTATGCAAAATGATTACAAATTAGTGTTGATGCTACTGAATCCTTTTCTATTGATAAATGTCTCCTCGTTTATATAGATCTATATTTATATAGATGCAGACATGAATTCCACAACTCCACTGAAGTCCTCATCTAAGTCTCCAGTTTTAATGTAATGTTGATTCTGGGCAAATTTTTCATTCATAAGTGCAGATGTATGAAGACGAAACCTTATTTTTCTGTATTTAAAAGGGAATTTATTTGTATTTTCTTTCCAGAGTTGGAATGTATGGAAAGCAAAAAGGCCCAGAAATTGGTAATAAGAGACCTTGATCTCTTAAAAGAGGAATAAAGAGTCCCCTTTGTACTTATTTAGCTATATATACTTTAAAAAAAAAATAATAATATATATTTTACCTAATTTAACTGATATGAGCCTTGCTTGATATTCATTTACCTGTATTTACCAATGCCATTGTAGATGTATATTATTGTTGTTTTTTTGTTCTGTGTTCAATAAATTTAAAAAAATAAAATAAATAAATAAATAAAATAGAGTCTCCAGTTTTGCCGTGTGTGTTTGCGTCTCCTGCGCTGGTTCTGGGACCCTCTCCTGCGCTGGTTCTGGGACCCTCTCCTGCGCTGGTTCTGGGACCCTCCAGTTTTGCGTGTGTGTTTGCGTCTCCTGCGCTGGTTCTGGGACCCTCCAGTTTTGCGTGTGTGTTTGCGTCTCCTGCGCTGGTTCTGGGACCCTCCAGTTTTGCCGTGTGTGTTTGCGTCTCCTGCGCTGGTTCTGGGACCCTCCAGTTTTGCCGTGTGTGTTTGCGTCTCCTGCGCTGGTTCTGGGACCCTCCAGTTTTGCCGTGTGTGTTTGCGTCTCCTGCGCTGGTTCTGGGACCCTCTCCTGCGCTGGTTCTGGGACCCTCCAGTTTTGCGTGTGTGTTTGCGTCTCCTGCGCTGGTTCTGGGACCCTCTCCTGCGCTGGTTCTGGGACCCTCCAGTTTTGCGTGTGTGTTTGCGTCTCCTGCGCTGGTTCTGGGACCCTCTCCTGCGCTGGTTCTGGGACCCTCCAGTTTTGCGTGTGTGTTTGCGTCTCCTGCGCTGGTTCTGGGACCCTCTCCTGCGCTGGTTCTGGGACCCTCCAGTTTTGCGTGTGTGTTTGCGTCTCCTGCGCTGGTTCTGGGACCCTCTCCTGCGCTGGTTCTGGGACCCTCCAGTTTTGCGTGTGTGTTTGCGTCTCCTGCGCTGGTTCTGGGACCCTCTCCTGCGCTGGTTCTGGGACCCTCCAGTTTTGCGTGTGTGTTTGCGTCTCCTGCGCTGGTTCTGGGACCCTCTCCTGCGCTGGTTCTGAGACCCTCCAGTTTTGCCGTGTGTGTTTGCGTCTCCTGCGCTGGTTCTGAGACCCTCCAGTTTTGCCGTGTGTGTTTTCGTCTCCTGCGCTGGTTCTGGGACCCTCCAGTTTTGCCGTGTGTGTTTGCGTCTCCTGCGCTGGTTCTGGGACCCTCTCCTGCGCTGGTTCTGGGACCCTCCAGTTTTGCGTGTGTGTTTGCGTCTCCTGCGCTGGTTCTGGGACCCTCCAGTTTTGCCGTGTGTGTTTTCGTCTCCTGCGCTGGTTCTGGGACCCTCCAGTTTTGCCGTGTGTGTTTGCGTCTCCTGCGCTGGTTCTGGGACCCTCCAGTTTTGCCGTGTGTGTTTTCGTCTCCTGCGCTGGTTCTGGGACCCTCCAGTTTTGCCGTGTGTGTTTGCGTCTCCTGCGCTGGTTCTGGGACCCTCCAGTTTTGCCGTGTGTGTTTTCGTCTCCTGCGCTGGTTCTGGGACCCTCCAGTTTTGCCGTGTGTGTTTGCGTCTCCTGCGCTGGTTCTGGGACCCTCCAGTTTTGCCGTGTGTGTTTGCGTCTCCTGCGCTGGTTCTGGGACCCTCCAGTTTTGCCGTGTGTGTTTGCGTCTCCTGCGCTGGTTCTGGGACCCTCCAGTTTTGCCGTGTGTGTTTGCGTCTCCTGCGCTGGTTCTGGGACCCTCCAGTTTTGCGTGTGTGTTTGCGTCTCCTGCGCTGGTTCTGGGACCCTCCAGTTTTGCGTGTGTGTTTGCGTCTCCTGCGCTGGTTCTGGGACCCTCCAGTTTTGCGTGTGTGTTTGCGTCTCCTGCTCTGGTTCTGGGACCCTCCAGTTTTGCCGTGTGTGTTTGCGTCTCCTGCGCTGGTTCTGAGACCCTCCAGTTTTGCGTGTGTGTTTGCGTCTCCTGCGCTGGTTCTGGGACCCTCCAGTTTTGCGTGTGTGTTTGCGTCTCCTGCGCTGGTTCTGGGACCCTCCAGTTTTGCCGTGTGTGTTTGCGTCTCCTGCGCTGGTTCTGAGACCCTCCAGTTTTGCGTGTGTGTTTGCGTCTCCTGCGCTGGTTCTGGGACCCTCCAGTTTTGCCGTGTGTGTTTGCGTCTCCTGCGCTGGTTCTGAGACCCTCCAGTTTTGCGTGTGTGTTTGCGTCTCCTGCGCTGGTTCTGGGACCCTCCAGTTTTGCCGTGTGTGTTTGCGTCTCCTGCGCTGGTTCTGAGACCCTCCAGTTTTGCGTGTGTGTTTGCGTCTCCTGCGCTGGTTCTGGGACCCTCCAGTTTTGCGTGTGTGTTTGCGTCTCCTGCGCTGGTTCTGGGACCCTCCAGTTTTGCCGTGTGTGTTTGCGTCTCCTGCGCTGGTTCTGAGACCCTCCAGTTTTGCGTGTGTGTTTGCGTCTCCTGCGCTGGTTCTGGGACCCTCCAGTTTTGCCGTGTGTGTTTGCGTCTCCTGCGCTGGTTCTGAGACCCTCCAGTTTTGCGTGTGTGTTTGCGTCTCCTGCGCTGGTTCTGGGACCCTCTCCTGCGCTGGTTCTGGGACCCTCCAGTTTTGCGTGTGTGTTTGCGTCTCCTGCGCTGGTTCTGGGACCCTCTCCTGCACTGGTTCTGGGACCCTCCAGTTTTGCGTGTGTGTTTGCGTCTCCTGCGCTGGTTCTGGGACCCTCCAGTTTTGCCGTGTGTGTTTGCGTCTCCTGCGCTGGTTCTGGGACCCTCCAGTTTTGCCGTGTGTGTTTGCGTCTCCTGCGCTGGTTCTGGGACCCTCTCCTGCGCTGGTTCTGGGACCCTCCAGTTTTGCGTGTGTGTTTGCGTCTCCTGCGCTGGTTCTGGGACCCTCTCCTGCGCTGGTTCTGGGACCCTCCAGTTTTGCGTGTGTGTTTGCGTCTCCTGCGCTGGTTCTGGGACCCTCTCCTGCGCTGGTTCTGGGACCCTCCAGTTTTGCGTGTGTGTTTGCGTCTCCTGCGCTGGTTTTGGGACCCTCTCCTGCGCTGGTTCTGAGACCCTCCAGTTTTGCCGTGTGTGTTTGCGTCTCCTGCGCTGGTTCTGAGACCCTCCAGTTTTGCCGTGTGTGTTTGCGTCTCCTGCGCTGGTTCTGGGACCCTCCAGTTTTGCGTGTGTGTTTTCGTCTCCTGCGCTGGTTCTGGGACCCTCCAGTTTTGCGTGTGTGTTTGCGTCTCCTGCGCTGGTTCTGGGACCCTTCAGTTTTGCCGTGTGTGTTTGCGTCATCTGCGCTGGTTCTGAGACCCTCCAGGTTTGCCGTGTGTGTTTGCGTCTCCTGCGCTGGTTCTGAGACCCTCCAGTTTTGCCGTGTGTGTTTGCGTCTCCTGCGCTGGTTCTGAGACCCTCCAGTTTTGCCGTGTGTGTTTGCGTCTCCTGCGCTGGTTCTGAGACCCTCCAGTTTTGCCGTGTGTGTTTGCGTCTCCTGCGCTGGTTCTGGGACCCTCCAGTTTTGCCGTGTGTGTTTGCGTCTCCTGCGCTGGTTCTGAGACCCTCCAGTTTTGCAGTGTGTGTTTGCGTCTCCTGCGCTGGTTCTGGGACCCTCCAGTTTTGCCGTGTGTGTTTGCGTCTCCTGCGCTGGTTCTGGGACCCTCCAGTTTTGCCGTGTGTGTTTTCGTCTCCTGCGCTGGTTCTGGGACCCTCCAGTTTTGCCGTGTGTGTTTGCGTCTCCTGCGCTGGTTCTGAGACCCTCCAGTTTTGCCGTGTGTGTTTGCGTCTCCTGCGCTGGTTCTGAGACCCTCCAGTTTTGCCGTGTGTGTTTGCGTCTCCTGCGCTGGTTCTGAGACCCTCCAGTTTTGCGTGTGTGTTTGCGTCTCCTGCGCTGGTTCTGGGACCCTCCAGTTTTGCCGTGTGTGTTTGCGTCTCCTGCGCTGGTTCTGAGACCCTCCAGTTTTGCGTGTGTGTTTGCGTCTCCTGCGCTGGTTCTGGGACCCTCCAGTTTTGCGTGTGTGTTTGCGTCTCCTGCGCTGGTTCTGAGACCCTCCAGTTTTGCGTGTGTGTTTGCGTCTCCTGCGCTGGTTCTGAGACCCTCCAGTTTTGCCGTGTGTGTTTGCGTCTCCTGCGCTGGTTCTGAGACCCTCCAGTTTTGCCGTGTGTGTTTGCGTCTCCTGCGCTGGTTCTGAGACCCTCCAGTTTTGCCGTGTGTGTTTGCGTCTCCTGCGCTGGTTCTGGGACCCTCCAGTTTTGCGTGTGTGTTTGCGTCTCCTGCGCTGGTTCTGAGACCCTCCAGTTTTGCCGTGTGTGTTTGCGTCTCCTGCGCTGGTTCTGAGACCCTCCAGTTTTGCGTGTGTGTTTGCGTCTCCTGCGCTGGTTCTGAGACCCTCCAGTTTTGCCGTGTGTGTTTGCGTCTCCTGCGCTGGTTCTGGGACCCTCCAGTTTTGCCGTGTGTGTTTTCGTCTCCTGCGCTGGTTCTGAGACCCTCCAGTTTTGCCGTGTGTGTTTGCGTCTCCTGCGCTGGTTCTGGGACCCTCCAGTTTTGCCGTGTGTGTTTGCGTCTCCTGCGCTGGTTCTGGGACCCTCCAGTTTTGCGTGTGTGTTTGCGTCTCCTGCGCTGGTTCTGAGACCCTCCAGTTTTGGCGTGTGTGTTTGCGTCTCCTGCGCTGGTTCTGGGACCCTCCAGTTTTGCCGTGTGTGTTTGCGTCTCCTGCGCTGGTTCTGAGACCCTCCAGTTTTGGCGTGTGTGTTTGCGTCTCCTGCGCTGGTTCTGGGACCCTCCAGTTTTGCCGTGTGTGTTTTCGTCTCCTGCGCTGGTTCTGGGACCCTCCAGTTTTGCGTGTGTGTTTGCGTCTCCTGCGCTGGTTCTGGGACCCTCCAGTTTTGCCGTGTGTGTTTGCGTCTCCTGCGCTGGTTCTGGGACCCTCCAGTTTTGCCGTGTGTGTTTGCGTCTCCTGCGCTGGTTCTGGGACCCTCCAGTTTTGCCGTGTGTGTTTGCGTCTCCTGCGCTGGTTCTGAGACCCTCCAGTTTTGCGTGTGTGTTTGCGTCTCCTGCGCTGGTTCTGGGACCCTCCAGTTTTGCCGTGTGTGTTTGCGTCTCCTGCGCTGGTTCTGAGACCCTCCAGTTTTGCCGTGTGTGTTTGCGTCTCCTGCGCTGGTTCTGGGACCCTCCAGTTTTGCCGTGTGTGTTTGCGTCTCCTGCGCTGGTTCTGGGACCCTCCAGTTTTGCGTGTGTGTTTGCGTCTCCTGCGCTGGTTCTGGGACCCTCCAGTTTTGCCGTGTGTGTTTGCGTCTCCTGGGCTGGTTCTGGGACCCTCCAGTTTTGCCGTGTGTGTTTGCGTCTCCTGCGCTGGTTCTGGGACCCTCCAGTTTTGCCGTGTGTGTTTGCGTCTCCTGCGCTGGTTCTGAGACCCTCCAGTTTTGCGTGTGTGTTTGCGTCTCCTGCGCTGGTTCTGGGACCCTCCAGTTTTGCCGTGTGTGTTTGCGTCTCCTGCGCTGGTTCTGGGACCCTCCAGTTTTGCCGTGTGTGTTTGCGTCTCCTGCGCTGGTTCTGAGACCCTCCAGTTTTGCGTGTGTGTTTGCGTCTCCTGCGCTGGTTCTGGGACCCTCCAGTTTTGCCGTGTGTGTTTGCGTCTCCTGCGCTGGTTCTGAGACCCTCCAGTTTTGCGTGTGTGTTTGCGTCTCCTGCGCTGGTTCTGGGACCCTCCAGTTTTGCCGTGTGTGTTTGCGTCTCCTGCGCTGGTTCTGAGACCCTCCAGTTTTGCCGTGTGTGTTTGCGTCTCCTGCGCTGGTTCTGGGACCCTCCAGTTTTGCCGTGTGTGTTTGCGTCTCCTGCGCTGGTTCTGGGACCCTCCAGTTTTGCCGTGTGTGTTTTCGTCTCCTGCGCTGGTTCTGGGACCCTCCAGTTTTGCCGTGTGTGTTTGCGTCTCCTGCGCTGGTTCTGAGACCCTCCAGTTTTGCCGTGTGTGTTTGCGTCTCCTGCGCTGGTTCTGAGACCCTCCAGTTTTGCGTGTGTGTTTGCGTCTCCTGCGCTGGTTCTGGGACCCTCCAGTTTTGCCGTGTGTGTTTGCGTCTCCTGCGCTGGTTCTGAGACCCTCCAGTTTTGCGTGTGTGTTTGCGTCTCCTGCGCTGGTTCTGGGACCCTCCAGTTTTGCGTGTGTGTTTGCGTCTCCTGCGCTGGTTCTGAGACCCTCCAGTTTTGCCGTGTGTGTTTGCGTCTCCTGCGCTGGTTCTGAGACCCTCCAGTTTTGCCGTGTGTGTTTGCGTCTCCTGCGCTGGTTCTGAGACCCTCCAGTTTTGCCGTGTGTGTTTGCGTCTCCTGCGCTGGTTCTGGGACCCTCCAGTTTTGCCGTGTGTGTTTGCGTCTCCTGCGCTGGTTCTGGGACCCTCCAGTTTTGCGTGTGTGTTTGCGTCTCCTGCGCTGGTTCTGAGACCCTCCAGTTTTGCCGTGTGTGTTTGCGTCTCCTGCGCTGGTTCTGAGACCCTCCAGTTTTGCCGTGTGTGTTTGCGTCTCCTGCGCTGGTTCTGGGACCCTCCAGTTTTGCGTGTGTGTTTGCGTCTCCTGCGCTGGTTCTGAGACCCTCCAGTTTTGCCGTGTGTGTTTGCGTCTCCTGCGCTGGTTCTGAGACCCTCCAGTTTTGCGTGTGTGTTTGCGTCTCCTGCGCTGGTTCTGAGACCCTCCAGTTTTGCCGTGTGTGTTTGCGTCTCCTGCGCTGGTTCTGGGACCCTCCAGTTTTGCCGTGTGTGTTTTCGTCTCCTGCGCTGGTTCTGAGACCCTCCAGTTTTGCCGTGTGTGTTTGCGTCTCCTGCGCTGGTTCTGGGACCCTCCAGTTTTGCCGTGTGTGTTTGCGTCTCCTGCGCTGGTTCTGGGACCCTCCAGTTTTGCGTGTGTGTTTGCGTCTCCTGCGCTGGTTCTGAGACCCTCCAGTTTTGGCGTGTGTGTTTGCGTCTCCTGCGCTGGTTCTGGGACCCTCCAGTTTTGCCGTGTGTGTTTGCGTCTCCTGCGCTGGTTCTGGGACCCTCCAGTTTTGCCGTGTGTGTTTGCGTCTCCTGCGCTGGTTCTGGGACCCTCCAGTTTTGCGTGTGTGTTTGCGTCTCCTGCGCTGGTTCTGAGACCCTCCAGTTTTGCCGTGTGTGTTTGCGTCTCCTGCGCTGGTTCTGAGACCCTCCAGTTTTGCCGTGTGTGTTTGCGTCTCCTGCGCTGGTTCTGGGACCCTCCAGTTTTGCGTGTGTGTTTGCGTCTCCTGCGCTGGTTCTGGGACCCTCCAGTTTTGCCGTGTGTGTTTGCGTCTCCTGCGCTGGTTCTGAGACCCTCCAGTTTTGCCGTGTGTGTTTGCGTCTCCTGCGCTGGTTCTGGGACCCTCCAGTTTTGCCGTGTGTGTTTGCGTCTCCTGCGCTGGTTCTGGGACCCTCCAGTTTTGCCGTGTGTGTTTGCGTCTCCTGCGCTGGTTCTGGGACCCTCCAGTTTTGCCGTGTGTGTTTGCGTCTCCTGCGCTGGTTCTGGGACCCTCCAGTTTTGCCGTGTGTGTTTGCGTCTCCTGCGCTGGTTCTGGGACCCTCCAGTTTTGCCGTGTGTGTTTGCGTCTCCTGCGCTGGTTCTGGGACCCTCCAGTTTTGCGTGTGTGTTTGCGTCTCCTGCGCTGGTTCTGGGACCCTCCAGTTTTGCCGTGTGTGTTTGCGTCTCCTGCGCTGGTTCTGGGACCCTCCAGTTTTGCCGTGTGTGTTTGCGTCTCCTGCGCTGGTTCTGAGACCCTCCAGTTTTGCGTGTGTGTTTGCGTCTCCTGCGCTGGTTCTGGGACCCTCCAGTTTTGCCGTGTGTGTTTGCGTCTCCTGCGCTGGTTCTGAGACCCTCCAGTTTTGCCGTGTGTGTTTGCGTCTCCTGCGCTGGTTCTGGGACCCTCCAGTTTTGCCGTGTGTGTTTGCGTCTCCTGCGCTGGTTCTGGGACCCTCCAGTTTTGCGTGTGTGTTTGCGTCTCCTGCGCTGGTTCTGGGACCCTCCAGTTTTGCCGTGTGTGTTTGCGTCTCCTGCGCTGGTTCTGGGACCCTCCAGTTTTGCCGTGTGTGTTTGCGTCTCCTGCGCTGGTTCTGAGACCCTCCAGTTTTGCGTGTGTGTTTGCGTCTCCTGCGCTGGTTCTGGGACCCTCCAGTTTTGCGTGTGTGTTTGCGTCTCCTGCGCTGGTTCTGGGACCCTCCAGTTTTGCGTGTGTGTTTGCGTCTCCTGCGCTGGTTCTGGGACCCTCCAGTTTTGCCGTGTGTGTTTGCGTCTCCTGCGCTGGTTCTGAGACCCTCCAGTTTTGCGTGTGTGTTTGCGTCTCCTGCGCTGGTTCTGGGACCCTCCAGTTTTGCCGTGTGTGTTTGCGTCTCCTGCGCTGGTTCTGAGACCCTCCAGTTTTGCGTGTGTGTTTGCGTCTCCTGCGCTGGTTCTGGGACCCTCCAGTTTTGCCGTGTGTGTTTGCGTCTCCTGCGCTGGTTCTGAGACCCTCCAGTTTTGCGTGTGTGTTTGCGTCTCCTGCGCTGGTTCTGGGACCCTCCAGTTTTGCCGTGTGTGTTTGCGTCTCCTGCGCTGGTTCTGGGACCCTCCAGTTTTGCCGTGTGTGTTTGCGTCTCCTGCGCTGGTTCTGAGACCCTCCAGTTTTGCGTGTGTGTTTGCGTCTCCTGCGCTGGTTCTGAGACCCTCCAGTTTTGCCGTGTGTGTTTGCGTCTCCTGCGCTGGTTCTGAGACCCTCCAGTTTTGCGTGTGTGTTTTCGTCTCCTGCGCTGGTTCTGGGACCCTCCAGTTTTGCCGTGTGTGTTTGCGTCTCCTGCGCTGGTTCTGAGACCCTCCAGTTTTGCCGTGTGTGTTTGCGTCTCCTGCGCTGGTTCTGAGACCCTCCAGTTTTGCCGTGTGTGTTTGCGTCTCCTGCGCTGGTTCTGGGACCCTCCAGTTTTGCCGTGTGTGTTTGCGTCTCCTGCGCTGGTTCTGAGACCCTCCAGTTTTGCCGTGTGTGTTTGCGTCTCCTGCGCTGGTTCTGAGACCCTCCAGTTTTGCCGTGTGTGTTTGCGTCTCCTGCGCTGGTTCTGAGACCCTCCAGTTTTGCGTGTGTGTTTTCGTCTCCTGCGCTGGTTCTGGGACCCTCCAGTTTTGCCGTGTGTGTTTGCGTCTCCTGCGCTGGTTCTGAGACCCTCCAGTTTTGCCGTGTGTGTTTTCGTCTCCTGCGCTGGTTCTGGGACCCTCCAGTTTTGCCGTGTGTGTTTTCGTCTCCTGCGCTGGTTCTGGGACCCTCCAGTTTTGCCGTGTGTGTTTGCGTCTCCTGCGCTGGTTCTGAGACCCTCCAGTTTTGCGTGTGTGTTTTCGTCTCCTGCGCTGGTTCTGGGACCCTCCAGTTTTGCCGTGTGTGTTTGCGTCTCCTGCGCTGGTTCTGAGACCCTCCAGTTTTGCCGTGTGTGTTTGCGTCTCCTGCGCTGGTTCTGAGACCCTCCAGTTTTGCCGTGTGTGTTTGCGTCTCCTGCGCTGGTTCTGAGACCCTCCAGTTTTGCCGTGTGTGTTTGCGTCTCCTGCGCTGGTTCTGAGACCCTCCAGTTTTGCCGTGTGTGTTTGCGTCTCCTGCGCTGGTTCTGAGACCCTCCAGTTTTGCGTGTGTGTTTGCGTCTCCTGCGCTGGTTCTGAGACCCTCCAGTTTTGCCGTGTGTGTTTGCGTCTCCTGCGCTGGTTCTGAGACCCTCCAGTTTTGCCGTGTGTGTTTGCGTCTCCTGCGCTGGTTCTGGGACCCTCCAGTTTTGCCGTGTGTGTTTGCGTCTCCTGCGCTGGTTCTGGGACCCTCTCCTGCGCTGGTTCTGGGACCCTCCAGTTTTGGCGTGTGTGTTTGCGTCTCCTGCGCTGGTTCTGAGACCCTCCAGTTTTGCCGTGTGTGTTTGCGTCTCCTGCGCTGGTTCTGGGACCCTCCAGTTTTGGCGTGTGTGTTTGCGTCTCCTGCGCTGGTTCTGAGACCCTCCAGTTTTGCCGTGTGTGTTTTCGTCTCCTGCGCTGGTTCTGAGACCCTCCAGTTTTGCCGTGTGTGTTTTCGTCTCCTGCGCTGGTTCTGAGACCCTCCAGTTTTGCCGTGTGTGTTTGCGTCTCCTGCGCTGGTTCTGGGACCCTCCAGTTTTGCCGTGTGTGTTTTCGTCTCCTGCGCTGGTTCTGAGACCCTCCAGTTTTGCCGTGTGTGTTTTCGTCTCCTGCGCTGGTTCTGAGACCCTCCAGTTTTGCGTGTGTGTTTGCGTCTCCTGCGCTGGTTCTGAGACCCTCCAGTTTTGCCGTGTGTGTTTGCGTCTCCTGCGCTGGTTCTGAGACCCTCCAGTTTTGCCGTGTGTGTTTTCGTCTCCTGCGCTGGTTCTGAGACCCTCCAGTTTTGCCGTGTGTGTTTGCGTCTCCTGCGCTGGTTCTGGGACCCTCCAGTTTTGCCGTGTGTGTTTTCGTCTCCTGCGCTGGTTCTGGGACCCTCCAGTTTTGCCGTGTGTGTTTGCGTCTCCTGCGCTGGTTCTGGGACCCTCCAGTTTTGCCGTGTGTGTTTGCGTCTCCTGCGCTGGTTCTGGGACCCTCCAGTTTTGCCGTGTGTGTTTGCGTCTCCTGCGCTGGTTCTGGGACCCTCCAGTTTTGCGTGTGTGTTTGCGTCTCCTGCGCTGGTTCTGGGACCCTCTCCTGCGCTGGTTCTGGGACCCTCCAGTTTTGCGTGTGTGTTTGCGTCTCCTGCGCTGGTTCTGGGACCCTCCAGTTTTGCGTGTGTGTTTGCGTCTCCTGCGCTGGTTCTGGGACCCTCCAGTTTTGCGTGTGTGTTTGCGTCTCCTGCGCTGGTTCTGGGACCCTCCAGTTTTGCGTGTGTGTTTGCGTCTCCTGCGCTGGTTCTGGGACCCTCCAGTTTTGCCGTGTGTGTTTGCGTCTCCTGCGCTGGTTCTGGGACCCTCCAGTTTTGCCGTGTGTGTTTGCGTCTCCTGCGCTGGTTCTGGGACCCTCCAGTTTTGCGTGTGTGTTTGCGTCTCCTGCGCTGGTTCTGGGACCCTCCAGTTTTGCCGTGTGTGTTTGCGTCTCCTGCGCTGGTTCTGGGACCCTCCAGTTTTGCCGTGTGTGTTTGCGTCTCCTGCGCTGGTTCTGGGACCCTCCAGTTTTGCGTGTGTGTTTGCGTCTCCTGCGCTGGTTCTGGGACCCTCCAGTTTTGCCGTGTGTGTTTGCGTCTCCTGCGCTGGTTCTGAGACCCTCCAGTTTTGCCGTGTGTGTTTGCGTCTCCTGCGCTGGTTCTGGGACCCTCCAGTTTTGCGTGTGTGTTTGCGTCTCCTGCGCTGGTTCTGGGACCCTCCAGTTTTGCGTGTGTGTTTGCGTCTCCTGCGCTGGTTCTGGGACCCTCCAGTTTTGCGTGTGTGTTTGCGTCTCCTGCGCTGGTTCTGGGACCCTCCAGTTTTGCCGTGTGTGTTTGCGTCTCCTGCGCTGGTTCTGGGACCCTCCAGTTTTGCGTGTGTGTTTGCGTCTCCTGCGCTGGTTCTGGGACCCTCCAGTTTTGCGTGTGTGTTTGCGTCTCCTGCGCTGGTTCTGGGACCCTCCAGTTTTGCCGTGTGTGTTTGCGTCTCCTGCGCTGGTTCTGGGACCCTCCAGTTTTGCCGTGTGTGTTTGCGTCTCCTGCGCTGGTTCTGGGACCCTCCAGTTTTGCGTGTGTGTTTGCGTCTCCTGCGCTGGTTCTGGGACCCTCCAGTTTTGCGTGTGTGTTTGCGTCTCCTGCGCTGGTTCTGGGACCCTCCAGTTTTGCGTGTGTGTTTGCGTCTCCTGCGCTGGTTCTGGGACCCTCCAGTTTTGCCGTGTGTGTTTGCGTCTCCTGCGCTGGTTCTGGGACCCTCCAGTTTTGCCGTGTGTGTTTGCGTCTCCTGCGCTGGTTCTGGGACCCTCCAGTTTTGCCGTGTGTGTTTGCGTCTCCTGCGCTGGTTCTGGGACCCTCCAGTTTTGCCGTGTGTGTTTGCGTCTCCTGCGCTGGTTCTGGGACCCTCCAGTTTTGCCGTGTGTGTTTGCGTCTCCTGCGCTGGTTCTGGGACCCTCCAGTTTTGCCGTGTGTGTTTGCGTCTCCTGCGCTGGTTCTGGGACCCTCCAGTTTTGCCGTGTGTGTTTGCGTCTCCTGCGCTGGTTCTGGGACCCTCCAGTTTTGCGTGTGTGTTTGCGTCTCCTGCGCTGGTTCTGGGACCCTCCAGTTTTGCCGTGTGTGTTTGCGTCTCCTGCGCTGGTTCTGGGACCCTCCAGTTTTGCCGTGTGTGTTTGCGTCTCCTGCGCTGGTTCTGGGACCCTCCAGTTTTGCCGTGTGTGTTTGCGTCTCCTGCGCTGGTTCTGGGACCCTCCAGTTTTGCGTGTGTGTTTGCGTCTCCTGCGCTGGTTCTGGGACCCTCCAGTTTTGCGTGTGTGTTTGCGTCTCCTGCGCTGGTTCTGGGACCCTCCAGTTTTGCGTGTGTGTTTGCGTCTCCTGCGCTGGTTCTGAGACCCTCCAGTTTTGCGTGTGTGTTTGCGTCTCCTGCGCTGGTTCTGAGACCCTCCAGTTTTGCCGTGTGTGTTTGCGTCTCCTGCGCTGGTTCTGAGACCCTCCAGTTTTGCCGTGTGTGTTTGCGTCTCCTGCGCTGGTTCTGGGACCCTCCAGTTTTGCGTGTGTGTTTGCGTCTCCTGCGCTGGTTCTGGGACCCTCCAGTTTTGCGTGTGTGTTTGCGTCTCCTGCGCTGGTTCTGAGACCCGGGTCGTGGCCGAAGGGTGGCTCAGGAAAACTGACATCTTCACCCTTTATCCAAATCTTATTAAAATGTGTTAAAGATAGTGTGTAGTTGTGCTTTTAGTCAACTGTTTTATTTGTGATAATGCAATGAAGCATTATGAGAACATGTAAAACCAAGAGAGAACCAGTGACACTTTAATAACTGATTATGTTGTCAATGCATTATTTTTCCTGTGAGCTTTTTTTGTTTTTCTAAAAACCTGCAATTTTTTTTTTTTTGTGCCAAATAATTTGCTCAGATAACCTTCACTGAGTTTAATGTTTTGTTCTTCCTTCATATTTTAAGATATATAAAAAATATATATATGTATATATAAAATTCTTAAAAACTTGTTGGGAGTTTTATATTCCAATATCTTGATGGTTTACGCAAACTTGTTAGGTCATTAAAAAAAAACAAGTGCACTTCACTTTTGGCCACTACTGTGTGTGTGTGTGTGTGTGTGTGTGTGTGTGCGTCGTGTAATATTCAGTTCCTGTGAAAAACTGTTCAGAATAGGCAATATATATTATTTTCATAATAGATGCAATATGAAGAAAAAAACACACTGTAAAGTTGTGTACTGGAAAGCTTTATTGTGACAATTATCTCAAATATTGAGATTATTAAAAAGATCCAACTAAAATCAAGACAAATTATACATTATGGGATTTACAAAATGACATGAAAATTCACCCTATTTGTTTTATAAATGCATGTTATAGAGCTTATAGTGAATAATTTTTCACTGTACATAATTCAATGTATGTTTATTTTTTTCCTTTTTTGATAATCTTCAATTATCTTTTGATGATCTGTCTTCACTCTTCAATGATTTAGTTCTTAAGCCCCGCCCCCTGCAGAGCCACGCCCTCATCTCATCATCCAATCAGCAACCGGCGCACAGAACCACAGCTTTTTCATTGTTTCCCAATAGTTCGCTACACTAGGATATATGTAGGAGGCATTTTTGGATTTATATCATTTTTGTTTCACACCACTAGAGGGCACAGAGTTTTATGAATTCATATTTTATAAAGTGCATGAAATTAATTTGTTTTATATAAAGGGACAATAAGTGTACTATCAAACTTGTGTCAAAACTCTATCCTGAGAGTACAAGACACCAGGGGCCGGGTCCACAAAACATTCTTATTAAGTATAAAATTCTTCTTATTCTCTAAATTAAGAAAAAAGATAAGAATATTTTATATTCCCAATTTTTTTTAATAATTTTTCAACAATTGTACTTAGCAACATTCTTATAAACTTCTCAATATTTACCTTAGATTTCCGTGAATCCGACACCGGAACATCTCTTCTTCTGCCATTTTCAGTTAATGTGTAACATTATAACTTGATTATCAGCATTAACTTCCTCTAAAGCCTGAGAAGGATCACACGGGGATCAGCAGAGGATGCAGTCGGACTTGGAGGACTTCGGAGGAGCTGAAGCTGAAGCTGAAGTGTTAGAGGAAGAGGAAGAAACAAATACGAAAGAGGAGGAAGAGGAGGAGGAAGCACGTGAGGAAGAGGAGGTGATCGGGGAAGATGCAGCGTGTGATGGAGTGAGTCTGGCACTGCTGTATGGAGGAACACGTGAGGAAGAGGAGGAAGAAACACGTGAGGAAGAGGAGGGATAAGCGTGTGAGGAAGAGGAGGTGACTGAGGAAGAAGCAGTGAGTCTGGCGCTGCCGTACGCAGGAGTGTGTGTCCGCACCGCCGGCGCGGGTCTCATGATCACGTCCTCACACACACTCGAGTCCCTGTACTCGATCAGATACTCGGGGTAGATCTGGTGCTTCTCGAACACCACGAAGATGGAGGGGTCGCAGGGGTCGTTCACACAGCTGTCGTAGAACACCGTGTCCCCCCCGTCCTTGGACGGCGGCCGCAGGAACGCCGCGTCTCCTCTGGTGTAGTCCCCGGCCAGGACCCGGCACACGAACATGGAGCGCGGCCCCGCGTCGGTCGTGTAGCTGTGCGAGTACTTCGCGTCCCGGGCAAAATAACTCCCTGAGAACGAGATGAAGAACATTCACGGATTATAACTCATGCTTCCCTCGGGTCACTGTGGCCCGAAACTTACATCATCGCAGGGGTTCAAGACTGCAGGACTTCAGTCGCACTTGAACCACGAATACACAAAAAACACTTTTTAATGGATTTGAGGAGTTTTGTGGTTGAAATTTATAAAAAAGAAACAAATCTTTCTCTCGTGGGTCAATTTGACCCTCTTAGGAATGAATGAATGAATGAATGAATGAATGAATGCTTCAGTACACAGAAAACCCTAAAAATGCTCAAACTTTACCACTAAATGATGTTATAATGTCTACATGTGTGTGTGAACTGGCTTTAGGACCCAGAGGAACAGCTCATTTACTCCATAGAGATATAAGACCATCTGAGTCATGAAATATCATCATTATTATTATTGTCCACAAGAGGTCGACAAAGACACACAATGTAAGATATTTATGCATGAAATTGTGAGTTATTTTGAATTTAAGTTGAATGTGAGGAATGTGCTTACTATTTATTATTTATTGATCAAATCTAGTAATTTAATAGGTAAATAAAACAAAAATCTATAAAAAAATTGTATAGAAAAATATAATTAAAATGAAATAAAATAAGCATTCTGGACAAATAAATGAAAAAGTATAATTTTATGGCCACTCATCTTGAGCCGCGAGGGAGGCTGACTGTTAAAGCTTCTGCACATGTTCGTGTGTGTGTGTGTGTGTGTGTGTGTCCTCGGGCCATCACCTTTCCCGTAGGCCGTGCCGTGCGTCCCGCAGATCCTCCAGTCGAAGTTGTTGAGGCTGATGGCGTCGACGTGCCTGCGGTCGGTGCCGTGGAAGAGCTGCTTCTCACACACGTCTCGGCCCCGCCGGCTCTTGCTCATGCAGTCCTTCTGCCTGAGGACACACATCAGGGCCGCTCACACACCGCTGTCAACTGAACATGTCAAACCTGTGTGTGTTTTGGCCGTTCGTTCTCACGACGACAGCGTTTTTGAAAAACTCTTAAAAACGGATTTCAAAGTGCACGTTTTTGAAAAGGGTCTCTGTGTAATCTCTGAAGACGATGATGTCATGCACATGCGTATTACGTGTTCAGTCTATAGTGTTTCAGTTGTTTTCTTTCTTTTTACTTGTATTATTCATTTGTATATGTGACCCTGGATCATAAATCCAGTCAGAGCCGCACGCGTGTATCTGTATAACTATACATGTGTACGGGTCAAAATTATAGATTTTTCTTTCATGCCAAAAATCATTAGGATGTTAAGATAATAATTAATAATAATTCATTACATTTATATAGTGCTTTTCTAGACACTCAAAGCGCTTTACATAGATGGGGGGAATCTCCTCAACCACCACCAATGTGCAGCATCCACCTGATGATGCGACGGCAGCCATATTGCGCCAGTACACCCACCACACACCAGCTTACTGGAGGAGAGGAGACAGAGTGATGAAGCCAATTAGTATATATAGGGGTGATTAGGAGGCCATGATGGACAGAGGCCAAGGGTCAGTTGTGTCCAGGACACTGGGTTACACCCCTACTGTTTCGAAAGACATCCTGGGATTTTTAATGACCACAGAGAGTCAGGACCTCGGTTTAACGTCTCATCTGAAGGACGGTGCTCTTTCACAGTATAGTGTCCCAATCACTATACTGGGGCGTTAGGACCCACACAGACCACAGGGAGAGCGCCCCCTGCTGGCCTCATAACACCTCTTCCAGCAGACACCTGGTTTTCTCATGAGGTCTCCCATCCAGGTACTAACCAGCTCAGCCCTGCTCAGCTTCAGTGGGACACCAGTCTTGGGCTACAGGGTGATATGGCTGCTGAAGATCATGTTCCATGAAGATATTTTGTAAATGTCCGACCATAAATATAGAAAACATTTATTTTTGTGAGTGGATGCAGCACAACTAACATAAAAGCACAACTTTAAAGGAGATTTTCTCAATGTTTCGATTTTTTGTGCATCCTCAAGATTCCAGATGTTCTAATAGTCATATCTCAGCCGAATATTGTCCTGTCCCAACAATGGAAAGCTTATTTATTCAGCTCTCAGATTATGTATAAATCTCTATAAGTCCAGGGTCACATGTTACACTGTATATTTCCTTTTCCTATTTGTTGGAGTCTATATTTGTTTAATATTTTTACACTATATGTTGTATTATTGTCATGTTTATTATTTGTATGTGACTGGCATTCAATAAAAAATTATTAGTATAATTTCTTTTTAATTCTATAGTGTTTCATCGCCATCTACTGGCCTGGCGGCAGAATACAGCGTTCTTAGTGTTTTCCACAGATCCGTGTGAACGAACGTGGATCGTTTTGGGAAAAACCCCTCAGTTTTAAGCGTGTCGTTGTCGTGTAAACGTACCCTTAGAATGGCGAGTGCGTGTCATGTGGACTTACCACTGAAACACTTCCCATAATGCTCTGTTCTGGATCCTGTCGATCTTCAGGATGCTGAAGCCTCTCATGGTGCGATTGAACAGGTCGCTGATTTTGATGTATTCACTTGCCGTGCTTTGCAGCGACACTCTCTGCGCAGAAGAGTGCAGGATAACATCAACATGTTGGACAAATCAATGTCCTTGTGCAGGAGTCAGAAGATCCGCTCACCTTGAATCCGGTTTCAGGAGTCAGAGCTTTATCCCAGTGTTCCGGCAGAGCCTTTAAAGTGTTAAATGTCCTTTTTCTGAAAACAGATGTGAACAGTGTTCCGTCATACACGTTTTATAGAACGTATTTGAGAGAGAACGAGAGCACAGGAGCGTTTGCTTACGTTGTCTTGATCGTTTGTACGTCAGCTGCCGACACAAACTTGGGACGACGTCTGACGACTTTTTTGGTTGAGTAGCGTTTGTTTTCCTGGATCATATCTGAAGAGCAGGATCAGTTCAGTTAGCACCACGATGACGTCACCGTATTCAGCCTTAAAGGCTTATAGAGCTGTGTGACGGTGCTTCGACACTACACCAGTCAGATGATGTTACCATGGTGACAAATTACGTGATCAATTACAAGTAACATGCGTAACCCAAACACGGAATCAGATTTCTTTATCGCTGCAACTTTGTACATTTACACATAAATATTTTAGTTACTTTTTATAAAAATATTTTTATTTTTTATTTTAATTAATTTGCTTTAACACTTTTTAAAGAACTGAATTAAAACATTACTTAAAAAAAATAGTTATACGGTAGCTAATATAAAAAGTACTTAAGTATGTCATTGTTTTAAGGGAGTAATGCAATATTGTACCGCAATACTTTTAAAAGTAACGTTCTCCAACACTGCTCCGCTCGTCTGTATGATTGGGCCCTGAGTGGTGAAGGGGATGTGTGTAGGTTACCCTGGAAGCTGAGGGTGTAGGTCTGAGACCCGGCTGTGAACTCCACCACGGCACTGCTGTCAGCCTGATACTGCTGCTCAAGCTCAGCACTAGAGATGGAGGACACGCTGTGGCCGCCCTCCTGATGAACAAAACACAACACCATGATGAGTGAACGTGCATTACATAATCAATTACTTATGATGTTATGAGTGATGTTATGAGTGAAGTAATGCATTATAAGTAACACGCATTACATAATCAATTACTTATGATGTACCAAGTAAAGTAACACATT
This sequence comes from Semotilus atromaculatus, assembly GCA_031834385.1. Lineage (NCBI taxonomy): Eukaryota > Metazoa > Chordata > Actinopteri > Cypriniformes > Leuciscidae > Semotilus > Semotilus atromaculatus. The sequence continues at coordinate 57,645,604 of JAULUF010000009.1, forward strand.
ACAAGTAACATGCATTACATAAACAATTACTTATGATGTAACAAGTAAAGTAACACATTACAAGTAACGTGCATTACATAATCAGATTACTTATGATGTAACAAGTAAAGTAACGCATTACAAGTAACGTGCATTACATAATCAATTACTTATGAAGTAACAAGTAACGCATTACAAGTAACATGCATTACATAATCAATTACTTATGATGTAACAAGTAAAGTAACGCATTACAAGTAACGTGCATTACATAATCAGATTACTTATGATGTAACAAGTAAAGTAACGCATTACAAGTAACATGCATTACATAATCAATTACTTATGAAGTAACAAGTAACGCATTACAAGTAACATGCATTACATAATCAATTACTTATGATGTAACAAGTAAAGTAACACATTACAAGTAACGTGCATTACATAATCAGATTACTTATGATGTAACAAGTAAAGTAACGCATTACAAGTAACATGCATTACATAATCAATTACTTATGAAGTAACAAGTAACGCATTACAAGTAACATGCATTACATAATCAATTACTTATGATGTAACAAGTAAAGTAACGCATTACAAGTAACATGCATTACATAATCAATTACTTATGAAGTAACAAGTAAAGTAACGCATTACAAGTAACATGCATTACATAATCAATTACTTATGAAGTAACAAGTAACGCATTACAAGTAACATGCATTACATAATCAATTACTTATGAAGTAACAAGTAAAGTAACGCATTACAAGTAACATGCATTACATAATCAATTACTTATGATGTAACAAGTAAAGTAACGCATTACAAGTAACATGCATTACATGATTTCCATTACACGAGAGTAGATGTTAAAACTTCATGCTGATTTGTACTCGGCTTTCGCCAAGATAAGCAACACTAAGACGTAGCTTTACAGTAAACTATGCTTCTCCATCCATTTACGCTTCTTTCCATATGAGGGTGTGACTCCCCTTCTGTCCGGCGTTAACGGCTGCAGTGTACTTGGCGCGTCAGCACACACGACGGCTGCAACTACAGTGTGGTCTCCCTAGTGGACCAACACGACAACCGTCTGGATTGAGCCGAGTAGGGGACATCTCTAGGGTCTTCAAGTGGGCACCTTCCGTCCTCAGTGTTTCGTCGACTAGCCCACGACACCTCAAGAGGGCTCGACAGTGACTCTGGCGTCCCAGAGTCACCCCCCTCCGTCCCCCACTCAACTCAGCCCAGCTTACTGACCTCTACTTCCCTCCTGCTGCTGAGACCTAACCACAATCTCACTATCTCTCCGCAACCCAACCATACGCGCCAACCCGATTGACTAAGGCTGTCGAGCCCCACTGGTGCGTTAAAGCAGTTACAGTGGCAACGGTTCCGTATGGCATACCACCTAACGCAAAACACAATCTCTGCCCAACCACCCGTCATTCTATACTATACAACCTATACAAATTGTATAGTATACTATACAACCTATACTATACAACCTATACAAATAAACCAACAGACTCTTCAAGTTTTTCAAGAATTCTACGAAACCGTAGCGTGGCGGCCTGTACCTTGCCAGCTAGAATCTTTCCGTCTCAACCACAGCCAGTTGCTGCTCCTTTCTGCTGCTTCAGATAAGTTCTTTACTGTGCGACGCAACTCTTGGCCGCTGAATCCGACGTCTCTGAGGAACCGGGTTGTAGAGTGTGCCACAAAACCTCGACAACCCACTTCCACTGGATAAACCTGGACTCTCCATCCTCGCTGTTCTGCTTCAGTGGCCAAATGAGCATACCGCAGTTTCTTCCTCTCATATGCCTCATCTACAGCATCCTCCCATGGCACTGTCAACTCTATCAGTTGAACAATGCGTGCTGATCCAGACCACAAAACAATGTCTGGTCGTAGGTTAGTGGTGGCAATCTCAGGTGGAAAAATAAGCCGTTGATCAAGATCAGCCAGCATCTTCCAGTCCCTAGCAGCTTCCAGTTGTCCTGGCCGAGAATTGGTGTTAACACCTTTTCTTGGTGGTTGCTCGCCTGGGCGGAGGAATGTTGTCTTCTGCGTGTAATGTTTTGCTAGAACATGCGGCAACTTATTGGTCATACTACGCTTGCCTTCCAATGCTAAAGCCAAACATCTCAGTACTTGGTCATGGCGACATAATCAATTACTTATGATGTGACAAGTGAAGTAACGCATTACAAGTAACATGCAAAAATACAGTTTTATTACGCCAACACAACAGTCACTTACCGCTGAAGCATACGGGATCCAGATCCCATTCTCATCCTCCCAGTACCAAAGCCACTCAGTGGTCAGAATGAAGGTGGGCTGGAGCACTGACGACACCGTGGACAGACGCCGCACGCTGTGAGGGCCTTGGGTCATCACATCAAAATAAATTTGGTTGATTCCAGAGCTTTGATAAAGAGAGAGAGAGACAGTCAAAACACTCAACACAACAAACCACACTTTAGTTAATGACTGGATAGACAGCTTTATTATCATGTATAGCAGCAACACACTAAAACCAATGCAAACACCTTAGAAAATGAATAGCAACCACTTCCAGCATCCTAGCAATCCAGTGATTTCATCCTCATGTGCTTTTATCACCCACCTGTATATTCTTTCAGGATCACAGTAATCTTTCTCAATGACCTCGTTGTCAGGAAGTGCTTTCCACTCGGATCCTTCCTTAACTTCCCATTTATAGGGAACGCTGGAATGCTCCTTATAACACGAGTCTGGAAAACAAGAGTGCAGTTCAGTTCACAATACACACGACTCTATGAATCATGAGCACAGAGTTATGAGCTCTTACCACCGTGCTTGCAGAATCCTTTGATGAAATACATGCAGATCTCAGTTTTCTCTAGGAGAAGACACACACACGTCACTCACTGAATTATAAGCATCTTTTAAGCTGAATATTGCATTGTCATATTTAAAGGATTAGTTCACTTTAGAATTTAAATTTCCTGATCCTAAGATTTCCTTACTCTCCCTCACGTCATCCAAGATGTTCAGGTCTTTCTTTCTTCGGTCGAAAAGAATTAAGGTTTTTAAGGTTTTTCCATATAGTGACGTCAATGGGGTCCAACGGGTCGAAGGTCCAGATGTGAGTTTCAGTGCAGCTTCAAAGTCTCGAACCAATCCAGCCGAGGAATTAAGAGTCTCATCCAGACAAACCAGCGACATTTATAACACAATACACCTTTATATACTTTTAAACCACAGATGCTGGTCTTGCACTCGCTGTGATGCGACACACATTACATCATCAGGTTGAAAGGCCACGCGTGACGTAGGCGTAAGAACAGACCCAGTGTTTACTGAGCCAACGTGCAGAGACTGAGTCAAACGCCATTTACTAAAAAATAAAAGCAAAAACAATGATGTCGGACGATTTTAAAGTTGAAGGAGAAAATGAGATGGAGTTTTTCGCCCATGACCTTTCAACCTGATGATGTAAATGTCGCTGGTTTGTCTAGATGAGACTCTTATTCCTCGGCTGGATCGTGTCGAGACTTTGAAGCTGCACTGAAACTCACATCTGGACCTTCGACCCGTTGGACCCCATTGAAGTCACTATATGGAGGAATCCTGGAGCGTTTTCTTAATTTCTTTTCGACTGAATAAAGAAAGACATGAACGTCTTGGATGGCGTGAGGGAGAGTAAATTAACATGAAATTTTAATTCTGAAGTGAACTGATCCTTTAACACAGCTCATTAGCGGAGAAGTGATACCTATAGGGGATTGTGGAGGCCTCTGACCCTCTTGTCCTCTGAAAGCACTCGATGCCCTTCGGTTCTGGCCATTCAGGCCTCTGGGGTTCTGGGTATTTGGTCGTCCTCTGGGGTTCTGGCCATTCGGGCCTCCTCTGGGGTTCTGGCCATTCGGGCCTCCTCTGGGGTTCTGGCCATTCGGGCCTCCTCTGGGGTTCTGGCCATTCGGGCCTCCTCTGGGGTTCTGGCCATTCGGGCCTCCTCTGGGGTTCTGGCCATTCGGGCCTCCTCTGGGGTTCTGGCCATTCGGGCCTCTTCTGGGGTTCTGGGCTGAAGGGTTGTTTCTGAAACGAGTCCTCAGGGCTTCAATGTTTGAGTAGAGATCCTTCATGATGGGCATGAGCTCGCCGGGAACTCCTCTGTCCTGCAGGGTTTGCAGTGGATGAGGCTCGTAGAAGTCGTGAGCTCGAGTGCAGTCGCAGGATCCACGCAGATACTTCTCACAGATGTGGAGTCTCTTGCAGTTCTCTGCGTCCTGACACCGGCCGTACTGTCCCGCGCCGTTATTATAAGAATGACACACCTGAAACACAACCACAATTCTGCTGGATTCTGAAAGGAAGCTTAGCCTGGGAAAACCCAGACAACTTCCGGCAAATTTATATTTGCTCTGAAAGTTAGTCTGGCAAAGAGCTCATTCAAGCCCATTTCCAGTCCGTCGAAATCGAGGCACCAATCAGAAACGTTGGGGCGGGCTTTACACGATGACGACAGCGCTGGGATTTTGAAGCAGATTTTGTAGCCTACATTACAAAGATAGATGCCGCCGTCGAACATCACTCGTTCGAATCAGCTATCGCGTCTGTTTTAACCGATGAACGTTTCCTTTTTGTTAAAAACCGAGCAAAGAACAACACTCGGAGATGTTTCTCCGTCGCTCTGCATACGTCATCTCCTTCATCGCTCTGATTGGTTTTAGGTCTATCCGCGACGTCCGTTGGTGACGCCCCTCTGGAAATGATTTGTCTATGACGCTTTGCCAGACCCTAACTCAGTTACAGCTGAGAATGGTCCGGTTTTGGAACCAGAACCAGGCTAATGGAAGCTTGTTTCTGCCACGGAAATTAAAATAAAGTTTTCTCACAATTCAAAGTTTATAACGCGCAATTGCAAGTTTATACAGTGAAGAAAATAAGTATTTGAACACCCTGCTATTTTGCAAGTGCTCCCACTTATAAATCATGGAGGGGTCTGAAATTGTCATCGTAGGTGCATGTCCACTGTGAGAGACATAATCTAAAAAAAAAAATCCAGAAATCACAATGTATGATTTTTTAAAACTATTTATTTGTATGATACAGCTGCAAATAAGTATTTGAACACCTGAGAAAATCAATGTTAATATTTGGTACAGTAGCCTTTGTTTGCAATTACAGAGGTCAAACTTTCCTGTAGTTTTTCACCAGGTTTGCACACACTGCAGGAGGGATTTTGGCCCACTCCTCCACACAGATCTTCTCTAGATCAGTCAGGTTTCTGGGCTGTCGCTGAGAAACACGGAGTTTGAGCTCCCTCCAATGATTCTCTATTGGGTTTAGGTCTGGAGACTGGCTAGGCCACGCCAGAACCTTGATATACTTCTTACAGAGCCACTCCTTGGTTATCCTGGCTGTGTGCTTCGGGTCATTGTCATGTTGGAAGACCCAGCCTCGACCCATCTTCAATGCTCTAACTGAGGGAAGGAGGTTGTTCCCCCAAAATCTCGCAATACATGGCCCCGGTCATCCTCTCCTTAATACAGTGCAGTCGCCCTGTCCCATGTGCAGAATAACACCCCCAAAGCATGATGCTACCACCCCCATGCTTCACAGTAGGGATGGTGTTCTTGGGATGGTACTCATCATTCTTCTTCCTCCAAACACGGTTAGTGGAATTATGACCAAAAAGTTCTATTTTGGTCTCATCTGACCACATGACTTTCTCCCATGACTCCTCTGGATCATCCAAACGGTCATTGGCAAACTTAAGATGGGCCTTGACATGTGCTGGTTTAAGCAGGGGAACCTGTGGTCCCAGCTCTTTTCAGGTCATTGACCAGCTCCTCCTGTGTAGTTCTGGGCTGATTTCTCACCTTTCTTAGGATCATTGAGACCCCACGAGGTGAGATCTTGCATGGAGCCCCAGTCCGAGGGAGATTGACAGTCATGTTTAGCTTCTTCCATTTTCTAATGATTGCTCCAACAGTGGACCTTTTTTCACCAAGCTGCTTGGCAATTTCCCCGTAGCCCTTTCCAGCCTTGTGGAGGTGTACAATTTTGTCTCTAGTGTCTTTGGACAGCTCTTTGGTCTTGGCCATGTTAGTAGTTGGATTCTTACTGATTGTATGGGGTGGACAGGTGTCTTTATGCAGCTAACGACCTCAAACAGGTGCATCTAATTTAGGATAATAAATGGATTGGAGGTGGACATTTTAAAGGCCAGGTCTTTGAGGGTCAGAATTCTAGCTGATAGACAGGTGTTCAAATACTTATTTGCAGCTGTATTTTACAAATAAATAGTTAAAAAATCATACATTGTGATTTCTGGATTTTTTTTTTTTTTGATTTTGTCTCTCACAGTGGACATGCACCTACGATGACAATTTCAGACCCCTCCATGATTTTTAAGTGGGAGAACTTGCAAAATAGCAGGGTGTTCAAATACTTATTTTCTTCACTGTATCTCATAATTCTGAGAAAAAAATCGGAATTGCGAGAAATAAGCACAATTGCGAGAGAACTGTTCATTTTTACCTTTATATCTCATAACTGTGACTTTATTTCTTGCAATTCGAACTTTATAACTCGGAACTTGCAATTCTGAATTTTTTCTCACAATTACAAGTTTATAGTATCTCATAATTCTGACTTTATTTTTGCAACTCGAACTTTATAACTCGGAACTTGCAATTCTGAATTTTTTCTCATAATTCTGACTTTAGTTCTTGCGATTCTGAATTTATAACTCGCAAAATGTTTTTTTTTCTTCACAATTCCGAGTTTATATCTCATTATTCTGACTTTATGTCTTGCAATTCTGACTTTATATCACATAATTCAAACTTTATAACTCAGTTGCGAGTTTGTCACAATCCTGAAAGCAAAAACTTGCAATTTCTCGCAATTCCACATTTATATCTCACAATTCTGTGAAAACAGGCAATTCTTTTAATTTTTTATCTCACAATTCTGAGTTTATATCTCGCAACTCTTAGTTTGTATCTTGTAATTCTGAGTTTATATCTAAACTCGTAATTGTGAGGGAAAAAAGTCAGATTTGCACGTTTATATCTCGCAATTCTGACTTTTTTCTCCGAATTGCGAGAAATAAACTCAGAATTGTGAGATATCTTATATCTGAGAGAAACCAGCTTCCATAGGGTCTTGGTTTTTGCTGCCATCACAGTCTGGCGGTAAAGTAAATATATTAAGTGCACGAACACACAAAAAGTCCTTTAATAAACTCAACAAGGAACATGTAGGAGAATCACAGGAAATAAAGCTCAGGAAACAACCACGTCTAACATTAACGAGACCGAACTCTGAACAGAAAGAGCTTAACTACACAGAGGGTAATCAACTGAGCGAGAACAGGGGTGAGGAACTAATGTACACTAATGTACACAAAACAGGGACAGAACACTGTGAAAACATAATCAAAACTGAACACACACGTCACAGCTACACTGGTAGACTCAATCTTGAACGATGAACGATGTATTTGAGAGCTACTGCATGTATTGAGGGGTAAAATAAGAGAAATAGTCTTACAGCCGGCAGGAGTGAGGTGTCGCTCTGCAGAAGCAGAATACACAGATGCTTTATGTCCAGTGTGTTCAGGCCATGAGCGGTCAGCACCGGCTCGTTCTGATCCGACATCAGATCGTGACTGAACCGACATCCTCGTCTGCAGGACAAAACACACTCGCTTCAGGAACAGACCGTTGTTGCGTTGCATTTGGTTTCATTTTAAGTTACTTTTTTTAAGCATTAGTATGAACCATCTCATTGCCTTAACACAACAACTGTTTACTTATTTATATTTATATCTTGCATTCGATAATATCTAATGAAGTGTGTTCATTGATCCAATGTATTTATGTTTAGACGTAACTAAAACTGTTTTGATTGTAGTTTGTAGGTGATGATGCGGATGCGAATACAAAGACATGCCTGTGTTTGGTGTTGTAGAAACGCTTGTTCTCATTTAATTTTATTTATTTATTTTATTTATATAGCACGAATAAACACAACAGAGGTTGACCATTGTGCTTTACAAAACAAAAATCCATGAAACATGAGATGAAGAGCATAATACCATTACCATTGGAACAATGTAATAAAATTGTTATTGTTATATAATTGAAATTGAGAGAATTTTAGAGAAATTCCCAGTCATAAAGATACAGCTTTAATTTAAATGTAAACACATATATAAAGAGGACAACGATCTCAGGGATACAGGGAGGATATTCCACAGCCTCGGGCCAGTATCATATCTGGATATGCAGCTATATGTAAATATTATGGGAAGGGTACTTTTTAATGTTAAAATGTTTAACGTTAAACTAAAACGTTTCAGAAACAAACCCGTTCCATTAACGATGTAGACTAAAATGTTTTGACAACATTATTAAATACCACATCATTAATGCGTTAATGGAACGTTTGTTCAGAACCTCGAGAGAACGTTCCCTGTTAGCTGGGTTAATATACTCTATATAAAATGAATAAATAATTCTGAATCCAGTATTGTTCGCCTGACACAGATATGCAGTGTAATGTCTCGTGATTCATGAATCATCTGGCTTATGAACATTGCCAAGTAAACTATAATTCCCAATGTTTATAATCTACCAGAACAAATACGGTTTAAACTAGATTTCAACAAAATTGTAGGGACTTTTAGAGAAATTTAGAGAAAGCCTGGCCAGAAAGTTTTAAAGGTTTTGAGTTAAAAAAATAGTCAGATAGATAGATAGATAGATAGTCAGATAGATAGATAGATAGATAGATAGATAGATAGATAGTCAGATAGATAGATAGATAGATAGATAGATAGATAGATAGTCAGATAGATAGATAGATAGATAGATAGATAGTCAGATAGATAGATAGATAGATAGATAGTCAGATAGATAGATAGATAGATAGATAGTCAGATAGATAGATAGATAGATAGTCAGATAGATAGATAGATAGATAGATAGATAGATAGATAGATAGATAGATAGATAGATAGATAGATAGTCAGATAGATAGATAGATAGATAGTCAGATAGATAGATAGATAGATAGTCAGATAGATAGATAGATAGATAGTCAGATAGATAGATAGATAGATAGATAGATAGTCAGATAGATAGATAGATAGATAGATAGATAGATAGATAGATAGATAGATAGATAGATAGATAGATAGATAGTCAGATAGATAGATAGATAGATAGATAGATAGATAGATAGTCAGATAGATAGATAGATAGATAGATAGATAGATAGATAGATAGATAGTCAGATAGATAGATAGATAGATAGATAGATAGATAGTCAGATAGATAGATACATAGTCAGATAGATAGATAGATAGATAGTCAGATAGATAGACAGATAGATAGTCAGATAGATAGATAGTCAGATAGATAGATAGATAGTCAGATAGATAGATAGATAGATAGATAGATAGTCAGATAGATAGATAGATAGATAGATAGATAGATAGATAGTCAGATAGATAGATAGATAGATAGATAGATAGATAGATAGTCAGATAGATAGATAGATAGATAGATAGATAGATAGTCAGATAGATAGATAGATAGTCAGATAGATAGATAGATAGATAGATAGATAGATAGTCAGATAGATAGATAGATAGATAGATAGTCAGATAGATAGATAGATAGATAGATAGATAGATAGATAGATAGATAGATAGACAGATAGATATATATATAGATAGATAGATAGACAGATAGATATATATATAGATAGATAGATAGATAGTCAGATAGATAGATAGATAGATAGATAGATAGATAGATAGATAGATAGTCAGATAGATAGATAGATAGATAGATAGTCAGATAGATAGTCAGATAGATAGATAGATAGATAGATAGATAGATAGATAGTCAGATAGATAGATAGATAGATAGATAGTCAGATAGATGGTCAGATAGATAGATAGATAGATAGATAGATAGATAGATAGTCAGATAGATAGATAGATAGATAGATAGTCAGATAGATAGATAGATAGATAGATAGTCAGATAGATAGTCAGATAGTCAGATAGATAGTCAGATAGATAGATAGATAGATAGTCAGATAGATAGTCAGATAGATAGATAGATAGATAGATAGTCAGATAGATAGATAGATAGATAGATAGATAGATAGATAGATAGATAGATAGTCAGATAGATAGTCAGATAGATAGATAGATAGATAGTCAGATAGATAGTCAGATAGATAGATAGATAGATAGTCAGATAGATAGTCAGATAGATAGATAGATAGATAGATAGATAGATAGATAGATAGATAGATAGATAGATATTTTAAAGCTTAATTGAGTCAATGGGCTTCTGACGGTTTAAATTTGAATTTTGACAGTTGGAGTTTGAAAAGTTTTGGCTTATTTTAACATTCCGTTATTGTAAATCAATGGGATTTTTTAATAACTTTTAATCTGCATTTGTAGGAAAATCGTAAGTCTGATCAGTTATAATAGAAAAGTCAGATCAGTCTGCCCAGACACACCTTTACAAACCAAAAATGGACGTTGAATCGATCCAAACTGATCAGTCGTCGATCAAATGGAGGGGAAGTTTGTTGATTCTAGAGTGAACGTTAAAGCACTAGGGGGAGTCGACTCAGAAGAAGCTATATCTGTTTTATTTAGTTCTTAATGAACACACACTCACCTTCCTTTGGCGAAGCGGCAGGACCCGAACAGATGCCACTTGCACAGGTGCAGGTTCGCGCAGCCCGGGCAGTTCTGCGCTCGGCACAGGCGAGCTTCGGTTCGGGCGATCACGGTCTTCTGCCCGTCCATCCCCGCGACGACGAACGACTCACTCCGTCCGAGGACCGAGTCCATGTCCTCATTATTTAGACCTAATATTGATCTTATATCATCGAACTTCATAGATCCGTTATGAGCACAAATCATCGTAATGATCGCCGCCTCGGCCATGTTGATTCCGTTCTTCAGACGGAACGGACTGACAGAGAAACAGAAGTGAACCGCGAGGAAAGGACATTTAGGAAAACGAAACTTAAACATGAGGGAGGAGCTTCAGTAACTATAAACAGACTCGACAACACCACCAAAGGTCTTTAACGAAGCGTACGTGTCATATTTATTGGCGTCCGCGGAATTATAATAAGAAGAAATAAATAAAAATGCGGTCAAAATAAAAATATTTGTTATTATTTGCTATCTAATATTCTATTAAAATTCGGTTTAAAATAAATAAATAAAATACGTATTCATATTATAAATAAATCAATAAAAAGTGATTAAAATTAAATAATGTAGCAAACAAATAAATACTACAGTTACAGTACATTACTAATGAGTCAAAAAATAAAATAATGTAACTTAATAAAAGCTAATTTTAGATTTATAATATTATTTTTTCTGTGTATAAATTATGTGTTTATAAAAGATAGATTTCTTTTCAATTTTAACATGGAGGTGTCATCTAAAACATTGAGAAAAAACTTCAAGTCAACGGATCAATTCTGTAAGATTTTTTTGTTGTTGAAACGGTTATAATATTAAGTTCATATAATGATATGAACCGTGGCTTATGCGTGATGCTACATTTACGCCACCAGGTGTCAGTGTAAGTCTTGTCATTAGTCTGGTTATGGAGATCATCATAGCCTTTAATATTCTATATTTCAGAATGTGGCACCTGCTGATAATATGTATGTCTATATATAACCTACATATTATCAGCAGGTGCCACATTATGAAATATAGATAATATGAATAATATATTTGTCAATGTATAATATAATGCCCCAACACTATAAAGATGAACACATGTATTTGACCAGACCCAGCTACAACAGTGGAAATGTATATTTTTATGTAATCATTAATTAAAGATATCAAAAATTACACCCAACCGGAGTAATAAACGTGGGACAACTAGCCCCGGTCATAATACTGTGTGTGGAATATCAGTGTGATGCAAACGTTACGGTTTAAATATATATTTGTCAAGTCACATTTATTTATACAGCGCTTTTTACAACAGAGTGTTTCAAAGCAGCTTTACAGAGATAACAGGACAATAATGCAACAAAGTTTGTGTCTAGAAGAAAATAGCGTCACAGTCCAGCTTATTACGGTCAGTGATGTTTCATTTGTGTTGTAAACAAGTTAATTTAGTTAATTTATATATATATATATATATGTATGTATGAATGGATGTATATGTGATGTCATCTTCCAGCTCAGTTTATTTCTCATATAATGGTGTCAATGCAGGGAGATCAATAATATTGTTGAATATTAAATTAAATGTTAAATTTACAATTGTGTAATTGTAATTGTACAAACACGAGCACATGATCATATCACTGTACTTCTCTATATAAATGTAGCATACGTCACGTGTGTTTATTTGTGCGTGTTTATTATGGGAAATGGGCAATTGATAAACTATATAATAACATCGTGGAAATCTTGTATTTGCACAGAGATTTACACGATGTATTATACAACTTCGATTCGCTTCCCAGTCGGAGTTCATTCCCGGATCTGATTCCGGATTAACTCGGAATATCATCGCGCGCTGATCCGGTGTGCGTTTTACAAACACACGGGTGTTCCCCTTTAAGGAGGCGCGCGTTGCCGGGAATTCACGTCATTTCGCCGCGGAGCGTCCGGATCAATGAGGTTCCGCGGTGCGTTGCGCTCCCGCGAGCGACGCTTCCAGGAAGGTGTTATTAACCATCGCGTTGCCGCACCGTAGCGTCGGCTCGCGCGTTTACAAACAAGAAACACGGAGAAGTTGAAGTGTTGCGCGCGCGGGGCGAGGCCAATGGATGCGCGAGCGAGTTAGAAAATCGCCAGTGCGTCGCGAGGGGAACATTATTATCCAGGATTACATTATTTCACGGAAGAGCAACAAGGGAGAGGAAAGTGGAAACAGAAGAACTTCCTGAATTTCAACGCGACATGTCCGATTCCCCCTCGCAGGTCATTATTAAGGTAATTCTGCCTTTTCTGTCTCGATCTCGATTCGCGTTTGTGTCACGCGGTTGAGCATCTGTTGCTGCGATCGATGCATTAAGTTGATCGATTGGAAACGGGCTTTTGTGTCGTGTGTGTGTGTGTGTGTGTGTGATTAGCACTGGTATTTAAACACGCTGCTGGAGTTCATGCGTTCACTGAGCCGTCAGACTGGGAAAAGTTCTCCAGCGAGTTTGAGGAGTTTCACTGGAGGACTTTGAGCTGGTCTAATCACACATTAGTTTGCATTAGTTATTTAGTAACAGACTCGCGGAAACGAGAACAGCCCTGTATAACTGGCTCAATCACGCTGTTATCTGCTCTTTACTCTGTTATTGCAAAAACTGTTTCCTTATGGCATCTTCCTCCTCGTGCATTAATGCACTGCACATCACACCTGGGCTTTTTATTATTGTAAACATGCATGTTTTATTTTTTTGACCTTGTAATGTTAAAAGTCCCCATGAAATCAACATTGACGTCCCTTGAATAAAAAGGGCTCCTATAATGCCCATTTTCACAAGATGTAAAATAAGTCTCTAATGTCCCCAGAGTGTGTGTGTGTGTGTGTGTGTGAAGTTTTAGCTCAAAATACCCCATAGATATTTTATTTAGCGTGTTAAAATGTTCACTTTTAGAGGGCGAGCAAAAACGTGCTGTTTTTGTGTGTCCCTTTAAATGCAAATGAGCCGCTGCTCCTGGCACGGGGGGGGTGGAGCTTCAAGAACGTGTGTGTGTGTGTGTGTGTGAGTGTGTGTTAGCAGCTCCGATTACCTGAACACACACACTGAACATTGCAAAAACTTTTAGCCTTTTATGTTCAAATCCAGATGGAGAGACTCTAGAAGTGACAACATTTCTAAACGGTTAGTTGATGAGTGTGTGTATCTGATGTGGAGTTAACTATCTTCTAGTCATTGATTAGCATAATCTGTCATAATAATAGATAAATCGCGTTCCCGGGGCGGGGTTTATGTAAATTTTAGGGTTAGTGATGTCACCAACCCTTGAAGATCTTTGTAGTTCCTACCAGCCGTTTGTTGTAGTCCATAAAAAGAGATTTCTGTAAAGGCGAATATCTCCCTTTGCTCTGAACTTTAAGCGCTATAACTTTGCAGATGTTTATGCTCAAACAGCAACATTACACACTAACTAAAGTTATAACTAAATAACTAAATCATAATCAACCAGCCCTTTGAAGTCCCCATGAAATCAACATTGACGACAACATTGAACTCGTCTCTGATGATGTGGGCGGAGCAACCTGTCACTCACATGAGATCCACCAATAGCAAACCACAACCATCCACTCAATTCCCTCTGTCAAATTTAAGCCACGCCCACATTTGTTCTCGTTCGAGAAGCGTTTCACTCGG
>JAULUF010000009.1:57665000-57690000 GCA_031834385.1 Semotilus atromaculatus
AAGAGAGTGTGTGTGGAAGAGTGTGTGTGTGTGTGTGTTATTTTTTTTTTCTAAAGCTATTTTTTGTAATGTCTATTTCTCAGCCAAAATTGTTGTGATTATTCATGCCGAATAATTATTCCCTAATTAATAACACAATAATTGAATACCTTGACAGCCCTGAATAGAATGAACTATGCAGACTTCATCAACGGTTGGACTGTGTGTCCAGAGACTGGAGTGTGTCCTGATCCGGCGTCGGTCCTGAACACTGGGAGCTCTAAACGGTGTTTCTGTGGTATTAATGCGTCATATGGAGGCCTGTAATATTCATAAGCAGTGCTGGCGATATTTGTTCCTTGTTTGTTGTGGTTAAAATAAAAATAGCCTTGTACAGTCATGTTGCAAATGTTAAAAGGAGGATTATAATAATCAGAGAGTCAGTTTAGGCGCTGATCTGTATGTGTGACTCTTTGACCTCTGCGTGACCCTTTGACCTCTGTAGGCTCATCTGATGAAATGGAATGTCAGTGAGAAGCTTCATGTTCATTCAGTGCAAAACTACTTTGAAGGAAGTGTGTGTGTGTGTGTGTGTAAGAGTGTTAACTGTTTTGGTTACGTGTGTGTGTGTGGAAGTGTTAACTGTTTTGGTTACGAGTGTGTGTGTGTGAGAGTGTGGAAGAGTGTTAACTGTTTTGGTTACGTGTGAGTGTGTGGAAGAGTGTTAACTGTTTTGGTTACGTGTGAGTGTGTGGAAGAGTGTTAACGTGTGTGTGTGTGAGAGAGTGTGGAAGAGTAAATGTGTAGCTCTGAAATGCAATGTAAGTCGCTTTGGATAAAAGTGTGTGTGTGTCTCTTGCTCTGATTGAGTGCTCTGTGTGTGTTGTCTAAGCCCTGTGTGTGTCTGTCTCTCTCACTCTGATTGAGTTTAACGCACTGTGTGTGTGTTGTCTAAGCCCTGTGTGTGTGTTTTCAGCAGGAGAGGAGCTCTTTCAGCCCGTTGCCAAATTCCACTTCCTCTCCCGGTCATGTGCCGCCCTCATCGACCAATGCCAGAACAGAAGAGGAACCGAGCCGCCTGCCGACACACCTGCGTGAGTGACACACACACACACACACACACACACACACAGCTTTGTTTTTGTGATTTGAGGATATTCCATAGGCGTAATGGTTTTTATACTGTACAAACTATATATTCTATCCCCTTACACACACACACACACACACACACACACACACACTGCCCCTGTCCCTAAACCTACCATTTAAAAAAAAAAAAATGTTTATGTTTTTTAAGCTATTTGAAATATGAGGACTCATGCAATGTCCTCATAAGTCACGTGTAAGTTGTAATACCAGTGTAATATGCATGTCATTATACACATTTGTGTCCTCATATATCACAAAAACAAGCACACACACACACACACACACTCACTCTCTCTCACTCACACATACTCGCTCACTCAGAAACAGTGACTAATACAAACACACACACACACACACACCTTCTACATGCTCTATACAACAACCTGAGAGAGACACACACACACACACACACAAGCTTTTGTTCTAGTATGACGCCTTTACAGGCAGTATTTGAGTTTGACGTCACTGAAACGCACTCAAGCCGAGTGTGTGTGTCTGAGCACGTTAAAGCTGCACGGTTAAAGCACGATTATGGCATTATGTGTGTGTGTGTGTGTGTGTGTGTGTGTGTGTGTGTGTATGTATAAATATATATGAAAAAGAAAACTCATTTAGATATTTCCCCCATATACTACCGCGTGCGTTGTTCGGCTGCAGGGATTGTAGTACACTAACTGTGAGGCTCAGGGAAGCCAGGAGTGTGTGTGTGAGTGAGAGGGAGAGTGTGTGTGAGGGAAAGGGAGAATATGTGTGAGTGTGTGAGAGAGAGTGTGTGTGTGAGTGAGAGGGAGAGTGTGTGTGAGAGGGAGGGTGTGTGAGTGAGGGAGGGTGTGTGAGTAAGGGAGAGGGAGTGTGTGTGAATGAGAGAGAGTGTGAATGAGAGTGAGTGTGTGTGTGTGAGTGTGGGAGAGAGTGTGTGAGTGAGAGTGAGTGTGTGAATGAGAGTGAGTGTGGGAGAGAGTGTGTGAGTGTGGGAGAGAGTGTGTGAGTGTGGGAGAGAGTGTGTGAGTGAGAGGGAGAGAGTGTGTGAGTGAGAGAGTGTGTGAGTGAGAGAGTGTGTGAGTGAGAGGGAGAGAGTGTGAGAGGGAGAGAGTGTGTGTGAGTGGGAGTGAGTGAGAGAGGGAGAGAGTGTGTGAGTGAGAGGGAGAGAGTGTGTGAGTGAGAGGGAGTGAGTGAGAGAGGGAGAGAGTGTGAGTGTGAGAGGGAGAGAGTGTGTGAGTGAGTGAGGGAGTGAGTGAGAGAGTTTGTGTGTGAGTGGGAGAGTGTGTGAGTGAGGGAGTGAGTGAGAGAGTTTGTGTGTGAGTGGGAGAGTGTGTGAGTGGGAGAGTGTGTGAGTGGGAGAGTGTGTGAGTGGGAGAGTGTGTGAGTGGGAGAGTGTGTGAGTGGGAGAGTGTGTGAGTGGGAGAGTGTGTGAGTGGGAGAGTGTGTGAGTGAGAGGCAGAGAGAGTGTGAGTGTGAGTGAGAGGGAGTGAGTGAGAGGGAGTGTGTGAGTGAGAGGGAGTGTGTGTGTGAGTGAGAGGGAGTGTGTGTGTGAGTGAGTGAGAGGGAGTGTGTGTGTGAGTGAGTGAGAGGGAGTGTGTGTGTGAGTGAGAGGGCCCTGTGTGTGTGTGAGTGTGAGAGGGAGTGTGTGAGTGTGAGAGTGTGTGTGAGTGAGAGGGAGTGTGTGTGTGAGTGAGAGGGAGTGTGTGTGTGTGAGTGAGTGAGAGGGAGTGTGTGTGTGAGTGAGAGGGCCCTGTGTGTGTGTGAGTGTGAGAGGGAGTGTGTGAGTGTGAGAGGGAGTGTGAGTGAGAGGGAGTGTGTGTGAGTGAGAGGGAGTGTGTGAGTGAGAGGGAGTGTGAGTGAGAGGGAGTGTGTGTGTGAGTGAGAGGGAGTGTGTGTGTGAGGGAGTGTGTGTGTGAGAGTGTGGGAGTCTGTGAGTGAGAGGGAGTGTCTGTGAGTGAGAGGGTGTGAGTGAGAAGGAGTGTCTGTGTGTGAGTGAGAGGGAGTGTGTGTGTGTGTGAGTGAGAGGGAGGTTGTGTATGAGTGAGAGGGAGTGTGTGTGTGAGTGAGAGGGAGGTTGTGTATGAGTGAGAGGGAGTGAGTGAGTGAGAGAGAGGGAGTGTGAGTGTGTGAGGGAGAGTGTGTGATGGAGAGTGTGAGTGAGAGGGAGTGTGTGAGTGAGATGGAGTGTGTGTGTGAGAGAGGGAGAGTGTGAGTGAGAGGGAGAGTGTGAGTGAGAGGGAGTGTGAGTGAGAGGGAGTGTGAGTGTGTGAGTGAGAGGGAGTGTGTGTGTGTGAGTGAGAGGGAGTGTGTGTGTGTGAGTGAGAGGGAGTGTGTGTGAGTGAGATGGAGTGTGTGAGTGAGTGAGAGGGAGTGTGTGAGTGAGTGAGAGGGAGTGTGTTTGTGTGAGTGAGAGGGAGTGTGTGTGTGAGTGAGAGGGAGTGTGTGAGTGAGTGAGAGGGAGTGTGTGAGTGAGTGAGAGGGAGTGTGTGAGTGAGTGAGAGGGAGTGTGTGAGTGAGTGAGTGAGTGAGAGGGAGTGTGTGAGTGAGTGAGAGGGAGTGTGTGTGTGAGTGAGAGGGAGTGTGTGTGTGAGAGGGAGTGTGTGTGAGTGAGAGGGAGTGTGTGAGTGAGTGAGAGGGAGTGTGTGAGTGAGTGAGTGAGAGGGAGTGTGTGAGTGAGTGAGAGGGAGTGTGTGAGTGAGTGAGAGGGAGTGTGTGAGTGAGTGAGAGGGAGTGTGTGAGTGAGTGAGAGGGAGTGTGTGTGTGAGTGCGAGGGAGTGTGTGTGTGAGTGCGAGGGAGTGTGTGTGTGAGTGAGAGGGAGTGTGTGTGTGAGTGAGAGGGAGTGTGTGAGTGAGTGAGAGGGAGTGTGTGAGTGAGTGAGAGGGAGTGTGTGAGTGAGAGGGAGTGTGTGAGTGAGTGAGAGGGAGTGTGTGTGAGTGAGAGGGAGTGTGTGTGTGAGTGAGAGGGAGTGTGTGTGTGAGTGAGAGGGAGTGTGAGAGGGAGTGTGTGAGTGAGTGAGAGGGAGTGTGTGAGTGAGTGAGAGGGAGTGTGTGAGTGAGTGAGAGGGAGTGTGTGAGTGAGTGAGAGGGAGTGTGTGAGTGAGTGAGAGGGAGTGTGAGTGTGTGTGTGAGTGAGAGGGAGTGTGAGTGTGAGTGAGAGGGAGTGTGAGTGTGTGTGTGTGTGTGTGTGTGTGAGAGGCGGAGAGTGTGAGAGGCGGAGAGTGTGAGAGGCGGAGTGTGAGAGGCGGAGTGTGAGAGGCGGAGAGTGTGTGAGGCGGAGAGTGTGTGAGTGAGAGGGAGAGAGTGTGAGTGAGTGACAGGGAGTGGGAGAGTATGTGTGTGAGAGGGAGTGAGAGTGTGAGTGGGAGAGCATGTGAGTGAGAGGGAGAGAGTGTGTGTGAGTGAGAGGGAGTGAGAGAGTGTGTGAGTGAGAGGGAGAGAGTGTGTGTGTGTGTGAGTGTGAGTGAGAGGCAGAGAGAGTGTGTGGGAGAGTGTCTGTGTGAGTGAGTGAGAGGGAGAGAGTGTGAGTGAGTGACAGGGAGTGGGAGAGTATGTGTGTGAGAGGGAGTGAGAGAGTGTGAGTGGGAGAGCATGTGAGTGAGAGGGAGAGAGTGTGTGAGTGAGAGGGAGTGAGAGAGTGTGTGAGTGAGAGGGAGAGAGTGTGTGTGTGTGAGTGTGAGTGAGAGGCAGAGAGAGTGTGTGGGAGAGTGTCTGTGTGAGTGTGTGAGTGTGAGAGAGTGTGAGTGAGAGGGAGAGAGTGTGAGTGAGTGACAGGGAGTGGGAGAGTATGTGAGTGAGAGGGAGAGAGTGTGTGTGTGAGAGGCAGAGAGAGTGTGTGGGAGTGTGTGTGTGTGTGAGGGAGTGTGTGAGTGAGAGGCAGAGAGAGTGTGTGGGAGAGTGTGTGTGAGAGGGAGTGAGAGAGTGTGTGAGTGGGAGAGCATATGAGTGAGAGGGAGAGAGTGTGTGAGAGAGGGAATGAGAGAGTGTGTGTGTGAGGGAGTGTGTGAGTGAGAGGCAGAGAGAGTGTGTGGGAGTGTGTGTGAGTGAGAGGGAGAGTGTGTGTGAGTGAGAGGGAGTGTGTGTGTGAGTGAGAGGGAGTGTGTGTGTGTGTCGGAGTGAGAGGGAGTGTGTGTGTGTGTGTGTGAGTGAGAGGGAGAGTGTGTGAGTGAGTGAGAGGCAGTGAGAGGGAGGGAGTGTGTGTGAGTGAGAGGGAGTGTGTGAGAGGGAGTGTGTGTGTGAGTGAGAGGGAGTGTGTGTGTGAGTGAGAGGGAGTGTGTGAGTGAGTGAGAGGGAGGGAGTGTGTGTGAGTGAGAGGGAGGGAGTGTGTGTGAGTGAGAGGGAGTGTGTGTGTGAGTGAGAGGGAGTGTGTGTGTGAGTGAGAGGGAGTGTGTGTGTGAGTGAGAGGGAGAGTGTGTGAGTGAGTGAGAGGGAGGGAGTGTGTGTGTGTGAGTGGGAGAGTTTGGGAGAGTGTGAGTGAGAGGCAGAGTGTGTGAGGCAGAGTGTGTGTGAGGCAGAGTGTGTGTGAGGCAGAGTGTGTGTGAGGCAGAGTGTGTGTGAGGCAGAGTGTGTGTGAGGCAGAGTGTGAGCGTGTGTGTGAGGCAGAGTGTGTGTGCTCGTGTTTATATTACATTGTGGGGACCAAATGTCCCCACAAGTATAGTAAAACCTGAAATCACCTACATTGTGGGGCCCAGCCAGCGGTCCCCATGAGGAGAACAGCGTATAAATCACACTAAGTAATGTTTTTTGAAAATGTAAAAATGCAGAATGTCTCCTGTGATGGGTAGGTTTAGGGACAGGGGCAGTGTGTGTGTGTGTGTGTGTGTGTGTGTGTGTGTGTGTGTAAGGGGACAGAATATACAGTTTGTACAGTATAAAAACCATTACGCCTATGGAGAGTCCCCACAAAGATAGCGAACCAGACGTGTGTGTGTGTGTGTGTGAGTGAGAGGGAGTGTGTGTGAGAGGGAGTGTGAGTGTGTGTGAGAGGGAGTGTGAGTGTGTGTGAGAGGGAGTGTGTGTGAGAGGGAGTGTGTGTGAGAGGGAGTGTGTGTGGGAGAGGGAGTGTGTGGGAGAGGGAGTGTGTGGGAGAGGGAGAGTGTGTGAGTGTGTGTGTGTGTTGCTCGGCTGCAGGGATTGTAGTGCACTAACTAGTGTTTAACTGTGAGGCTTAGGGAAGGCAGGTGTGTGTGTGTGTGTGTGTGTGTGTGTGTGTGTGTGTGTGTGTGTGTGTGTGTGTGTGTGTGTGAGCGGAGCTGCAGGTCAGGACTCGTCCCGTCGGATCAGGGTGGAGTGTGATGAGCTCCAGGACCCTGAAAGCACAGATGATCAATATTTAACTTGTGTGAGCATGTGTGTGTGTGTGTGTGTGTGTGTGTGTGTGTGTGTGTGTCTCTGCTCCAGATCCTGATCCAGTCAGAGCAGTTTTTCAGGAAGTTCCTTGTAGACTCGTCTTTATGGTTTGATTTCCACTTCCTGTCTTATGACAGCCGGAGATCCAGGTCTGATTCCATCAACCGCTGTCAACTTTATAAATGACTAAAAAGGAAGTGCACAGTGTACATTGGAATCATATTTTCTCAAATAAAAACCTAGTAATTTTTTTGTGGTGGGGAATGATTAATCGCATCCAAAATAAGTTTGTGTTTACATAATATGTTTGTGTGTGTACTGTGTATAATTATTTTGTATATATAAACACACATACACATGCATGTTGTATATTCAAGGAAAATCTGTTATTTATATATATATAATTTACATATACAGTTTATACATGCAAATATTTCTTAAATGTATACGTGCATGTGTGTGTATTTATGTATACAAATAATTTAAACAGTAATAATTAATAATTGTAATAATGTAATTATTATACACAGTATGCGCACACACACTATATTATGTAAACAAAAACTTTTATTTTGGATGTGATTAATCGTTGCCCAGAATTTTACTTGCCGTACAGGGTTTCTAAGATATGAATATGACTGTATAATCACAGCATAGTTTTAAGTTCACACACACTTTAATGCAGTCAATAAATAGAGGATCTAACAATAAAATATTTAATAAATATTAAAGACTTGATTAAATTACATAAATGCATATTTCCTTATATAGTTTATTTTTTGTTAATTGTATGAATTATGTTTTTTATTCTGTTTTCGCCATGGAAAATAGCCTTGTTGCTGACATGTCATAAATAAATAATGTATTTTTTCCTCAACATCAGCGGTATATTAAAAGAGCTTTTGCTTTTAGAGAGAATTATTAAACAAAGACCGAAAAATAAAAGTGAAGAATAAGTTCAAAATAAATCTTGTTTATGACAAAGATACATGCCGATAATTAAAAAAAATATATTATATATTGGCTGATAAATCTGGGAAGTCGAATTATATAAAAAAATGCAAATCTTGTTAAATGTTCAATTATAAAAATATCAAATATTGACCGATTATATATGAAAATTTCAAATTCTAAAGAATGTCAAATATCGGCTGATATATCGGTTTAATACAAAAAATTACGCTTGATAGGGTTGTAAATCTTTTGGCAGTGAATCGGTTCATTCTGGAGCTCTTTTGCAAATTGAAACAGATTTGATTCTATATAATTCACAATGAGATTTGATTCTATTTTGATTATTTATTTCTATTAATCCACACTATTCTGTGTCTACGGATCTAGAGAGAGCCGTTGTCATGTTTAGAGTAAAATTATTCATGTTATCACAGAAGCACTGGATAAAAGTATATAGTTCGGATATAAACACTGATGTCTAGTGATCAACATAAAGTAAATCACCTTTTGAAAGTAATGACACTTCAAATAGCAATTGTAGTGATTATAATCGTTACACCAGTAGCTGGCGACAAGAAATTGTAATTAAAATGAGTGAGTCATTGAATCATTAATTCAAGAGATTCGTTCAAAAACGCTGATTCATCTAATAACGAAATTAGTGAATGAGTCATTGAATCATTAATTGCTTTTAAATTAATATTTATGAGTGAGAGTGAGTGAGAGTGAGTGAGAGTGAGTGCGAGTGAGTGAGAGTGAGTGAGAGTGAGTCAGTGATAGTGAGTGAGAGTGATTGAGTGTGAGTCAGTGATAGTGAGTGAGAGTGATTGAGTGTGAGTGAGTGAGAGTGATTGAGTGTGAGAGTGATTGAGTGTGAGATTGATTGAGTGAGAGGAATAGTGAGAGTGATTGAGTGTGAGAGTGATTGAGTGTGATTGAGTGTGAGAGTGAGTGAGAGTGATTGAGTGTGAGAGTGAGTGTGAGAGTGAGTGAGAGTGATTGAGTGTGAAAGTGAGTGAGTGAGAGTGATTGATTGAGTGTGAGAGTGATTGAGTGTGAGAGTGATTGTGTGAGAGTGATTGAGTGAGAGTGATTGAGTGTGAGAGTGATTGAGTGTGAGAGTGATTGAGTGAGCGTGATTGAGTGAGTGAGTGAGGGTGATTGAGTGTGAGAGTGTGAGAGTGCTTGAGTGAGTGTGAGTGAGAGTGATTGAGTGTGAGTCAGTGATTGAGTGAGAGTGATTGAGTGAGAGTGATTGAGTGAGAGTGATTGAGTGAGAGTGATTGAGTGAGAGTGATTGAGTGAGAGTGATTGAGTGAGAGTGATTGAGTGAGAGTGATTGAGTGTGAGTGAGTGAGAGTGATTGAGTGTGAGATTTATTGAGTGAGAGGGATAGTGAGAGTGATTGAGTGTGAGAGTGATTGAGTGTGAGTGATTGAGTGTGAGTGATTGAGTGTGAGTGAGTGAGTGTGATTGAGTGTGAGTGATTGAGTGAGAGTGATTGAGAGTGAGTGAGAGTGATTGATTGAGTGTGAGAGTGAGTGAGAGAGTGAGTGAGAGTGATTGAGTGTGATTGAGTGTGAGAGTGAGTGAGTGAGAGTGATTGATTGAGTGTGAGAGTGAGTGAGAGTGATTGAGTGTGAGAGTGATTGAGTGTGAGAGTGATTGAGTGTGAGAGTGATTGAGAGTGAGTGAGAGTGAGTGTGATTGAGAGTGAGAGTGAGTGAGAGTGATTGAGTGAGAGTGATTGAGTGTGAGAGTGAGTGAGAGTGATTGAGTGTGAGAGTGAGTGAGAGTGATTGAGTGTGAGAGTGATTGAGTGTGAGAGTGATTGAGTGTGAGAGTGATTGAGTGTGATTGAGTGTGAGAGTGATTGAGTGTGAGAGTGAGTGAGAGAGTGTGAGAGTGCTTGAGAGTGAGTGAGTGAGAGTGATTGAGTGTGAGAGTGATTGAGTGTGAGTGAGTGAGAGTGATTGATTGAGAGTGATTGAGTGTGAGAGTGATTGAGTGTGAGAGTGATTGATTGAGAGTGATTGATTGAGAGTGATTGATTGAGAGTGATTGATTGAGAGTGATTGATTGAGAGTGATTGATTGAGAGTGATTGATTGAGAGTGATTGATTGAGAGTGATTGATTGAGAGTGATTGATTGAGAGTGATTGATTAAGAGTGATTGAGTGTGAGAGTGATTGAGTTTGAGAGTGATTGAGAGTGATTGAGAGTGATTGATTGAGAGTGAGAGTGATTGAGTGTGAGAGTGATTGAGAGTGATTGAGAGTGATTGAGATTGAGTGAGAGTGATTGAGAGTGATTGAGATTGAGTGAGAGTGATTGAGTGAGAGTGATTGAGAGTGATTGAGTGTGAGTGAGAGTGATTGTGTGAGAGTGATTGAGTGTGAGAGTGTGAGAGTGATTGAGTGAGTGTGAGTGATTGAGTGTGAGTGATTGAGTGTGAGTGATTGAGTGTGAGTGATTGAGTGAGAGTGATTGTGTGAGAGTGATTGTGAGAGTGATTGTGTGAGTGAGAGTGATTGTGTGAGTGAGATTGTGTGAGTGAGAGTGATTGTGTGAGTGAGAGTGATTGAGTGAGAGTGATTGAGTGAGAGTGATTGAGTGTGTGAGTGAGTGAGTGTGTGAGTGATTGAGTGTGTGAGTGATTGAGTGTGTGAGTGATTGAGTGTGTGAGTGATTGAGTGTGTGAGTGATTGAGTGTGAGAGTGATTGAGTGAGTGTGAGTGATTGAGTGAGAGTGATTGAGTGAGAGTGATTGAGTGAGAGTGATTGAGTGAGAGTGATTGAGTGAGAGTGATTGAGTGAGAGTGATTGAGTGAGAGATTGTGTGAGTGATTGAGTGTGAGTGATTGAGTGTGAGTGATTGAGTGTGAGTGATTGAGTGTGAGAGTGATTGAGTGAGTGATTGTGTGAGTGATTGAGTGTGAGTGATTGAGTGTGAGAGTGATTGAGAGTGTGAGTGATTGAGTGTGAGTGATTGAGTGTGAGTGATTGAGTGTGAGTGATTGATTGAGTGTGAGTGATTGATTGAGTGAGAGTGATTGATTGAGTGAGAGTGAGTGAGTGATTGAGTGTGAGAGTGATTGAGTGTGAGAGTGATTGAGTGAGCGTGATTGAGTGATTGAGTGTGAGTGAGAGTGATTGAGTGTGAGTGAGAGTGATTGTGAGTGAGTGAGAGTGATTGTGAGTGAGTGAGAGTGATTGAGTGTGAGTGATTGAGTGAGTGAGTGTGAGAGAGTGATTGAGTGTGAGATTGATTGAGTGAGAGTGATTGTGTGAGAGTGATTGAGTGTGAGAGTGATTGAGTGTGAGAGTGATTGAGTGTGAGAGTGATTGAGTGTGAGAGTGATTGAGTGTGAGAGTGATTGAGTGTGAGAGTGTGAGAGTGATTGAGTGAGTGTGAGTGATTGAGTGTGAGTGATTGAGTGTGAGTGATTGAGTGTGAGTGATTGTGTGAGAGTGATTGTGTGAGTGATTGAGAGTGAGAGTGATTGTGTGAGTGATTGAGTGTGAGAGTGATTGATTGAGTGAGAGTGATTGAGTGAGAGTGATTGAGTGAGATTGATTGAGTGTGTGAGTGATTGAGTGTGTGAGTGATTGAGTGTGAGAGTGATTGAGTGAGTGTGAGAGTGTGAGAGTGATTGAGTGTGAGAGTGATTGAGTGTGAGAGTGATTGAGTGTGAGAGTGATTGAGTGTGAGAGTGATTGAGTGTGAGAGTGATTGAGTGTGAGAGTGATTGAGTGTGAGAGTGATTGAGTGTGAGTTATTGTGTGAGTGAGTGTGATTGAGTGAGTGAGAGTGATTGAGTGTGAGAGTGATTGAGTGAGTGAGAGTGATTGTGTGAGTGATTGAGTGTGAGAGTGATTGATTGAGTGAGAGTGATTGAGTGAGAGTGATTGAGTGAGATTGATTGAGTGAGAGTGATTGTGTGAGTGATTGAGTGATTGAGTGTGTGAGTGATTGAGTGTGTGAGTGATTGAGTGTGTGAGTGATTGAGTGTGAGAGTGATTGAGTGAGTGTGTGAGTGTGTGAGTGATTGAGTGTGAGAGTGATTGAGTGAGTGAGAGTGATTGAGTGTGAGTGAGAGTGATTGAGTGTGAGAGTGATTGAGTGTGAGAGTGATTGTGTGAGTGAGAGTGATTGTGTGAGTGAGTGTGATTGAGTGAGTGAGAGTGATTGAGTGTGAGAGTGATTGAGTGAGTGAGAGTGATTGAGTGAGTGAGAGTGATTGAGTGAGTGAGAGTGATTGAGTGTGAGAGTGATTGAGAGTGATTGAGTGAGTGAGAGTGATTGAGTGAGTGAGAGTGATTGAGTGAGTGAGAGTGATTGAGTGAGTGAGAGTGATTGAGTGAGTGAGAGTGATTGAGTGAGTGAGAGTGATTGAGTGTGAGAGTGATTGAGTGTGAGAGTGATTGAGTGTGAGAGTGATTGAGTGTGAGAGTGATTGAGTGTGAGAGTGATTGAGTGTGTGAGTGAGTGAGAGTGAGTGTGAGTGATTGAGTGTGAGTGATTGAGTGTGAGTGATTGAGTGTGAGTGATTGAGTGTGAGTGATTGAGTGTGAGTGATTGAGTGTGAGTGATTGAGTGTGAGTGATTGAGTGAGAGTGATTGTGTGAGTGAGTGATTGAGTGTGAGAGTGATTGAGTGTGAGAGTGATTGAGTGTGAGAGTGATTGAGTGTGAGAGTGATTGAGTGTGAGAGTGATTGAGTGTGATTGAGTGTGAGAGATTGATTGAGTGTGAGTGATTGAGTGAGAGAGTGATTGAGTGAGAGAGAGAGAGTGATTGAGTGAGAGAGTGATTGAGTGAGAGAGTGATTGAGTGAGAGAGTGATTGAGTGAGAGAGTGATTGAGTGAGTGAGAGTGATTGAGTGAGTGAGAGTGATTGAGTGTGAGAGTGATTGAGTGTGAGAGTGATTGAGTGTGATTGAGTGTGAGAGTGATTGAGTGTGAGTGAGTGAGTGAGAGTGAGTGAGAGTGATTGAGTGTGAGAGTGAGTGTGAGTGATTGAGTGTGAGTGATTGAGTGAGAGTGATTGAGTGAGAGTGATTGTGTGAGTGAGTGATTGAGTGTGAGAGTGATTGAGTGTGAGAGTGATTGAGTGTGAGAGTGATTGAGTGTGAGAGTGATTGACTGTGAGAGTGATTGAGTGTGAGAGTGATTGAGTGTGATTGAGTGTGAGAGATTGATTGAGTGTGAGTGATTGAGTGAGAGAGTGATTGAGTGAGAGAGTGATTGAGTGAGAGTGAGTGAGTAAGAGTGTGAGAGTGTGAGTGTGTGTGTGTGTAATCATGCTAAGATGTCTGGCTGAATCTAGTGTGTGCGAGAGATAGTGTGTGTGTTATATTTGTGAATTTGTTGTTCTGTCGTGAGAGTGTTTGTGTGTGTGTCTGTCTGTGAGTTATATTTGTGAATCTGTTCTGTCATTGTGTGTGTGTGTGTGTGTCAGAGAGAGAGTGTTTGTGTGTGTGTGTGTCAGAGAAAGAGAGAGAGTGTGTTTGTGTGTGTCTGTGTGTTATATATTTTGTTCTGTCGTGTGTGTGTGTGGTTTGAGACTTGAGAACAAACCGCCATCAGTCTTGCGTTCATGATGAATTTGTCCGGGGGAAGGAAGGAAGATTGGGAAAAAAACACAGAAAGAAGAAGGAAATTGCGGAGTGGGCAGAAATGCTGCTCCTTGGTTTCCTGTAGAGGAAGTGTGTGTGTGTGTGTGTGTGTGTGTGAGAGAGAGAGGGATGAGCTCGTGTCTCTGTTAACCCTTCAGGACCCACAATCCTCTGCTTGAACACGAGCCTCTTCCTCAGAGCTTCTCTCGTTTCCAGCACAAATATCTCTACAATCTGAAATCAAGATAATAATTAAATAACTTCATGACATTTAAACATTTATTTATAACATGTACATGTATGTGTTTTTGTAATCATGTTTGTCATGAGAGTATTTGTTGCTGCCATTCCTTTATTGCATT
The DNA here is from genome assembly GCA_031834385.1 of Semotilus atromaculatus. NCBI lineage: Eukaryota > Metazoa > Chordata > Actinopteri > Cypriniformes > Leuciscidae > Semotilus > Semotilus atromaculatus. The sequence continues at coordinate 57,678,397 of JAULUF010000009.1, forward strand.
AATTATTTCATAAATAGTGATTCTTCAGTGCACTCTTACAGTCACGAGATGTTTAATTGTCATGAAAATAAATGTCAGTGCAAAAAGTTAATGCTGCTACAAATAGATTTATTTTTCTTTTTTTGTGTGCAAAATAGTTTTCTTTTCTTGATTTCCTTGCGATCTTGAGGAGAACGTCTCGTAACTCAGATTCTGTTGAAAAGCTGTGTGTGTGTGTGTGTTTACACAAGCCACAAGCGCACACACACACTCTTTTCAGTGGGGAAATTTCCTGCGCCTGGAAGCCTGTCTCATCCTGAGGAATTTCCTGTGTGGGCGACATCACTTCCTGAACGGCGCTTTTCTCTCCTCGCTCTGAAAGGGAAACTGTTCTCTCATGCCAACGGCCCAGAGCGAGAGCATTGCATCACTTCCTGTTCACAACCGACTCCACACACACACACACACACACACACACACACACACACGTCTGTTCAGATCCAGGCCTTTAAGCTCTAGATGAGCGTCTCTGAGCAATCATGTTTTTATTCATAATGACTTGCAGTATTATTATCACACACACACACACACACATATATATATATATATATATATATATACTTATATCAATTTATTAATTATTAAATGTTAATTAATTCAATTGTTAATTCAGTTAAATACGTTTAATAATAGCTTTTATCTTTATACGTTCAGTTATTAAAATTTTAGTAAAATAATGGATTTTTATTATTTACATTTTTATAATTAATTAATTTATATTATAAAATATATATTTTTTTATTTCCATTTAGTAATTTTATTGCTTTAACTTAAACTAAATGAAAATTAGAAATCTTATCACTCATTTGTTGTTTTAGACCAGACCGTAACCCTAAGAAATGTTTGACAAATGAAAAGTGTAGTATTTTAATTTAAGTTAATATTTTAGGATTTTTTCTTTTTTTAGGAATTTAATTTATTTACATTATTATTTTTTTAATGACTTTTTTTAATTCTATTTAGAAATTGTGTTGCTTAAACTAAACAAAAATTTTAAATCTTTTCATAGTGACTGACAATAAATTGAAGCTGTACGTTCCTTTAGTTCAATCAGAGCGTCACATGGGCTCATGAACAGATGTAGTAATGGACCTCGTGTGTGTGTGTGTGTGTGTGTGTGTGTGTGTGTGTGTGTGTGTGTGTGTGTGAGAGTGAGAGAGACGATGTGTGAGATCCATTATATCTCTCATGTGATACTTTTGTAGAGCATTTAGAAGAATAAATAATTATATATAAATAAAAAAAAATATATATTTATTTATGAATAAGCCACTATATAATATTTATTGTGTGTGTGTTTGTACTTCCTGTTAGGGTGTGTTGTGGGAAGTTCAGTTTGTTAGTATGTTATTAAAAGTCTCTGGGAGCAGATGCTGTTTCTGTGAACGTCACGTGACCTTTGACACGTCTGTGTGATGAACACGTCATAGACCGCTGTTGAGTACATAAAAACTATATATATATTAAAATTGTTATGTGTATATATAGCAGGCTTGTGCAAAATTCAGAATTTCAGAATTGGCCTGCATTCAATTCATGAATTGGAATTTGAATTGAATTGACTCCGCCCCACAGGAAGTTGAATTTGAAATTGAATTGGAATGACAGGAAGTGGAATTAAATTTATGGCAATTCAAAGAAATCCCACACAGTCCCACAGCAGAAGGACTGATGAACTCACATTCAGGTTTAGTAACGTTACTGTGGAAATGTAATTGCTCACTGTTATTTGTTACCCATTATAAATGTGGTTTGGGTTATTTTATTTGGATTACTTTATCAAAGCAAAGCAATTTCCTGTTAATTTGATTAGTAACTAATTGAATTACACATTTTACCTCAATAATACAAATAAATACAATTACATTCATTTTGTAATTTGATAACATGATGTCATTACACGTGACTAGTCACTCCTCAACCCTGCACACATTTTGTTCTAAAATATAGATAATGATAAAATTCTTGAAATAAAATACTCCCTCAATGTTGTTTAATTAGTTTTGTTCCAATTTTCATTTCAAAGTAATCAAACAACACAAAGTGTATAATCATATCTGACATACACTGTAAAGCTTCATTGTTAAACACTTCACTTAAAATATTTATATGAATTACTTTGAATTTTTATTGAATTGCAATTCTGCTTCCCTTTAATTCAAATTCGAATTTTAATTCTAGATCCTGTTTTTGACATCAATTCAAATTCAATTCAATTCTGAATTGTGCACAAGCCTGACATATACACTGTCACTCATACACACACACACACTTACACAAACTTACACTCTCCCGCACTTAAACACACGCACACACACGCTCGCTCTCACACACGCACGCACACACACACACACACACACGCTCGCTCTCACACACGCACGCACACACGCTCACACACACTCACACATTGTCACTTACGCACACACTCGCGTGTGTTTCTCACTGATTCACAATCATCTGTAATATTTCCCATTCTAATGCAACATCTCCTTTTCTGTAATTGAAGAAAGTGATGTCACTTCCTTCCGCTGTCAGTGTGTGTTTGTTGCCATGGTGACTGGAATAACTGGAAGCTGGTGTAGAAGGAGTTCAGAAACACGGATATTGAGATGGAGCTTCCTCGAGCTTCACACACACACACACACACACTCTCTCACTCACTCACACACACACACACTGAACACTGATGGACATGGAGAAAGCAGAATATGTGCTCTTTAAAGAACTCTTGTGATAGTAATGGGAATTATGTTCCTCCTTCAAATGTGTTTAAAAGCTGATGAACGTTATAGTGAGCGGTTGGATAATTCGTATATTCATAATTTCATAAAGTGAAAATCACCGTGTCAAATTTCTAAATGCATGTTATTGTGAACATTTCATCTGTGCCATGTTTATTTTATTTTTTAATGTTTTGACTAGTTAATGTTTTAACAAAATCGTTAAACTTCTCTTAAACCCCGCCCCTTCAAGCTCACGCTCATCTGCATACACGTTGTGGCCACGCCCACATCTCAACATCCAATCAACAACAGCTGCATGGAAACAAAATCCACCTTATATTTACTCTTGTTCTCGTGTGTGTGTGTGTGTGTGTGTGTGTGTGCAGGCATGCCGCCGGTGTTCTGGAGCCGGGAGGACGTGGCTCAGTGGCTTCGGTGGGCCGAGAGAGAGTTCGCTCTGAGACCGATCTCCAGCGGGAGCTTCCAGATGAACGGGAAAGCCCTGATGCTGCTCACTAAAGAGGACTTCAGATACAGATCTCCACACTCAGGTGAGACTCACACACACACACACTCCCTCACTCACTCACACTCACTCTCACTCACTCACTCACTCACTCACTCACACACACACACACATCTGAGATCATGTGTATTACTCCGCTGCTTTATAAACACTGCAGACGCTGGAACAGTGATGTAGTCTCAGAGTGAGGGATTGTGGGTAACGGTGTGGTCGCATCTGTAATCTGGAGCGAAGGAGGATGTTGAATGGTGTGTGTGTGTGCGCGTGTGTGCGTGCGTGTGTGTGTGTGTGCGTGTGTGTGTGTGTGCGTGTGTGCATGTGCATGTGTGTGTGTGTGTGTGTGCGTGTGTGCGTGTGCGTGTGTGTGTGTGTGCGTGTGTGTGTGTGTGCGTGTGTGCATGTGTGTGTGTGTGCGTGTGCGTGTGTGTGTGTGTGTGCGTGTGCGTGTGCGTGTGCGTGTGTGTGTGTGTAATCGAGCCGCAACCGCCATCACCTGCTGGAGCCAGGAGTTCCCCTCGCATCACACACACTGACCAGAAGCGAGAACTGAGAAGTTTGTGTGTGTGTGAGAGAGAGAGAGAGAGATAGCGATAGTGTGTGTGTGTGTGTGTGTGTCAGAGAGAGAGAGATTGTGTGTGTGTGTGTTCTTCCTTTTTGAGAATCATTTCCTTGAAGTTCTTTCAGGAAGCTCTTTAAAATAGGACACAGTTTTCATGAGACAACATGAAGACTGACGACTTCCTTCTAGATGATTTCAAACCCAACAAGCGTTTGTGCGTCAGATGTTCATGTTGTTTACGTGTCGGGCAGAAAGTGTAGAAGTTTAACGAGTCTGTGATCAACGTTTTCATAATTAGTGTCTGTTTTGTGCTTTATATGTTTATTAGATCAGATTACAGTGACAGAACACAGATCCAATGAAAGTAAATACATTTAATTATTAAAAATAAATATAACTATTTAAGTACATAATTATTTATTTACATAATTAAATAATTTTGTTAATTATTTGAATATATATATATATTAAAATAAAACATATTAATATAATTATATGAATTATTTAACAATTTATGTAAATGTATAAGTATATATAGATAATTAAAATTAAAACATTATACAAATATTAAAACGTATATAAATAAAACAATATTAAATATATATTTATATATTATTTTATATATATTATACAATATTAGTATTAAATATGTACAATTTAATAAAAAAAATGTAAATGTCTAACTTTTGAAATGTTAGATATGATGTAAAAAAAATATTTTTACATACATTATATATATATTTTTTTAAATAATTAAAAATATATATCTAAATATAAAAATGTATATACATATAAATAAAGCAAATATTTGTTTGTGTAATTATTATTACATATCACATATAATATACATATATGTATACATAATACATTTTACATATAATATAAATACAAATATTACATATATAAAGAATTTAATGAATGAATTGTTTTGATTTTTACATATGTGTAATTTAATATTTTTTTCACGATTACATTTTATATATATATATATATAAACACACACACACACATAAATATAAATGATATATTTAAATAAATATAATATTTATATAATAGTAATATTGATATTCATATAATAAATGAAAGTATGTATACACATATTTGTGTGATCATCACAGATACAGCATGCAGTAATTATTCATGAATGTGCATATAGACACAGTTGACGATCAGAGACCGTAACGTGTGTGTGTGTGTTGTTGATTGACAGGAGACGTGTTGTACGAGCTTCTTCAGCACATCCTAAAGCAGAGAAAACCTCAGTCGCTCTCATCGTATTTCCCAACTGGATCCTTCCACACACACAACGACACGCAACTGATGCACCACAAACATGAAGGTGAGCTTCATCGTCATCATCATCATCATCCATGACTGTGTTGCTCTCAATGGATACGTTTACATGCAACCAATTCATCCGATAGTAATCGTATTGACGGATCAATCTTCATTTAAAAACACATTAATGGACCCGATTGAGCTCGATCCCAAAGTGTAACCTAACCTTTTTCTAATCCGATCGATTAAAGATTAAAGCGTAATGACGTAGAATAGCGTAATGACGTAGAATAGCGTAATGACGTAGAATAGCGTAATGACGTAGAATAGCGTAATGACGTAGAATAGCGTAATGACGTAGAACGTAGAATAGCGTAATGACGTAGAATAGCGTAATGACGTAGAATAGCGTAATGACGTAGAATAGCGTAATGACGTAGAATAGCGTAATGACGTAGAATAGCGTAATGACGTAGAACGTAGAATAGCGTAATGACGTAGAATAGCATAACGGCCGTTTCACACCGCAAGCGTCAGCGGCGCGTGAGCAGCGCGTATTTTTTTCGGCTGCATGTTAATCAATGAGTGCGTTCACACCGCGAGCAGCAGCAGCGCGTGAGCGTCAAGCAGGAGCGTCGCGTTAGCAGCAGTGAAGCGGGGGTTTCGGCTTTGAGTCTATTTTTGCTGCGCTGCTCACGCTCAATTAAAGTGAAAGCACACTTTTGATGGACAAAATGAATATGATTTCACACAAAACGTGCCCAAAACGCACAGAATTTGCATGTCTAGTGTGTTTTAACAAGAACTGCAGTATGTCAGAAAAGGAAATGAAGACTAACATAAAGAAAAGAGAATTTTATAGTAAAATGTACCCATTAAGCTTGTTTTTAATTATTCAGTTTGGGCTTTGAACAAACTTCAAGTCTATCAAGTTTATGACCAACTTCTAAAAACAAATTTAACAAAAGTCTTTGTAAAGAAATGCTTGCTTATGTAGCCTGGGAGCCGCTGTTGTGACGCTGTACAAACGCTTCCAGTGTGAATACTCGCGCGCGTCTGCAGCTGCAGTGACGATGTAGTTGCGCTGACGTGCTGCTCACGCGCCGCTCATGCTTGCGGTGTGAAACGGCCGTTATGATGTAGAATGACGTAATGACGTAGAATAGCGTAATGATGTAGAATAGCATAATGACGTAGAATGATGTAATGACGTAGAATAGCGTAATGATGTAGAATAGCATAATGACGTAGAATGACGTAATGACGTAGAATAGCGTAATGATGTAGAATAGCATAATGACGTAGAATGACGTAATGACGTAGAATAGCGTAATGATGTAGAATGACGTAGTGACGTAGGATTTTTACTGCGTGATCAATATAAGCAGCGGCTCATACGCTCATTATCTCCAAATTATGACCAGAAATGTATAAATAGTAATTCTGCTGTTTAAAGTGAATAAATAACCAATGTAGGAGAATAGTTATTATGCGCAGACAGCGGGAAACTGTATATTCGTCCAGTGTGCGCATGCCAACAACTATATTGTGATTTGAAGCCTGTGACATACACACACACACCAACCCGATCACATGATCAGCGCTCATGTAAACACTACACTCAGATTCATCAAATAGAACAACTCCAGTCCTGTGTGTAAACGCCGCCACTGAGGGCTCATGGGAAGGTTTGGGCTGAGAACAGTCACACGATCCCGAGAGGAATGTTGACAGAAAAACCAGTTTGACAAGGAAACGAATGAAGACCTTTAGCTCCAGTTTTAGACAAAGAATACATGAGAGCTTCCTGAAAGTCAGACGCGTTCCTCACCCGATCAGACGCTCTTCCGGGATCAGATCAGCGTTAACCCCGTGTTATTCAGCGTCACTGACATATTATTATTATTATTATAAGTTTAAGGTGTGTGTGTTTGATCTCAGTTTGGTCTGTGGGAGCCTCTAGTGGCTCAGGCTGGAACTGCAGTTACTGTGTGTGTCTGTGTGTGTCTGTGTGTTACTGTGTGTTACTGTGTTTTTCTGTTTCTGTGTGTTACTGTGTTTAACAAACTAGCTTCCATGGTGTTCTATTTTAATATATTTTAAAGTGTAATTTATTCCCGTGACCAAAGCTGAATGTTCATCATCATTACTCCAGTCTTCAGTGTCACATGATCCTGCAGAAATCAGGATAATATGATGATCTGATGATCAAGAAACATTTATTATCAGTGTTGAAAACAGTTGTGTACAATTTGTTCAAATAATGCCAACCCTGATTCTCACCCTCTCTCTCTGTGTGTGTGTGTATGAATATGTGTGTGTGTGTGTGTGTGTGTGCGTGTGTGTATATGCATGTATGTGTGTGTGTATATGAATGTGTGTGCATGTGTGTGTGTATATGCATGTATGTGTGTGTGTGCATGTGTGTGTGTGTATATGTATGTGTGTGTGTGTGTCAGATACGGTACGCCGGCCGGCCCGCACCACAGACGCTCAGGCGCTGCAGCCGCCCACCATCGAGCTCCGTCACCGCGCGCGCTCACCGCATCATCACCCGCCAACCCTGCGCTCCTCGGCCGAGGACCCCCAGCAGGCGTCCGTGCAGATGCCCGACAGCAATCACCACCTGCCCGAGGACCTGTACCCGCTGTCCGTGTCCCCGGCCCACAACGGCCACCCGCGCGCCGCTAGCGCTAGCCCAGAGGAGCCGCCACCGCGCGTCATCCAGCTGATGCCCAGCGCCATCATGCACCCGCTGCTGCTGAGCCCGGGGCGCGGCCCGGCACCGGCGGACTTCCGGCACAGTCGCGGCGCCAACCAGGAGAACGGGCGCGAGGTAAAGTCCCCTTTATTTACACACAGGGCTCCCAGGGGCTTGAAGTCCTGGAAATTTTGTATCCGGAAACAAATATATAAAACGGATAGTTCTGGTCCTTGATTCGGACGGATGAGCAGATTTACAGAGATAACAGGAAAATAATGCAACACAGTTTGTCTAGAAGAAAATAGCGTCACAGTCCAGCTTAAGGAAGTTCAGTGATTGGTTCATTTTTGTTGTAAAAAAGTTATTAATTTAGTGAAAAAATTTATTTTCTTGCTAACTAGTTTAGTCTTATCTAAAAATTCTTAAATCAAGATATTATGTCTTGTTTTCTGGGGAAATAAATCAAAATTAAGTGAGTTGTTGCTTAAAAAGAGCTAAATTATCTGCCAATGGGGTCACAAAAAAGATCTTAATTTAAATGGAAAACAATATTATTTTTCTGACCCCATTGGCAGATTATTGTGCTTGTTTTAAGCAAAAACTCACGTCATTTTATTGTTTTTTTAAATGAAGACAAGACATAATTTATGTCATTTCACTTATCTAGTAAATGCTTCTTGATTTAAGAATTTTTAGATATATGGACTGGAAACAGGACACAAATACTAAGTAAGAAAAGCATTTCTCATATAATGGTGTCAGTGCAGGCAGATCAATAATATTGTTGAATATTAAATTCAAAGGTCAAAGGTCAGAGCGCCGTCCACTATGCGGCTCACGGCCTGAGTCTGGCGACTCACCAGCTCCCCCTGCAGGACGAGAGACACTATCGCAACCAGATCATCATGCCTGTCTCTCCGCCCGAGGATCAGGCCACGCCCATGGGCCGCATCGCAGGTTAGACCACGCCCCTCTGCTCACAGCCACACCCCCAAAGCACTGCTGTTCAAAAGATTTGGATCGGTACGATTTTTAAAGTTTTTAAAAGAAGTCTCTTCTGCTCACCAAGGCTGTGTTTATTTGTTTAAAAACACCACCAAAAAAATAAAACTGAAATATTATTATGATGTAAATCATCTGTTTTCTATGTGAATATATAGTAAAGTATAATTTATTCCTGTGATCAAAGCTGAATGTTCATCATATTATCCTGATTTCTGAAGGATCATGTGACACTGAAGACTGGAGTAATGATGCTGAACATTCAGCTTTGATCACAGGAATAAATTACACTTTACTATATATTCATATAGAAAACAGATGATTTACATTCTTATAATATTTCACAATATTACTGTTTTTTGTGTATTTTTAATCAAATAAATGCAGCCTTGGTGAGAAGAAGAGACTTCTTTTAAAAACATTAAAAATCTTACCAATCCAAAACTTTTACTGGTAGTGTAGTTTAAACATGATTATTTTGAGAATGAGTTGAGTGTTGTGAGTGAGTAGTGTTGTGGTGATGATGCAGTATGTTGTGGTGATGATGCGGTGTGTTGTGGTGATGATGAGTTGATGATGCAGTGTGTTGAGGTGATGATGTGGTGTGCTGTGGTGATGATGCTGTGTGTTGAGGTGATGATGCGGTGTGTTGTGGCGGTATGTTGTGGTGATGATGCGGTGTGTTCTGATGGTTTGATGATGCGGTGTGTTGTGGTGATGATGCGCTGTGTTGTGGTGTGTGTTGTGGTGATGAGTTGATGATGCGGTATGTTGTGGTGATGTGTTGATGATGCGGTATGTTGTGTTGATGATGCAGTATGCTGTGGTGATGATGCGGTATGTTGTGGTGATGATGTGTTGATGCGGTATGTTGTGGTGATGATGTGTTGATACGGTGTGTTGTGGTGATATGTTGATGCGGTATGTTGTGGTGATGATGTGTTGATGATGCGGTGTGTTGTGGTGATGATGTGTTGATACGGTGTGTTGTGGTGATATGTTGATGCGGTATGTTGTGGTGATGATGTGTTGATGCGTTATGTTGTGGTGATGATGTGTTGATGATGCAGTATGTTGTGGTGATGATGTATTGATACGGTGTGTTGTGGTGATGTGTTGATGCGGTATGTTGTGGTGATGATGTGTTGATGATGCGTTATGTTGTGGTGATGTGTTGATGATGCAGTATGCTGTGGTGATGATGCGGTATGTTGTGGTGATGATGTATTGATGATGCGGTATGTTGTGGTGATGATCCGGTGTGTTGTGGTGATGATGTGATGATGATGCGGTATGTTGTGGTGACGATGTGTTGATGATGTGTTGTTGATGCAGTATGTTGTGGTGATGATGCGGTATGTTGTGGTGATGATGTGTTGTTGATGCAATATGTTGTGATGATGATCCGGTGTGTTGTGGTGATGATGCGGTATGTTGTGGTGATGATGTGGTATGTTGTGGTGATGATGTGTTGATGATGCAGTATGTTGTGGTGATGATGTGTTGATGATGCGGTATGTTGTGGTGATGATCCGGTGTGTTGTGGTGATGATGTGTTGATGATGCGGTATGTTGTGGTGATGATGTGTTGATGATGCAGTATGCTCTTGTGATGATGCGGTATGTTGTGGTGATGATGTGGTATGTTGTGGTGATGATGTGTTGATGATGCGGTATGTTGTGGTGATGATGTTTTGATAATGCGGTATGTTGTGGTGATGATGCGTTGATGATGCGGTGTGTTCTGTTGATGAGGTATGTTGTGGTGATGATGTGGTATGTTGTGGTGATGATGTGGTGTGTTGTGGTGATTATGTGTTGATGATGCGGTGTGTTGTGGTGATGATCCGGTGTGTTGTGGTGATGATGTATTGATGATGCGGTATGTTGTGGTGATGATGTGGTATGTTGTGGTGATGATGTGTTGATGATGCGGTATGTTGTGGTGATGATGTTTTGATAATGCGGTATGTTGTGGTGATGATGCGTTGATGATGCGGTGTGTTCTGTTGATGAGGTATGTTGTGGTGATGATGTGGTATGTTGTGGTGATGATGTGGTGTGTTGTGGTGATTATGTGTTGATGATGCGGTGTGTTGTGGTGATGATCCGGTGTGTTGTGGTGATGATGTATTGATGATGCGGTATGTTGTGGTGATGATGTGTTGATGATGCAGTATGCTGTTGTGATGATGCGGTATGTTGTGATGATGAGTTGATGTGGTATGTTGTGGTGATGATGTGTTGATGCGGTGTGTTGTGGTGATGATGTGTTGATGATGCGGTGTGTTGTGATGATGAGTTGATGTGGTGTGTTGTGGTGATGATGAGTTGATGCGGTATATTGTGGTGATGATGCGGTGTGTTGTGGTGATGATGTGTTGATGATGCGGTATGTTGTGGTGATGATGAGTTGATGATGCGCTATGTTGTGGTGATGATGCGGTGTGTTGTGGTGATGATGTGTTGATGATGCGGTATGTTGTGGTGATGATGTGTTGATGATGCGCTATGTTGTGGTGATGATGCGGTATGTTGTGGTGATGATGATGCGCTATGTTGTGGTGATGATGCGGTATGTTGTGGTGATGATGTGTTGATGATGCGCTATGTTGTGGTGATGATGCGGTATGTTGTGGTGATGATGATGCGCTATGTTGTGGTGATGATGCGGTATGTTGTGGTGATGATGCGGTATGTTGTGGTGATGATCTGTTGATGATGCGGTATGGTGTGGTGATAATGCGCTGATGATGCGGTGTGTTGTGGGCGT
>JAULUF010000009.1:57692500-57700000 GCA_031834385.1 Semotilus atromaculatus
AGAGTGAGTGTGTGTGTGTGTGTGTGTGTGAGGGAGGGAGAGAGAGAGAGATTAATTGTGTGTGTTTCAGTCAGTCAATCAGTGTGTGTTAAGCTCAGGGAAGAGCAGCATATCTGTTTTCTCAACCTTATTCTCTTTTTTTTTTGCCGTTTTACGGCTCATTTTTAAAGTTAATATAAATTAATAATTTATTCAAACAGGAGAAGCGGGAAACATTCATCGGAATAATCTCGTTTATTCTGCGGTAGCGGTTAATGACGGTTGGTGACGGTTACGCGCTCAACTCGCGCTCGGATGTGAATCATGTGAAATCGCCGATGCGCCGCTGACCGAACCGAACCGAAGAGAACTGAACCGAACCGGAACCCTGGAGCGATCGAACTGCGACTCCCGCTGGACTGTTCGAGCTGATCGGATGGATTGATCAGGAGTAACGTTAGTTCAGGTGAATAATCCTGTTCCTTCATTCACATTCACGTTTTAATCTGGCGCGAGAAGTCAGTCAGAACGCTGACGGATACAAACAGATAAAACAATTTATATATATATTTAAAGTTTAATATATGAATTATATAAAAGAAAGTTTAAAATGGTTTATTGATTGTTTTGTGACTGACATGAAAATCTATGGGAAGCCATTTCTGCGACACGGACTTCCATACATTACAAAACATTACAAAAAACACCTTTGGTAAATCATAATTGAAGTTAAAAGTCAAAATTAGGATTTACAAAATCTTAACAAAATTATGACAAAGTCTTTTTACATAAAGACATAAAGTTGCTTTTAATGGTAGTAGGCCTACATCGTAATTTTTTGTGTCATAATTGTGACATAAAAGTCAAAATTATATCCTGCTGTGTCATCATTTTGGGGGGGGGTTATGTCATAATCAAGATTTTTTAAAATTATTATTATTTTTTTATTGACATATTTGTCGAACATTAACAAAAAGACTTCCATAGATTAAAATTGTACAGCCAACCCTAAGCTTACATACACATTATACATCACAATATACATAACATTCCCATCAGTAGGCTAAGTAAATTTAAGCTAAGTTAAGGAACCATCAAAAAAGAAAATATATAATAATAACAATAATACAAATAAAAACAAATGAACAAATAGATAAATAAAGTAGGGGAGTATGACATTTTTCAAATTATAAAATCAAAAGATAATCAAGATTATCCAAAGCATGATTTTTTTTCTTATGTGGCAGAAATACTGACTTTGATGTAAAATATATTTGATGAGCCATGATACCATGTGGACTGCTTTGCTTTATTTTTATGGTATTTTTTGTTTATTATTATAATTAATAAAATAATTGCCATAGATAGAAATATAGGTAATAATCATGTAGTGTTTGTTCCGTATCTGACGCAGTTTACCACAGTACTGATAGTGAACTATACAACATCACACACACACACACACACACACACACACACACACATTAAGAAAGGAAACACATTTTGGAAAGAAACTGATGTGTGTAGAAGTGCCATACCTTGAATAAAATAAATAAAAATCACTGGTGTACTTTTTAAAATTTTATTTTGTAAGTGAGCGTTGAATTTATTTTTGAAATTATTAATTTAGCTATTTAAATGACAGTATGACATGTTTGTTAATTTCCTTATATATATATATATATATATTTTTTTTTTTTTGTATGGTTACGAAACACATTATCCCATTAGACTCGGCCATTTAATATCTTTAGTGTAAATATGGTCGCCGAAAATGGCCTTGTTTTCATTAGTTTTGCTGAAATGAAAATTCTGTGATATTTTGAAGATGTTCGTACCCAAACAGTGAGGCATCAGTGACTTCCACAGTATTTTTATTTCTCTATACTATAGAAGTAAATGGGGTCCGTCAGCGTTCGGATACCAGCATCCTTCAGAAGAACAAAGAGATTTATACGTTTGGAACAAATTTAGGGAGAATAAATTGTACGTTTATTTTAAGTAGAAACAAATGCATAAATAAATCATAAGCTAGCCGTTGATATTGTGTTTCAGTGCTTTTATAACCGCTCTGATAATCATCATTGTTGCCACTCGTCTTCACTAGTCATCGCATGATAAAGTCACCATGAAACACTTATTTTATTTTATTTTTTGTGAATATTGCTGTGTATGTTATTAATGATCTGTCCATGCACATCATAATGTTTTTCACATTCATGCACCCTGGTAATCTGTAATCAAAAACTAGTCACACACTCCTAATCTAAAGTTGCCATTGTATATTATTAAGAGTATTAGGCTCTTTAACTGAAGCTTTTGTTCTCTTGCTGTGGATGGAAGCGTCGGCTAAACGCACGGATGTAAAACACGAGCACCACGTCGTTTCAATAGTTACAGCACAGTAATACACAGAATCAATGATGCAAACGTCATCAAATATGAGTCAAATTCAAATGCTCTAAAATGTCAATACAGAATATTATTCAGATCAATTCTGAACTGTAAATGTTGCAAAAGAAATCGATTCAGATGTAAGGAAGTTCAGTTCTATAGATAGATAATATCACTGAATATTCAGTGTCGTTTAAACCCCACATATTTTAAAATAATATCAATAACCCCTCCTGTCCAGCACCTGTCAATAGCAAACCACAACGACCCAATCACCATCATCCGCCAGCGGCTCATCTGCATCTGTTGGTGTCGGTGTTGTTTTCCATGATAAAGATGTACGTGTAGGGCTGGATGATTAATCGAAAAATAATCGAAACCGAAATTCAGAGCCTATAACCGACGTAATTTTACCATGTCGGTTTTTTCGGTTTTTTAATCCTATTAATATTTCCGCCCACTGTGTGTTAATGTACTTTCCCTTTAAAACATATTACCGCGCGCGACTGCGCGTCGTCACTTGAGTCCGCCTAGTCCAGTCTGCGACACTGAGGGGCTGTTTACACCTGGTCACATCGCATTCCAGACGGAACTGGACAAGTGTAAATGCATCTGGTTGTTGAAACCACATATGTACATTTTACTCCTCCCAAAAATGCTAAAAAATAAACGTGTGAGAGCGTGTTATAGGCTATATGTCATGTTAGTCAGATATGACGACGCTACTGCGACACGCATCACCTCAGATGAGCAACTGAGCGTCTATTCATCAAGCCAACGCGCCGCAAACTATCGCAAATCAAAGTGAAAGTAAGTCGCAGACGCTTAACACACAATCATCTTCATTAAAAGTAAAGAAACGAAATGATCTTACCAGTTCTGTTAACGCTCTCTCTTATTGCTGTCTTTGATTTTAAAATTAGCTGATGATCAATAAAATGCAGCAATATCTGTTGCTTTCAGTGACGTGCACTCCATTAAATCTGCATATAGCGCGGGAATTGAAGATCGGATTTATATCCGTTTTGCAAAAAACACATTTATGTGACCAGGTGTAAATGGAATCGTTTTGATAAATCAGATAGCTATCCAATCTGAGAAAACGCATGAAGTGGCCAGGTGTAAACAGCCCCTGAGACAACATGGAGGGGAACTCAAACACAGAGGAACCGCTTGTGGCAAAGAAACACGCAGTGTCCGTCGTTTGAACACATTTTGGTTTTGATAAAGACGACACCGATCAAACCCAAGTCAAATGCAAACACTGCAGAAAAACTTTAAGCCATTTTAATTTCAAGCATTGTATGCTTTGTTTCAATTGTTTGTTTTGTTTCAATTGTTTGTTTGATTCAGTTGTTTGAAATATTTAATAAATAAGCATTAAAGGGTCATGAAACCCCCCTCTTTCAGCTCAAGTCTAGCTCACAATCTTTTTGAAAAATGCAACTTAAATGGGCGTGGACGGCTGTGAGAAGAAGTGAGGGAGTGGGTGTGTCTGGCCACCACTGTCATTGCCAGTGGCCGATGCATCGACTGTCACTAAAAAGCAGTGATAAAAACGTGAGGAAATGCTAGATTTTTTTTAATGTCATTATAAAATATATAGTTGTTTATATAGATACTATAAATGCATATATTTGAAAATAATTAATTTTCCTCTTAAAAAAACGCTCCGTGCATAACCTAGATCTACGCGCCCCCTGAACCCCCATAATAAAGATCGCTCTTTGGAGCTGGAAGACTTCTCATTTTAGACACAGACACACACACATACCTCTGAATTGATAGAAAAGTCCTCGGGACTTGGTACCGCATCACTCGCAAGACGCAAACTGCATTGGTTGTCTTGTCAACAAGGCGAAATCCACCATTCTCCAGTTCTCGAAGCTAATATTTGCTAATATTAAAACTCAGTCTCATTAATAATTATGAGACACAGATGAGTCATCAACGCACTATACTGTGCACTGCCACGTCACAGCCTGTGATGAAGATTTTAAACCCGGAAGACGAAAAAAGCGGAAGAAAACTAAAATTTAACCATTTGAATCATACTATTAAATCTAACAGATGCTAACATTGTCTTCAATGGTGTTCAACACACATACCTCTGTTAAAATCTCCGAAAATTTGGTTTGCGGTTTCATGACCCTTTAATAGCTATCTGTGTGGTTCCTTATTTTAGAATCCAAAAGATAGGATTATGCACTCTTTCATTAGAAAAAATAACCGTGAACATATTTACAATATAAGTCTTGCCAGTGACATAAGAATGATTTTTTTTTAAATAATCGTTCAATAATCGTAATCGAAGTAACTTGTTTGATTAATCGCGATTATGATTTTAGCCCAAATCGTTACAGCCCTATGTACGTGTGTTTATCAGTCGACTCTAACACACTTCAGGCCTCAGATCTGCTGGTTTATTCACACACACACACACACACACATGTCTCTGTACGCCTGCTTGACACTTTACACAGATTATAACAAAACCAGCGAGAGTGTAGAAACTAGACGTCTGACGAGTCGCCGCTTCAGGCGCTGGAATTAATCAACTTCTCTTTCTTTTTTCTTTGTTAACTCTGGTTATTATTACACTGCGATCTGACAGACAAACACACAGAATGAAGGCGCAGATACACTTCATCTCGAGCGGTGTGTGTGTGTGTGTGTGCTATTATTGGCCGTCCTCATCATCACCTTGAGTCCTGCATTAATCTGGACTCATGTTGGTCTCTGGACATATTGAGACGAGGAGAGATCGACCCTGACCGTAGACGTACGGCCTCAGATGAAGCAAACACGAGCGTCTTCCTTCTGTTGTTTACAGCACTAATATCTAAACATTCTTAAATCAAGATTCATTTACTGGAGAAGAAGCAAAAATGACTTTGTTTCCCTGAAATATTGATCAAAATGAAGTGCTTAAACCAAGAGCAAATATCCACCAATAATGTAAGAAAAATATTGGTTTTCCTTTAAATTAAAATGCCCCTATTATGCTATTTTAAAACTTTCTACTTTAGTTTTAGATTGTCCTACAACAGGTCAAAGGTCAAAAACCCTTTCCTCTCAGTGTCTGAAACGCTTCGTTCGGAGATTCAGTCTCTAAGCCCCGCCTCTCTGAGAGCTGCTCTGCTGTGATTGGTCAGAAAGCAAACGCTCATTATCATATGTGAGTCTCAGCTCTTGATCACAGTGATACGAACAGTAACGATGGCGTGGGTTTACCGTATCAATCTCAGAAAACAGCGTCTTCTCCACACGAACAACACGAACCAAACTCTCCAGTCTCAGATAAACAGTGTTTGGGGGCGGGGCTAAGAGACGCTGCTCAGCCAATCAGGACCAGAGGCGGGCATTATGCTAATTAGTTACATGTGAGACTGGAATTACTGACTCGTTTCAGCAGTTTCTTCTTTCTTTTAGGAGACAATAACTCTGTTTGTCGAGCAACTTTACAGAGCTTTTGCATTCACACACGGCTCTATTACACACTGCATGAATATAATTTAACTTTATTTATTTATTTTTGTTATTTGTGCTGGAAGACCAGACTGTAGCACTGAGGATGAGCATAGTTCCTGCAGAGATCTGATTGGTTTAATGGCTGTTTTGAAGTTGTTTCAGATGCAGTTTGAGGTTATCGGCTCTCTGCACGAACGCACTAGCGGCAAAACTTTAATAAAATTCATTTTCTCAGAAATGGAGACAACGATTTTAGAAACTGATTCGCTAGCCGGGTGATATGAGAGAATACTCACCGTCAAAGCTGTCGATGTAGCTCGAAATATATAATTTAAAGCCTCTTACTCTTATGTGTGACAGAAAACTGCCTCAATATTGTTAACATCATTCACGTTAACCGCGGGAAGTTCTTGTAATTTGCCATTATCTCCACCTAATGCAAAAAGCGTCTTCTGACGCAGTGGGATGGGACTGGGCGGCCTGAGACAACGCGGACGCGATCTGCCTAGTGCTAAACCTCATAACCAGACATCACTTCCTGTCCCGTCTGCGTCCAATCAGAGCGCGCACGACACGTCTAAAAATAGCCAGCGTTTCTGACGCCTTTCATCACACTTTTGTCAGAAAGCAAGTTCATGCTGAGTGATGCGCACCGGGAGACGGAGATGGGAGAGGACTGATGGAAACGGAGGACGGGGTGAAAGTACGGTAAATGTCTCTTGATTTCAGAACGTTTAGATATTTGTGCTGGAAAACGACTCAGAGACACTGAGGAAGAACACGATTTGGATTTTGACCAATCAAGGTCAGTTTTCTATGCGAATCTGCTCTGAAGACGGAAGGCCGGTTGGTGGAAAGGTCATGTTGGGGGTCAAAGGTCAATGAGCCGTCAGAAAGCGTCTCCCACGGGGCCTTGAAATTCGTGAAAGTTTATGAATCGGAAAAAAATTATAATTGTCTGGCGCATCTGTGGAAATTTTTGTAAATTCAAGAAAGTGCTTGAATTTATTCTGTGAAACTAAAAAAAAAAAGTGAATATCGTGCAAAAGTTATAATTGTGATGATTATGGCTTACAGCTTATGAAAACACCAAATTCAAAATCTCAGAAAATTAAAAGAGTGTGTAAAGAGTGTGTGTCTGTCGCCAAAGAGTGTGTGTCTGTGTGTCGGCAAAGAGTGTGTGTGTGTGTGTGTCGGCAAAGAGTGTGTGTCTGTTGGTAAAGAGTGTGTGTCTGTTGGCAAAGAGTGTGTGTCTGTTGTGTGTCTGTTGGCAAAGAGTGTGTGTCTGTTGGCAAAGAGTGTGTGTCTGTTGGCAAAGAGTGTGTGTGTGTGTTGGCAAAGAGTGTGTGTGTGTCGGCAAAGTGTGTGTGTCTGTTGGCAAAAAGTGTGTGTGTGTGTTGGCAAAGAGTGTGTGTGTGTCGACAAAGAGTGTGTGTCTGTTGGCAAAGAGTGTGTGTCGGCAAAGTGTGTGTCTGTTGGCAAAAAGTGTGTGTGTGTGTGTTGGCAAAGAGTGTTTGTGTGTGTCGGCAAAGAGTGTGTGTCTGTTGGCAAAGAGTGTGTGTGTGTGTGTCGGCAAAGAGTGTGTGTCTGTTGGCAAAGAGTGTGTGTGTGTCGGCAAAGAGTGTGTGTGTGTGTGTCGGCAAAGAGTATGTGTGG
>JAULUF010000009.1:57707500-57722500 GCA_031834385.1 Semotilus atromaculatus
GTTACTAATTTTTAGTAGGCCTCCCACACACACACTCTCACACACACACACACACACACTCTCACACATACACTCAGACTCTCACACACACACACACTCTCACACATACACTCAGACTCTCACACACACTCACACTCACACTGTCATAGACTCATATAAATGTCAGCAGTAATTAATTCCAGTGTGCAGCATTATGTAAATAATTGAGTTGCTGTAGTGAGAATAGTTCGTTATCAGCTCAACACTATCATCTTCATCATCATCACCATCTTCACCATCATCATCTTCATCATCACCATCTTCATCATCATCATCACAGCTCTGTGTGAAAAAAGCAACATCAGTCACACTTCATGTCACTGTTACATCCGTAACGATCTGATCATTGATGTATTATTAGAGTTTTTAATTTAGATCTCTCACACACACACACTCGCTCTCTCACTCACTCCCTCCCTCACACACACACACACTCTGAGACTCACACACACACTTACACACACACTATACGTATATAGCTATATATTGTTATTTTAGCTATTTGGCACTAGATTTTAGTATTATTTGAAGTGTTGTGTGTGTGTGTGTGTGTGTGTGTGTGTGTGTGTGTGTGTGTGTGTGTGTGTGTGTGTGTGCAGTGGTGCATGAGGTGCGTTCGGGCACATGTGAGGTGGTGGCGCTGCATCGCTGCTGCAATAGGAACAAGATCGAGGAGCGATCGCTGACGGTGAAGTGCTCCTGCTTCCCGGGACAAGTGGCGGGAACGACCCGAGCGGCTCCGTCCTGCGTCGACGGTACACACACACACACACACACACACCACCGATTCTCTGAGTAGGGATGCAGCGAGGTGAAAAATAATATACCGATAACCGATAATTCTTTAGATTTTAATTTGAATTACTATTAGGAATTTCAGTTTCAATGTTAATGATAATATTACAAATCAGGAAACTAGTAAACGAGTAAAATAAAGCATGCACTTTCTTGATTAGTGCTTATAGGCCAACGTGCAAAAAGATAATCAAGATAACAATTTTGAGGACAAATAATTGTGATTATCAGTTTAACCTTTATGCAGCATGACTAAAATATAGGGATGCACCGATATGAAAATTTTGGCCGATACGATAACCGATATTCGTTATATTCGAAAGCCGATAACCGATATATTTACAGAAAAATCTAAACCCAAATTTTTATATAATTTTTGAGAGCCTGATTACAAAAACCAAAGTCTCATCATTAAAATTCATGTCCCAAACACACAATTATGATGTTCTCGTTATAATTTTATGTAGCCGATATGACTGACCCGCGCTGCACTGAACCATATTTTCCTTTTTTTTTGTGTTATACTAATCATATTTCAAGCAATTCAAAACCATCATGGTGAGCATCTGAAGTGTCTCAGCTGAAGGAAATAATACATTATTTATCGGCCAATATATCGGTTATCGGCTTTCAATTGTAAAGGATTATCGGTTATTGTATCAGCCAAAATTTCTGTGTTAAAAAATTCATTTTAATTTCGGTGCATCCCTAGAAATAATCAAATTTTAATTGGCTTTATATATATGCCAAATTTTCTTGTCAAGCCTATAACAATAACATTAAATATGAACATATACAGTGCTTAGCATAAGTGAACGCACCCATGCTAAAGTTGACTAAAAATATGAATAAAAAATCATGTTTTGCAAATTGATCTTAATGCCTTAAAAAAAAGGAAACCAGTTTTCTTTGTGAATGAGTAATGTATAGTAAATAAATAAATGTTCTTCCTTGAACTACAGGGGCATAAGTCAGGACACCCTGTGTTAGATCCCCATAGAGACTGCAGATTTATATTTTTAAAGCCCAGTTATTTCATGGATCCTGGATACTGTGCATCCTGATGAAGTTCCCTTGGCCTTTGGGATTAAAATATCCCACATCATCACACACCCGTCACCACACCTAGAGATCGGCATGGTTTTATCTCAGTTAGCCTAATAGCTTGTTTGATTAGCATTGAGAGATGATCTTATGGTAAAAGCGCCGCCTAGTGGTTGAAGTAGTCAACTACTCCACTGGTCTATGCAAGCCCTAGAAAGCAGAATGTCATACACACCTAGGATGGCTTGAGGGAGAGTAAATCATGGGCTAATGTTCATTTTTGTGTGCACGATCCCTTTAATGAGCAGGGCGAGGGCCAGGCCGGTTCTGGTGGGTTCGGGCCCCTGAGTGCCGTCTGACCTATTCACTGACATTCTGTCTCTGACATTCTCTGCAAATTAAAGTCCGGCTCTGATGTCCTCCATCGTGTCTGAAGCCCCTGCTAGTCATCACGCACACACTGACCCGCCGTCACACACACACTCACACACTCTCTCTCCGTGTGCAGCCTCCATCGTGGCGCAGAAGTGGTGGTGTCAGATGCAGCCGTGTCTGGATGGAGAGGAGTGTAAAGTCCTGCCGGATCTCCGAGGCTGGAGCTGTGCCACCGGGAACAAGATCAAGACCACCAAGGTATGAGACAGCAGCATATGACCCTGGGCCATAGATCCCGTCACGAGTCTTATAACCAACAATACATGTGTATGGGTCAAAATTATAGATTTTTCTAGAGATGCACCGATTACTATTTTCATTGAGTTTGACCTGCCGATACCGATTTAATTTTTCCTAACCACTTTACAGCACACACAAATATTTATTTTTTGTTTAATTGAACATTTTACTATTTGCATAGAACATAATTTTTTTAACAGATAATCGCTATAAAATAGAACTATATAAATTACCCCTGGTGTGGGAAACTCACACACATCTAAAGTGCAGTGTTATGGAAGAACCATTTCCTTTTCACATCCAGTATCCAATAATTTTTTTAGATATATATTTAGCAAACTAAACCTCTGTATGAAAACAGGTAATGGTAATAAAATAATATATAAATAAAAATGTAAATAAATATAGCCTTGCAGTATAAAGATATTTCTCAAAACACACACACACACACACACACACACACACACACACACACAGGCCTATTACAATCACTCGTACAAACTGAATAATAAAAACAAGTTTAAATGGGTTCATTTTCTATAAATATTTCTGAGTCTACGGTTTTTTTTCTGACTTAGCCTACTCCAGTAACTTGTAACTCCAGTAACTAACTCCAGTTCTTGATAAAACACACAAATTCTGTGCATTTTGGGCACTTTTGTTGTGAAATCATATTTAGGCTATTTTGTCCATTAAAAGTGTGCTTTCACTTTAATTGAGCGTGAGCAGCAGCCAATAGACTCGGTGCGGAACCGTTTCGCTGCTGCTCACGCGACACTCCCGCACGACGCTCCCGCTCGACGATCCCGCTCAACGCTCCCGCTCCTCCCGCACGACGATCCCGCACAGCGCTCCCGCTCCTCCCGCACGACGATCCCGCTCCTCCCGCACGACGATCCCGCACAGCGCTCCCGCTCCTCCCGCACGACGATCCCGCTCCTCCCGCACGACGATCCCGCACAGCGCTCCCGCTCCTCCCGCACGACGATCCCGCTCCTCCCGCTCGACGATCCCGCTCCTCCCGCACGACGCTCCCGCTCCTCCCGCTCGACGATCCCGCTCCTCCCGCTCGACGATCCCGCTCCTCCCGCTCGACGATCCCGCTCCTCCCGCACGACGCTCCCGCTCCTCCCGCACGACGCTCCCGCTCGACGATCCCGCTCAACGCTCCCGCTCCTCCCGCACGACGATCCCGCACAGCGCTCCCGCTCCTCCCGCACGACGATCCCGCTCCTCCCGCACGACGATCCCGCACAGCGCTCCCGCTCCTCCCGCACGACGATCCCGCTCCTCCCGCACGACGATCCCGCACAGCGCTCCCGCTCCTCCCGCACGACGATCCCGCTCCTCCCGCTCGACGATCCCGCTCCTCCCGCACGACGCTCCCGCTCCTCCCGCACGACGCTCCCGCTCCTCCCGCACGACGCTCCCGCTCGACGATCCCGCACGACGCTCCCGCACGACGCTCCCGCTCCTCCCGCACGACGCTCCCGCTCCTCCCGCACGACGCTCCCGCTCCTCCCGCACGACGCTCCCGCACGACGCTCCTCCCGCACGACGCTCCCGCTCGACGATCCCGCTCTACGGTCTCGCTCCTCCCGCACGACGCTCCCGCTCGACGCTCCCGCTCCTCCCGCACGACGATCCCGCACGACGCTCCCGCTCCTCCCGCACGACGATCCCACACGACGCTCCCGCTCCTACCGCACGACGCTCCCGCTCGACGATCCCGCTCTACGCTCCCGCTCCTCCCGCACGACACTCCCGCTCGACGATCACGCACGACGCTCCCGCTCCTCCCGCTCAACTCTCCCGCTCCTCCTGCGCGACGCTCCGGCTCCTCTCACTCGACGCTCCCGCTCGACGCTCCCGCGGTCGCCGGTCACCAGCCGATCAATTGGTGCATCTCTAGATTTTTCTTTTATGCCAAAAAGTATTAGATCACGTTCCATGAAGATATTTTGTACATTTCCGACCGTAAATATATAAAACATTTATTTCTGTGAGTGGATGCAGCACAAGCACGAACACAAATGCACAACTTTAAAGGAGATTTTCTCAATGTTTAGATTTTGGTGCACCTCAGATTCCAGATGTCCAGATGTGTGTGTGTGTGTGTGTGTGTGTGTGTGGGTGTGTGTGTGGGTCAGCTGAAGGTCACATCAGTCAGTCTTTGGGATCGTTTGTTCCCAGCTCTCGAGGAGATGAAGCTTTTAGCCCATTAATGACTAGTGTGTCACCGCGACACCCGTCCCCGTCAGGAGCCGCTCCAGAGCAGATCGCTGCTTTAATTAGAAGCTTTTAATAGTAACCCAATGCAAATGTCCTTCTCCTGGTTATGACGACTGTACGAGCTCGTTCAACTTCTATCAATTATTTAAAGGGCCTCGCCAAACCCGTCTGGAGCCTAATTATTGATCCTAAATATCCGCGGTTATCTTCAGACGCTGCAGATTAACCAGGCCGACCTCAAAACTGGGTTATCTTTCTGTTCTGTATGAAACACTAAACTAATGCCGGTTCCGGCTTTCATTTCCCATGTTTCGGGCGGCACAGATTTCCTCGGACCGGGATCAGCTCTGGTGAACACTGGAAACCGGATACAGGTGAGCTGAGCTGCAAACACACAAGCCCATCTTCATCATCTTCATCATCATCATCATCACATCATCATCATCATCACCATCTTCATCATCATCACATCACCATCTTCATCATCATCACATCACCATCTTCATCATCATCACATCATCATCACCATCTTCATCATCATCACATCAGCATCACATCATCATCATCTTCATCATCATCACCATCACATCATCATCTTCATCATCTTCATCATCATCATCTTCATCATCATCTTCATCATCACCATCATCTTCAGAGAAACCCATCAGATCTCTGCCTGTAAAACTCAAATATGCGACTGATGTTTAATGTGCTTCACACACACACACACACACACACACACACACACACACACACCAGTCAAGAGTTTTGGATCGGTAAGATTTTAATGTTTTTAAAAGGAGTCTCTTCTGCTCACCAAGGCTGTGTTTATTTGATTAAAAATACAGTAATGTTGTTATGACAATTTAAAATAACAATTTAAAGTGTAATTTATACGGCATTTCAGGATGTTTGTAAACAACAGACACCAGACACTTCCGGGTGTCCGAGCGCGAGCGGCTCCTCCTGACTCTGACCGGCCACTGACCGTCATACGGTAGTTAAAACATGGTTATTGATCAAAGTTGAAACGATGATGAAAACACGTTATCTTTGGGCTCGCGCTGCCAGATATACAGCAACATGTGTAACGTTAGGGGTTTTACCGATTCCCCGCGGGTGAGGAGGTTATGGCGCGTGGACGTCGTGTCGTCAAAAGCTGGAAATCTGAATGATCCCCTAAATTACATGATTCATCAACGTTCACATTTCTGCTGCCAACCCTGCTATACTTCAGCTCTGCGTCGTGTATTCTCAAAACGGTCCATCTACAGAATCATAGCCGGGGAAATTCGAGACTAATAATAGTAAACGTGTCTGTTTTGAAGATCAGACTCACTGCTGAAGTAAAGAGGGCTGCAAACTCTCACGCATTGGCCGTGAGACTCACGCTATTGTCACTTTTCACACACTTTCGCCACCCGGAAGAGCATCTATTACTGTTGTGACGTCATGGTGAAGTGTCGTATTCCTGTGACCAAAGCTGAATGTTCATCATCATTACTCCAGTCTTCAGTGTCACATGATCCTTCACAAATCAGGATAATATGAGGATCAAGAAACATTTATGATTTTAATTAAGAACACTTTACTATTCACATAGAAAACAGATTATTTATGTTATTTATTTTTTTATCAAATAAACACAGCCTTGGTGAGCAGACGAGACTTATTTTAAAAGCATTAAAAATCGTACCGATCCAAAACTTTGACTGGTAGTGTGTGTCAGTCATTCTCTTCACAAACACACTTTATCAGATGTTTTGTGGTGTTTGGAAGCTTTATAAAACTGAATATTGATTGATCGGACAGCTGACGCACTACGGCGACTATAGTAGCTCGTTTTAGCCAACCATTACATAAAAACTATATATTTTAAGTTAATTGCAAAGTATACATTCGCTTACAAGGTTTTGCTCGCCGCGATTCTGATGGCGTTTCAGCACAGCATCATGGGAAATGTAGTTTTTCACCATGAATTCAGCCGTTAAACACGATTATCTTGAGAACGATTTTAAATAATGTGTGCTGACGAGAAGCTAATACTGTTGATTAGCATTCTCGTAGATCACAGTCGTGTTAAAAACTAATTTCCCTATGGAGAACATAGAGTTTCTACTTCCTATTGTGCGTCATTGGTTCAGTCATGTGATCTGCACTGCATCTGAAACTCAAGCACACACAGTAACTCTATATGGTCTATGGGTGTAAACATGCTTCGTAATGATGTTTTCCTGTTTCAGATCACGGATTATCTCACAGGATCACTGGGACTCTGTGAACTCTGCGATCACGAACTCTGGCGGACGTTTGCTTCCTGTGTTTCTAATATGAATGTTCATGTATCCTCATATCAAGTAAGACCACTGCGGGGTTTCTGTAGATAATGATGCTCATAATAAACCATGATTGTCTTAATCTAGTCCGTCTTTCTAGTTGTGTCTCTAGGCCTTTAATGACCCTCATGTGACTCAATCATTTCACTGTAAAAGAAACAGTTTAAGTACAAAAATACAGTAAAAAATGTTTTAAAAAAATACAAAAGCCCTTTTGACGTCCATCATAAAAACACTGATGCACAAGATACAGACATGATGCATCCAAGTTTAACACAAGCTGAGGGAAATACTAATATATAGTAAAAATGTAAATGTATTTACTGAATAATTTAAAACTGTAATTTACAGCCAAAAAAATCCAACTTTCCTTTTGGCGTCCATGATAAAACACTGACGGATGAGGAAAGACATGATGAACCACACGCTAATATAGATATATAGAAAACACTAAAATAATGCAAAAAATAAACATTTATGAAGTACAAGAAACATAGTTATTCAAATGAAAAACCATCAAACAGGGAATTCTGGGAATGTAGCTTTTTAATTATGAAAATGGCACATTTAACTCAAATGTTTACTGTAAGATTACTGTATAAATCAGTAAACCGGTTTTATATCGTTTTTTAATAGTCTTTTTTTGTTTGTTTTGTTTTGTGTTACACCCTATTATTATTATTAGTTACTATTTTATTTTTTATTGTTATTTTATTCATTTTTTTTTGTAGTTTTAGACTTTTGTTTTTCTTTTTATTGTATTGTATTTTATTTAGTTTTACACATATTTTTGTTTGTTATATTATTTTTTCTTTATTGATATTTTAGTTTTAGTTTTTTTTGTTTTAGACTCAATTTTTTCTTTCATATTTTTATTTAATTCTATTACATTTCTTTTATTAGACTATAAATATAATATTTTTGCTTTGCTTTGTGTCAGCTCCTATTATTGTTTTTTTATTCAGTTTTTTTGTATAGTTTTAGACTCTATTGTTTTTCTTTTTATTGTATTTTATTTAGTTTTACACCTGTTTGATTTGCATTATTTATGTTATAATACTATTCTATCTTTATTCATGATTTTAGTTTAGTTTTAAGGCCTTTTTTCTATTTAGTTTTTTGTTTTAGACATAATTTTTTCTCTCATATATTATTATTATTATTATTATTATTATATATAATGACTGTTATCATCCTATTTAACAGACAGACTGAACGAGACAACACACACTCTCTCTTTCACACACACACACACACACATATAATATTATTTTTTATTTTGTTTTAGACCTTTTTTATTTATTTTATAATATCTTTGCTTTGTGTTGTTTAAAAAAAAATCGTTTTAGACTCTATCATTTATTATATATATATATATAGATAGATAGATCTTTATTGATGACTGTATTGGTGTGTTTGCCGTCCCTGTGGTCGGTGGCTCTGGTGTATCTGGTGTCCCGTGAGGAAAAGCTGCGTGTTAATCAACACCTGAATATGTTTATGACGAGCTGAAGATGAAGTTATGCGTGTTCTGGAATAATGTATTGCTGAGATTGACAGGAGCAGTGACGCGCTCGTCGTCTGTCTCGAGCGCTTTTGTTAGACGTGTCAGATTATTGTAATCGCTCACAATACAGCATTAGTCACGAGTGACATGTGTGTGTGTGTGTGTGTGTGTGTGTGTGTGTGTGTGTGTGTGTTTGATCAGAAACTGGACCCCAATAATAATCGTTTATAATGCCATGCATTTTATAAATGCAATAAATGACTATTATTACATAAATTGTGTGAAATTAATGTGGAAAATGTTTGTGTATGATCTAAAAATAATAATGTGATGATGTTGTCATGAGTTTGAAAGTCCTCGTGCGACGTGAATATCTCCTTTTGTGTTTCTGAAACTGGGTTGATGTTTTATTGTTTGGTTTCCTCGATGAAAACCCTCCAGCACTTTTACACTGGCTGTTGGATTATTGTTGAAAATCAGCTCTGAGACCAAATACAAAAATGTATGATTCTTACACATAATGAACTACATACAGTCAGCAGAAGTAAAATCATCATCATGACTTCAACAGCTCTTCAGTCTTTTACTGGGAATCGTGCGCAGAGAGGATTTATGCTTTTGTCCAAAAAATTATTGCATAATTTTTCTAGTGATGAAGTATGTTAATGAGCAGTTTAAAGGTGCTGTGTGTTTGACTGTACCAAAGCACGTTTTTTTTATCTTTTTTGTTTTAGATCTTATTTTATTTATTTTCTAAAATTTTTGCTTTGTTTTGTGTTAGACCCTATTATTATTTTGTTCTTATTTTTTTCAGGGTTGTTGTATAACCCATACATGTGTTTTTGACTGTACTAAAGCACATGTTAGCAGATGTTCCTGTTCTGTGACTCCGCCCACTGTCCGTTTGCCCCGCCCCTCACAGGCTTCTGTGACTCCGCCCACTGCCAGTTTGCCCCGCCCCTCACAGGCTTCTGTGACTCCGCCCACTGCCCGTTTGCCCCGCCCCTCAAGGCTTCTGTGACTCCGCCCACTGTCCGTTTGCCCCGCCCCTCACAGGCTTCTGTGACTCTGCCCACTGCCCGTTTGCCCCGCCCCTCACAGGCTTCTGTGACTCCGCCCACTGTCCGTTTGCCCCGCCCCTCACAGGCTTCTGTGACTCCGCCCACTGCCCGTTTGCCCCGCCCCTCACAGGCTTCTGTGACTCCGCCCACTGCCCGTTTGCCCCGCCCCTCACAGGCTTCTGTGACTCCGCCCACTGCCCGTTTGCCCCGCCCCTCACAGGCTTCTGTGACTCCGCCCACTGTCCGTTTGCCCCGCCCCTCACAGGCTTCTGTGACTCCGCCCACTGTCCGTTTGCCCCGCCCCTCACAGGCTTCTGTGACTCTGCCCACTGTCCGTTTGCCCCGCCCCTCACAGGCTTCTGTGACTCCGCCCACTGTCCGTTTGCCCCGCCCCTCACAGGCTTCTGTGACTCCGCCCACTGTCCGTTTGCCCCGCCCCTCACAGGCTTCTGTGACTCCGCCCACTGCCCGTTTGCCCCGCCCCTCACAGGCTTCTGTGACTCCGCCCACTGCCCGTTTGCCCCGCCCCTCATAGGGTCCTGTGGGAATGTGCCGTAATATGTTATGTCATAATTTGCACTTTCTGTGCCATAATGTCAGCTGTCATATTATGTCATAATTATGATTTACTGAAGCGTTTATGTGGCAGAAATGGGCTTCAGTAGTTGAATAGCTTCAATAAGAAAATGTCACCAAATTAATTCATCTCCAGTTTTGGAACCCCATGAACTATTTATAGGTTTTTAATATTTCAGAGACAATAATGAGGACTGTTGACCCCCGTATTTAAATTGAATCATTGCATGCAGGATTTATGAAGTGGCTCAGTCCTGAGAAACGATGATGGATGGAATAAGACGTTCCTCTCCTGTTCTGAGCTCAAACTCACTCCATTATGATGCAGTTTCAGAAACTCGACCGTCAGTCATTCTGTAAATGTGTCTTGATTTAAGAATGAGTAACGAGACACAAACAGTGTCGGCCCCGATCCGGCCCACATCCGGCACATGACGCTCACACACCCTAATGGGAACGTGTGTGTAGGGGCCCGGGGACCACATGAGTGTGTGTGTGTGTGTAGGGGCCTGGGGACCACATGAGTGTGTGTGTGTGTGTGTGTAGGGGCCTGGGGACCACATGAGTGTGTGTGTGTGTGTGTAGGGGCCTGGGGACCACATGAGTGTGTGTGTGTGTGTGTAGGGGCCTGGGGACCACATGAGTGTGTGTGTGTGTGTAGGGGCCCGGGGACCACATGAGTGTGTGTGTGTGTGTGTAGGGGCCTGGGGACCACATGAGTGTGTGTGTGTGTGTGTAGGGGCCTGGGGACCACATGAGTGTGTGTGTGTGTGTAGGGGCCCGGGGACCACATGAGTGTGTGTGTGTGTGTGTAGGGGCCTGGGGACCACATGAGTGTGTGTGTGTGTGTGTAGGGGCCTGGGGACCACATGAGTGTGTGTGTGTGTGTGTAGGGGCCTGGGGACCACATGAGTGTGTGTGTGTAGGGGCCCGGGGACCACATGAGTGTGTGTGTGTGTGTAGGGGCCTGGGGACCACATGAGTGTGTGTGTGTGTGTGTAGGGGCCTGGGGACCACATGAGTGTGTGTGTGTAGGGGCCCGGGGACCACATGAGTGTGTGTGTGTGTGTAGGGGCCAGGGGACCACATGAGTGTGTGTGTGTAGGGGCCCGGGGACCACATGAGTGTGTGTAGGGGCCCGGGGACCACATGAGTGTGTGTGTGTGTGTAGGGGCCAGGGGACCACATGAGTGTGTGTGTGTAGGGGCCCGGGGACCACATGAGTGTGTGTGTGTGTGTGTAGGGGCCCGGGGACCACATGAGTGTGTGTGTGTAGGGGCCTGGGGACCACATGAGTGTGTGTGTGTGTGTGTAGGGGCCTGGGGACCACATGAGTGTGTGTGTGTGTGTAGGGGCCCGGGGACCACATGAGTGTGTGTGTGTGTGTGTGTGTGTAGGGGCCCGGGGACCACATGAGTGTGTGTGTGTGTGTAGGGGCCCGGGGACCACATGTGTGTGTGTGTGTGTAGGGGCCCGGGGACCACATGAGTGTGTGTGTGTAGGGGCCCGGGGACCACATGAGTGTGTGTCTGTGTGTGTAGGGGCCTGGGGACCACATGAGTGTGTGTGTGTAGGGGCCTGGGGACCACATGAGTGTGTGTGTGTGTGTGTAGGGGCCTGGGGACCACATGAGTGTGTGTGTGTGTGTGTGTGTAGGGGCCTGGGGACCACATGAGTGTGTGTGTGTAGGGGCCCGGGGACCACATGAGTGTGTGTGTGTGTGTGTAGGGGCCTGGGGACCACATGAGTGTGTATGTGTGTGTGTAGGGGCCTGGGGACCACATGAGTGTGTGTGTGTAGGGGCCCGGGGACCACATGAGTGTGTGTGTGTGTGTGTGTAGGGGCCAGGGGACCACATGAGTGTGTGTGTGTAGGGGCCCGGGGACCACATGAGTGTGTGTGTGTGTGTGTGTGTGTAGGGGCCCGGGGACCACATGAGTGTGTGTGTGTGTGTGTGTAGGGGCCCGGGGACCACATGAGTGTGTGTGTGTGTGTGTGTGTGTGTAGGGGCCCGGGGACCACATGAGTGTGTGTGTGTGTGTGTGTGTAGGGGCCTGGGGACCACATGAGTGTGTGTGTGTGTGTGTAGGGGCCTGGGGACCACATGAGTGTGTGTGTGTGTGTGTGTAGGGGCCTGGGGACCACATGAGTGTGTGTGTGTGTGTGTGTGTAGGGGCCTGGGGACCACATGAGTGTGTGTGTGTGTGTGTGTAGGGGCCTGGGGACCACATGAGTGTGTGTGTGTAGGGGCCCGGGGACCACATGAGTGTGTGTGTGTGTAGGGGCCCGGGGACCACATGTGTGTGTGTGTGTGTGTGTAGGGGCCTGGGGACCACATGAGTGTGTGTGTGTAGGGGCCCGGGGACCACATGAATGTGTGTGTGTGTGTAGGGGCCCGGGGACCACATGAGTGTGTGTGTGTGTGTAGGGGCCCGGGGACCACATGAGTGTGTGTGTGTAGGGGCCCGGGGACCACATGAATGTGTGTGTGTGTGTAGGGGCCCGGGGACCACATGAGTGTGTGTGTGTGTGTGTGTAGGGGCCCGGGGACCACATGAGTGTGTGTGTGTGTGTGTGTGTGTATGAGAGATAGAGAGTCAGTGTGTGTGTGTGTGAGTGTGTGTTTGTGTGTGAGGAACACTTTATTCCAGATCAGTGTGAGTGAATCTGCTTTTTCATTGTGATTCCTGCAATATCTTCTATGATTCTCAAGAGGATGAAAACACACACACACGCTTAATTAAAGCTGAAATATGATCATCCGCTCATGACATTTCATCTGTACGTTTGAGATCTTTCTCTCTCTGTTGACATTTGCTGACACTCGTGGCGTCTGACATTTAGGATAATCTCAATTAATCTGATCCGTCCATTAAAGTAATCGGATTAAAGCCTCTGGTCCGTCGGCTGTCAGTCACGCATCATATCGCTGTAGAATACGGGGAAATGCAAATATCAAGTTTTGTTTCAATAGACTCTTCATCTTCGTCTTCTGATCAGTTCCCATCGATCACATGATCTCATCACTCCAGCGTGAGACGTTACAACACGTTCTCCTGACGCTGCGCCGAAACTGTCCAAACGAGTGTGCATGAATTATTAATTATTAATCTGAGCCGGATGAAGGATGTGTGTGATAATCCTCGGTGGAGTGTGTGTTCTGCAGGATTATCCTGGTCTGATCAGGACGGTGTTTCTGCTGATGATCATTTGCTATAAAACATGAGGAATATTTACATGTGGCAGAAACACACACACACTCTCCGTGACGACACACACTCTTGAGTATGTGTGTGTGTGAGTGTATGTATGTGAGTGTGTGGGTGTAACTGAGAGAGTTTGTGTGTGTCTGTAAGTGTGTGTGTGTGTGTGTGTGTGTGTCTGCAAGTGAGTGAGTGTGTGTGTGAGTGTATGTATCCAGCAGCCATATCACCCTGTAGCCCAAGACTGGTTGCCCACTGAAGCTAAGCAGGGCTGAGCTGGTCAGTACCTGGATGGGAGACCTCATGAGAAAACCAGGTTGCTGCTGGAAGAGGTGTTAGTGAGGCCAGCAGGGGGCGCTCACCCTGTGGTCTGTGTGGGTCCTAACACCCCAGTATAGTGATTGGGACACTATACCGTCAAAGAGCACTGTCCTTCAGATGAGACGTTAAACCGAGGTCCTGACTCTCTGTGGTCATTAAAAATCCCAGGATGTCTTTCGAAAGAGTAGGGGTGTAACCCTGGTGTCCTGGCCAAATCTGCCCCTAGTGGCCTGTGTCTATCATGGCCTCCTAATCACCCCTATATATATACATATATACTAATTGGCTTCATCACTCTGTCTCCTCTCCACCAGTAAGCTGGTGTGTGGTGAGCGTACTGGCGCAATATGGCTGCCGTCGCATCATCCAGGTGGATGCTGCACATTGGTGGTGGTTGAGGAGATTCCCCCCATCTATGTAAAGCGCTTTGAGTGTCTAGAAAAGCGCTATATAAATGTAATGAATGAATTAATTAATTAATTAATTAATTAATTAATTAATTAAATGTATGTGAGTGTGTGGGTGTAACTGAGAGAGTTTGTGTGTGTCTGTAAGTGTGTGTGTGTGTGTGTGTGTGTGTGTCTGCAAGTGAGTGAGTGTGTGTGTGAGTGTATGTATGTGAGTGTGTGGGTGTAACTGAGAGAGTTTGTGTGTGTCTGTAAGTGTGTGTGTGTGTGTGTGTGTGTGTGTCTGCAAGTGAGTGAGTGTGTGTGTGAGTGTATGTATGTGAGTGTGTGGGTGTAACTGAGAGAGTTTGTGTGTGTCTGTAAGTGTGTGTGTGTGTGTGTGTCTGCAAGTGAGTGAGTGTGTGTGTGAGTGTATGTATGTGAGTGTGTTGGTGTAACTGAGAGAGTTTGTGTGTGTGTGTCTGTAAGTGAGTGTGTGTGTGTGTGTGTGTGTGAAATCTAGAATGGGAAGGATTGTGAGGTGTGTGTTGTTTATGAATCTGCAGGAGAGTATCAGTCGTTGTTCTGATGTAAACGAGTCGAAGCTGAAAGTGTTAATTCAGATGTTTAAGTAAAGCTTTTATTAAGAGCCTGAAGCTGATCGACTGAAACCCGATCCGACTGCAATCAGGGGTGTGTGTGTGTGTGTGTGTGTGTGTGTGTGTGTGTGTGTGGGTTGGTTTATGTGATTTATGAGGACACAAATGTGTATAATGACATGTGTATTACACTGGTATTACAACTTATGGGTGGTTTATGAGGACA
>JAULUF010000009.1:57725000-57727500 GCA_031834385.1 Semotilus atromaculatus
CACTCACACACACACACACACACTCACACATGTCTGGTTCGCTATCTTTGTGGGGACTCTCCATAGGCGTAATGGTTTTTATAGTGTACAAACTGTATATTCTGTCCCCTTACACACACACACACACACACACACACACACACTGCCCCTGTCCCTAAACCTACCCATCACAGGAGACATTCTGCATTTTTACATTTTCAAAAAACATTACTTAGTGTGATTTATACGCTGTTCTCCTCATGGGGACCGCTGACTGGGCCACACAATGTAGGTGATTTCAGGTTTTACTATACTTGTGGGGACATTTGGTCCCCACAATGTAATATAAACACGAGCACACACACACACACACTCTCAAACACACACACACACACACACTCGCTCACACACTCTCAAACTCACACACACTCGCCCACACACACATACATACACACACACACTCGCTCGTTCACACACACACACACACACACACACACACACTCTCAAACAAACACACACACATACACACACACTCACACACACACTTGCTCACATACACACTCTCAAACACACACACACAATCTCACACACACACACACAAACAAACACACTCGCTCACACACATACATACACACACACACACACACACACTCCTGTTCACACTGGCTTCTGCTTTGCTTGAGAAATTGGAACCGGAAACAATCAGGTGCTCTGGTCCACACTGACCCAGACACAGGGTCCACACTGACCCAGACAGAGGGTCCACACTGACCCAGACAGAGGGTCCACACTGACCCAGACACAGGGTCCACACTGAGCCAGACACAGGGTCCACACTGACCCAGACAGAGGGTCCACACTGACCCAGACAGAGGGTCCACACTGACCCAGACAGAGGGTCCACACTGACCCAGACACAGGGTCCACACTGACCCAGACACAGGGTCCACACTGACCCAGACACAGGGTCCACACTGACCCAGACAGAGGGTCCACACTGACCCAGACACAGGGTCCACACTGAGCCAGACACAGGGTCCACACTGACCCAGACACAGGGTCCACACTGACCCAGACAGAGGGTCCACACTGACCCAGACACAGGGTCCACACTGAGCCAGACACAGGGTCCACACTGATCCAGACAGAGGGTCCACACTGACCCAGACACAGGGTCCACACTGACCCAGACACAGGGTCCACACTGACCCAGACACAGGGTCCACACTGACCCAGACAGAGGGTCCACACTGACCCAGACAGAGGGTCCACACTGACCCAGACACAGGGTCCACACTGACCCAGACACAGGGTCCACACTGACCCAGACAGAGGGTCCACACTGACCCAGACACAGGGTCCACACTGACCCAGACAGAGGGTCCACACTGACCCAGACACAGGGTCCACACTGACCCAGACACAGGGTCCACACTGACCCAGACAGAGGGTCCACACTGACCCAGACAGAGGGTCCACACTGACCCAGACACAGGGTCCACACTGACCCAGACACAGGGTCCACACTGACCCAGACAGAGGGTCCACACTGACCCAGACACAGGGTCCACACTGACCCAGACACAGGGTCCACACTGACCCAGACAGAGGGTCCACACTGACCCAGACAGAGGGTCCACACTGACCCAGACAGAGGGTCCACACTGACCCAGACACAGGGTCCACACTGACCCAGACACAGGGTCCACACTGACCCAGACAGAGGGTCCACACTGACCCAGACAGAGGGTCCACACTGACCCAGACACAGGGTCCACACTGACCCAGACACAGGGTCCACACTGACCCAGACACAGGGTCCACACTGACCCAGACAGAGGGTCCACACTGACCCAGACAGAGGGTCCACACTGACCCAGACAGAGGGTCCACACTGACCCAGACAGAGGGTCCACACTGACCCAGACACAGGGTCCACACTGACCCAGACAGAGGGTCCACACTGACCCAGACACAGGGTCCACACTGACCCAGACACAGGGTCCACACTGACCCAGACAGAGGGTCCACACTGACCCAGACACAGGGTCCACACTGACCCAGACAGAGGGTCCACACTGACCCAGACAGAGGGTCCACACTGACCCAGACACAGGGTCCACACTGACCCAGACACAGGGTCCACACTGACCCAGACACAGGGTCCACACTGACCCAGACACAGGGTCCACACTGACCCAGACAGAGGGTCCACACTGACCCAGACAGAGGGTCCACACTGACCCAGACAGAGGGTCCACACTGACCCAGACACAGGGTCCACACTGACCCAGACACAGGGTCCACACTGACCCAGACAGAGGGTCCACACTGACCCAGACAGAGGGTCCACACTGACCCAGACACAGGGTCCACACTGACCCAGACACAGGGTCCACACTGACCCAGACACAGGGTCCACACTGACCCAGACAGAGGGTCCACACTGACCCAGACACAGGGTCCACACTGACCCAGACACAGGGTCCACACTGACCCAGACAGAGGGTCCACACTGACC
>JAULUF010000009.1:57732500-57800000 GCA_031834385.1 Semotilus atromaculatus
TTACCCGCGCGTTTAACGAGGATTCGATTGGAACTACAAACATGAATAAAAAGTGTTTTAAAAAAACTACAAACATGGCGGGTGTGCACGACCGACGGTTTAGATAAAGGGGTTTATTGATTAATAAACGGTCTCTAAACTAACGAAAATATATGTATTCTGTGTTATCCGCATTATATTTCATCTGATACAGCATTGTGGACTTTTATAATGATCCGTTTGGTCATAAAAGACCCACGTGGTCCGTTAAAGACAGAATTATGGCAAAGTACCTAGTTTGTTTGTCCAAAACGCAAAATTAGGCTATGTAGGCGTACTTTTATTTTTTTATTTTATTTAATTTAAGTGTGTGATTTGGGACGCAGCCGTCAATCATTGTATCGTTCAGACCTTTTAGAACGAATAGTGTTTTATGCTTCTGCTGCTTCAAGGCATTACATTTAATCACCCTGTATAATGACAATTACATTTAGCAATTAAAATCTTTAAAACCGCTCAACACTGATTGTTTCTCTCTCTCTCTCTCTCTCTGCGGGAAATAATGCTCTGAAATAAAGTTATGTAATTATATTTTATTATTCTGTTATTATATGTGTTCCAAGCTTTCGCAATATTGTATTATTTACAGTCGTGCCAATAAAGCAATTTTTGAGAGAGAGAGATCATGTGAAGGCTTGTATTCTGCGAGTGTCAGTAGTGGAGCAGCGCCTCCTGCTGGTCACTGCGGGAACTACACTCAATCCGAGAGCTTTACGGCTTTACTGCTGAATCGACATGCATGTGAACATATTTCAGAATCAGATCTGCTGTTTGTCAATCACCGTGAACACGACACATTATCATGGAAGCCGTAAATCACAATTACCACATATCAAGTTATCATTATGCCATAAAAAGCTGGAATTATGATATAGCTATTACAGCCACTATGTAACTTTTTATTTAAAATTTACAACATTTTTAAAATGAACGAGTACATCATAAATCCATCTTCCAAACCGTTTTTTTTTTTGTGTCTAATCATGAATCACCACGGTACAACTAAATAAGTGTTTATATTTGGACTATTTTAGACCGAGTGAGACGCCAACCGCTGCGGAGGAGCACAGTACCTGCGTGATGCGTCATTAACAGAGGGAAGTAGATCCAGCTACAATGTTCTTCCGCAAGATGCATGCAGTTTGTTTATTAACCGCTAGGGCGCCAAAAGGTATAGTGCCACTGCCATACTTATGGCATACTAAGTCATAATTATAAAGAGTCATAATTGTAAAGTCATAATTATAAGGAAAACGTCACTTTTATATTTCTAGGTCATAATTTTGACTTTTTATATCATAATTATGACTTCGTAGGCTGGCATAATTACGTTTCTCCAAAGCATGTTTTTTTTCTTTTCTTTTAGTGGCAGAAATGTAACACGAGAGTATAATTATGTAAAGACAATTAGTTCTATTTGTATTTTCTTGACCCATTCGCTATAATAAATGAACCCTATATTTCTTAAAAGATAAAGCACTCACGTGACTCTTTCTGCAGCTTACGTCGTTACGACAAACGAGTGAGTCATTTGAAACATTGAGTCAACCGATTCGTTCAACAAACAACACTTGATTCATTCCACTGTTTTAATTCTGCGGTGGATTCAAAATCGACATGATGACGATATATGATAATATATGCAAAATATGAAAGAATGTTGTGACCTTTAGCTGCGTGTTCATGGAGAGGATGAAATTAGACTCGTTAGATTTGTATATATCGGTGTTCGGTTAAGTTATAGATAAACATCTTCCAAATGTGGTTTAATTTCAAATTTCAGCACATCCAGAATTATGAACAAAAGTGAATACAGTCACAACATGTCATAAGAGGTTAAAGATTCAGTTAAACTGATTACATTTGTTGGCTCATTTTAACAAGTTAATAATACAAAATAATAATAATAACAGCATGTGTGCGTGTGAATGTTTTAAGTGGCAGTTTGGTCTATTTCTTGACAATCATAACAACAAATGATAAAAAAGCAAAAATCATACAAAACAAAATGATGCATATAATAACCACATCATTAAATAAATGTCATTAGTTTTGTTAGTTATTTACATACTAAAAATAGCACTGGCATTTTAATGATGCATACGTTGTACTACAGTAAAGATAATAATTTAATGATAATTACTAATACTGGTGCTCATGGACGTACGACAACAAAAGCTTGTCTTACAGTCTTAAAATAGACGTGAATTTTTGAATTAATTCTATTCGGTACATTCTCGACAGGGGCGTTAAAGAAAAGCAGAACTACGAGATGCCAACATACAGTAAATTATACAGCATCAGCAAATACATTAAATAATACAGTTCATAGTAGAATAATAGATGCTTACTTTATACTTAAGGCAATACATCATAGGTTAAAAAGTGTTTATGGTGAAACTGTAACACATTAAACCGTCCGTATGTATGTATATGTGTGTAAAAAATAACCCAAAAGCAGAACGAAACTAGCGTTTCCCCTGAGGACTTCTGGTGTAAATCATATTGCTTCTAGATTTGGTAGTAATGATCAGTAATAATCCTCAGGAACAGATTCATAAGGCTCTAAAGCATCAGATTTACATTCAGTAGCAGATCAGATTGCTTTATACACCTGCGATACGTGTGTGTGTGTGAGACTCAAATGAGCGGCGCATTGAACACACACTGTTCTGCCGCGCACTAGCGTAACCTGAGCCTGTCGATGCCGGAGTGCCCGTGTAAAGCCTGGCCGTGCGTCGGCTCTGGCAGTGTCCTCCGGGGTTTGCATAGACGTTCAGATGTTGGTTTCGCACTGCATGACGGCGTCTTTACTCTCGCTGAGCTCCTGCGTCGCTATAGCGTCTGCGTTAGCGTCTGCGTCGTTCTGCGCGGCTCGCTGGTACGTCTCCTCGCGCTTGCGCTCGCGGTCCAGCAAACGGTAGTTGATGAAGTTCCCGATGAAGAGCCAGATGCTGGAGAACACCACCACCGCTCCACAGCACAGGTACATGTACTTGTAGTTCTTAGTGATGTCCACCAGCTTCCCTGCAGAGCACATGCAGGTATTACTGTCAGTACGTGTCATTTCCCTCCGTCGTCAATCATTTTATCCCTTAAAAATTACATTTAAAAGTTTTTTCCTTGAAAAAAAAAATCCTCATGTCTTAAAATATCTTGAATGTAACTCGACACCCTTGCCTCATTTAGTATGCACGGTTCTATGAATATGCGAATGAGCCCTGCCTCCACTCACTCCCTCACTCAGAGATCCACTGGTTGACGATCACACGTTGATCTGATTGGTTACAAGGTCGTTTGTGACGTCAGAAACACCAGCGATTTCACACCGTGTTTTTGAGACTGTCTTTGGTTCACTGCAGTTTTAAGGAGTAGTTCACTTTAAAATGAGAAGTAATTTTCTTTTATAACTCTGATTGTATTCGTCTAAAAGCAGAAAGTCATACACACCTAGGATGGCTTGAGGGAGAGTAAATCATGGGCTAATGTACATTTTTGGGTGAAATATCCCTTTAAATGTCATTGTGGTGAGCAAAGATTGGAGGCGGGGCTCATTTGCATATTCATAGAACCACATATACTAAATGAGGCAAGGGTGTCGAGTTACATTCAAGACATTTTTTACAAGGAAAACGCATTTAAATGTGTAATTTTGGTGATCAAAGATAAGTGTTAAAGGATTAGTTCACTGTAAAAAAAAACTTTTGCTGATAATTCCCCCCCCCCATGTCATCCAAGATGTCCATGTCTTTCTTTCTTCAGTCGAAAAGAAATGAAGGTTTTTGATGAAAACATTCCAGGATTTTTCTCCATATAATGGACTTCAACAGGACCCAAACGGTTCAAACGAATGCGCATCACAGAACAGAGCAAGGCCAGCATTTGTGCTTATAAAACTGAAACTGTTTTATTTATTTGTGAAATGCCGATGGTTTGTCTAGATAAGACCCTTATTCATCGTCTGGTGTCGTTTAAAGCCCTTTGAAGCTGCACTGAAACTGTCATTTGGACCTTGAACCGTTTGGGTCCTGTTGAAGTCCATTATATGGAGAAAAATCCTGGAATGTTTTCATCAAAAACCTTCATTTCTTTTCGACTGAAGAAAGAAAGACATGGACATCTTGGATGACATGGGGGGAGGAAATTATCAGCAAAAGTTTTTTTAAAAGTGAACTAATCCTTTAAAGGTGCAGTCTGTAAGAATGACAACGAGTGGTGGAGATAGGTACTGCAGGTTCCTTTAATCCTTTAAGGGCTAAAATGATTGCTTCCGGGGGATAATAATTTTCACCTCACCTGCCAGCGGCGGCCCGATGAGCACCGGACAGCACTCCACGATGGTGGTCAGTCCCACGGCGCTGGAGAACCGCTGCGCTCCCACCAGGTCCATCAGCGTCTCGAACAGGACCGCGCTCACCATCCCGAAGGCGAAGCCGAAGAACACAGCGTACACCACCATCCCGGTGTAGCTCTGGACCAGCGGGCACAGCAGGTGGCACACCCCGTTATACAGCACCGCGAAGCTGAAGAAGTACTGGATCCGGGGCCGGACCCAGCGGGAGTTGGCCAGCAGACCCATCGACGGCCGGGCGAACATGTCCACGAACGCCAGGATGGACAGCAGGAACGCCGCTTGGTACTCGTCCACGCCGTTGTCTATTCAGTTACAAACATTTAAAAACAGACCAATCTGAACACAAATCCTGGAAACACACACTTAAAGGTGCAGTACAGCCGCGTTTCCACCGCAGGAACACATGAACACATGAACACAGGCTCAGTGTTTGGGCCGGCGCACCTGAATACACTACAGAATATATTTAAATTATCCATCAAAATGTCATTTTCAGCCTTAAAGTATTATTAACAATAATGCCTGACCGGTACATTACTTTTTGCATTAGACATTGGCATTAGTTAGTGCCTAAAATTTTTTAACGTTTTATCTTATAAATAGAATTTGGTTTCATTCATTTTAAAATTTGATGCCGGAACATGATTCATTGAAAGTATTTGAAAATATAAAAGTGGTTATTTTTTAATGGCTTTTCAGCAGTCGTTACATTCTATATTAAAATGTCGATACAATGTAATGTATTTTCTCTGGCTCTTGTTATAAATAATTTTGTTTCGTTATTGTGTCATCTGTTGTTGACATTGTACAAGCAGAGCGTGGCGGTTGGTCGGTGTGGGATTAGCCCCGCCCCTCCTCCACTGTGATTGGACGGCTGGGTAAACAGTGACCGTGATGAGCGCTGCGCTGGGCGCCTCGTTACGCTTTAAAAAACGCGGCGCTCCCATCGAAAACTTTTTTTTAAAAATACGCCAGCCGCGTGAAAAACGCTTTAGGGTCACTTTGTGACAACAATGTGCAATATCTTCACATAAACTGTCAAGATTCTGCATTGAAGTGTTAGATTTATAGTGTGTTAATTACTGTTGTTGTGTTGTCGTGTGGATGCACCCTAAGGTGTGCTGATGAACGGACCTTTAGCGTAGGACGAGAGGAAGACGATGGGCGAGAAGAAGCCCAGGAACATGATGACGTTCCCCGACAGGTATATGAGGAAGCCTCTGTGTTTGAAGAGCGAGAGGTCCAGGTACTTGTTGACGGTCTCCCAGGCGGTGCGCTTCTCCCGGGACGCCGGCTTCTGCGGGACGGGCTGGTTCTGGGCCCCGGGGCCCGTCAGGGGCCTCATGAGCGCCCCGGCCACGCAGCAGTTCAGCATCAGCCCGCCCAGGATCAGGAAGCTGCCCCGCCAGCCGTACTCGTTGATCAGGTACTGGTTGAGCGGCGCCAGCGTGCTGAGGAACACCGGGCTGCCCGCCATCGCCAGGCCGTTCGCGATCGGGCGCCGCTTGTAGAAGTAGCGGCCAATCATGGTGAGCGCCGGCTGGAGGTTAAAGGCCAGACCGAAGCCTGAGAGAGACAGTGTGTTCCTCAGATCAGAGCGTGTGTGTGTGTGTGTGTGCTTGCTTATGTGATTTATGAGGACACAAATGTGTATAATGACATGCATATTACACCGGTATTACAACTTACACGTGGGTCCTCATATTTCAAATAGCTTAAAAAAAATAAAAAACAACGTTTTATTAAAAATGTAAAAATGCAGAAAGTTTCCTGTGATGGGCAGGTTTAGGGGTCGGGTTAGTGTGTGTGTGTGTGTGATGGGATGGTTTAGTGGTCGGGTAAGTGTGTGTGTGATGGGCAGGTTTAGGGGTCGGGTTAGTGTGTGTGTGTGTGTGATGGGATGGTTTAGTGGTCGGGTAAGTGTGTGTGTGATGGGCAGGTTTAGGGGTCGGGTTAGTGTGTGTGTGTGTGTGATGGGATGGTTTAGTGGTCGGGTAAGTGTGTGTGTGATGGGAAGGTTTAGGGGTCGGGTTAGTGTGTGTGTGATGGGCAGGTTTAGGGGTCGGGTTAGTGTGTGTGTGTGTGATGGGCAGGTTTAGGGGTCGGGTTAGTGTGTGTGTGTGTGTGTGTGATGGGATGGTTTAGTGGTCGGGTAAGTGTGTGTGTGATGGGCAGGTTTAGGGGTCGGGTTAGTGTGTGTGTGTGTGTGATGGGATGGTTTAGTGGTCGGGTAAGTGTGTGTGTGATGGGCAGGTTTAGGGGTCGGGTTAGTGTGTGTGTGTGTGATGGGCAGGTTTAGGGGTCGGGTTAGTGTGTGTGTGTGTGTGTGTGTGTGATGGGCAGGTTTAGGGGTCGGGTTAGTGTGTGTGTGTGTGTGTGATGGGCAGGTTTAGGGGTTGGGTTAGTGGGTGTGTGTGTATGTGTGTGATGGGCAGATTTAGGGGTTGGGTTAGTGTGTGTGTGTGTGTGATGGGCAGGTTTAGGGGTCGGGTTAGTGTGTGTGTGTGTGTGTGATGGGCAGGTTTAGGGGTCGGGTTAGTGTGTGTGTGTGATGGGCAGGTTTAGGGGTCGGGTTAGTGTGTGTTTGTGTGTGTGTGTGTGATGGGCAGGTTTAGGGGTCGGGTTAGTGTGTGTGTGTGTGTGTGATGGGCAGGTTTAGGGGTTGGGTTAGTGGGTGTGTGTGTATGTGTGTGATGGGCAGATTTAGGGGTTGGGTTAGTGTGTGTGTGTGTGTGATGGGCAGGTTTAGGGGTCGGGTTAGTGTGTGTGTGTGTGTGTGTGTGATGGGCAGGTTTAGGGGTCGGGTTAGTGTGTGTGTGTGTGATGGGCAGGTTTAGGGGTCGGGTTAGTGTGTGTGTGTGTGTGTGTGTGTGTGATGGGCAGGTTTAGGGGTCGGGTTAGTGTGTGTGTGTGTGTGTGATGGGCAGGTTTAGGGGTTGGGTTAGTGGGTGTGTGTGTATGTGTGTGATGGGCAGATTTAGGGGTTGGGTTAGTGTGTGTGTGTGTGTGATGGGCAGGTTTAGGGGTCGGGTTAGTGTGTGTGTGTGTGTGTGATGGGCAGGTTTAGGGATGTGGCAGTGTGTGTGTGTGGCTGTGTGTTTGTGTGTGTGTGTGTCTGTGTGTGTGTGTGTGTGTGATGGGCAGGTTTAGGAGTCGGGTTAGTGTGTGTGTGTGTGTGTGTGTGTGTGTGTGTGTAAGGGGAGAGAATATACAGTTTGTACAGTATAAAAACCATTATGCCTATGGAGAGTCCTCATAATGTAGTTGCACCAACA
The DNA here is from genome assembly GCA_031834385.1 of Semotilus atromaculatus. Taxonomy (NCBI): domain Eukaryota; kingdom Metazoa; phylum Chordata; class Actinopteri; order Cypriniformes; family Leuciscidae; genus Semotilus; species Semotilus atromaculatus. The sequence goes on from JAULUF010000009.1 coordinate 57,740,169, forward strand.
TGTGTGTGTGTGTGTGTGTGTGTGTGTGTGTGTGTGTGAGTGTGTGTGTGTCTCACCCCCGATGACGCCGATGCAGATGTAGAGCTGGATGACGTTGTTGCAGAACGAGGCGCTGATCATCCCGACGGCACACAGGAATCCTCCCAGGATCATGATGGGTCGACAGCCGTACGCGTTCACCAGGATACTACTGATCGGGCCTGACACACACACACACACACACACACACCACGTCATGAGATGAGCAGGAATACTGCAGCTTACACACACTCACACACACACACACACACACTCCCTCACACACCGTGTGTGTTTACCTCCGGCGTACATGACGGCCAGCATGATGGAGGAGATCCAGGCCACCTGACTGTACGAGGCGTCGAAGATCCTCTGGATGTCTTTGAAGAACACAGTGGTGGCTTTTGGGAAGGCGTAGGAGAAGCCGATGGAGATGAAGGCTCCGCCCACAACAGCCCAGCCCCACCCACCATCAGGAGGCGGGACCACCGGCGGTCCGACGGGAGGAGGCATCGCGGAGTCACTGCGGCACACACACACACACACACACACACACACACCGTCACACGCCAGACTCTGACCACAGCCTGTATATAATATGGGCGTAGTGTGCGTGATGTCACCCGTAGTGTTCATTTCTGAAGCCTAAAGTGGGCGGAGCCGGCCGTCGCCATCTTGGCAGCGTCACTCCCGGATAAACGAACATGTGCAGCGGCGGATTAGCGGAGGAGACGCTAACACACAGAGTTGATTCTGACTCGAACAGTGAGGTGAGTGTGGGGGGCGGGGCCTCTGCCTGACTGACCAATGAAAGAGGAGAGGGTGTGTTCAGGTTACTCTCTCTCTCTCTCTCTCTCTCTCTCTCTCTTTGGCTTAAACTGCAGTTCCTCCACTGGCCACTAGAGGCCGGCTGCAGAAGAGACTCGATCCCACAGACTCGCATGTTAAAACACTAAACTTTACAGAAAAACACGTTTACAGTCTAATGCAAAAAGTAGTTTTGGTCTATATAGATAATTTTGTCCTTCATGACGACTGTAAGGTGAATTTTTTTTAAATTATAACTCATCCATTTAAATTATATTAAGCCTTAAAGATCTGCATAATTAAGGGCGTGGCCACTTGAGTGACATGTGGATTGCCGCTGATGTCACTGCTAGCCGTTTGTCTGCTGAGTGTTAGCGTCTCCTCCGCTAATCCGCCGCTGCACATGTTCGTTTATCCGGAAGTGACGCTGCCAAGATGGCGACCGCCGGCTCCGCCCACTTTAGGCTTCAGAAACGCTCTTCAGAGACACTACAGGTGACGTCACACACACTACGCACATATTATATACAGGCTGTGTTTAAAACAGATGGTCTTTCTGAAACCCTGCAGAAATGAGTGTGTGTGTCTCTGCTGGGCAGACAGTGAGAGCAGAAATAGCAGCGAGCTCTAATTAAGAACAAACACAGCTGTCAATCACTGACAACTTAAGCCCCGCCTCCAGTCCCCTGTGGACTCCGCCTCCTGGAGATGTGGGCGGGGCTACAGTCATCATTTACAAACAAACCTGGAGTGATTGTTATCATGTGATGTTTCAGCTCTGAGCCGAAGCTTTCACACGCCGCTCATGTGACCGGCTCTGACTCCAGCCTGTGAACATAAGCTCTTGTTTTCAAATCCACATAATCTTCTGCAGTGATGCCAGCACACGCTGACTCGAGCTGTTCTGCTGATTCTTCACGCAGGGACTACAGTCAATGTTTTATCGAGTCTTGATTTGATATTTTGGTGTATAATGAATGACTTTATTCCGCCGCTCAAATTATGAACCAATCGCACGTCTTGTTGAAAGTGATGCGGTTTGTCTGATCCAATCAGAAGCTCGGTACTAATTCTGTGAGGTGATTGGCCGACAGCACAGACTCAGGTGACGCCGTAACCCGACACCTGATGACATCAGCGCTGAGGTCTGGTCATGTGACCGGTGTGTGTGTGTCTGACCGGTGTCCTTCAGCTTCAAGGTCTCCTGTAGTTTGAAACGCCTGATGAATATTTAATTAGATGACATTCTCTACAGCGGACATCACTCTTTAAAGCACAGCGGGAAAAGCTTGTGTTTCTGTGTAATTATATACCAGTCTAAGAGTTTTAATGTTTTTAAAAGAAGTCTCTTCTGCTCACCAAGGCTGTGTTTATTTTATTAAAAATACAAAAAAAACACAGTAATATTGAACATTGTAAATCATCTGTTTTCTATGTGAATATATAGTAAAGTGTAGTTTATTCCCTGAATGTTCATCATCATTACTCCAGTCTTCAGTGTCACATGATCCTCCAGAAATCAGGATAATATGATGATCTGATGATCCAGGAACATTTATGATTATTATCAGTTTTTTACATTTATTTTTTAGGATTCTTTGATGAATAGAAAGTTCATAAGAACAGCATTTATCTGAAATAGAAGCTTTTAATATTAAACACTACCGGGTCAGTAAGAATTATTTTTTTATATTTTGGGGAAAAATAAATTTTAGAAATCAATACTTTTATTCATCAAGGACACATTAAATTGATCAAAAGTGGCAGTAAAGACATTTATAATGTTACAAAAGATTCTATTTCAGATAAATGCTGTTCTTATGAACTTTATATTCATCAAAGAATCCTGAGAAATAAAATGTATCACTATTTTCAACACTGATAATAATCATAAATGTTCCTTGATCATCAGATCCTCATATTATCCTGATTTGTGAAGGATCATGTGACACTGAAGACTGGAGTAATGATGATGAACATTCAGGGAATAAACTACACTTTACTGTATATTCACATAGAAAACTGATGATTTACATTTATTTGTTTGTATTTTGAATCAAATAAACGCAGCATTGCTGAGCAGAAGAGACTCCTTATAAACCCATCAAACATCTGTCAATAGTGTATATGAACTGACCCTACACTAATCTCTGAGTGGGTCAAAGGTCGTCTGTGGGTCAAAGGTCGTCTGTGTGTTGAATGGGAGGAACGTCCCGCTGGCTTTATTCCCCGGCTCTTTGAAGGAGAACACAAGATCCCTTTCCCAGACTTCACAGGAACAATAGCGTCTCCACCTCTGTTTGATATTTCAGAAACATCTGAGACATCATAACATAAACGCTCATAATGTACACACGTACACCGGCACAATAACTCACATTACAGCCTGTAACGCTCATGTTCATATCTGATGATCACATGATCAGTCTCGTTTATCAAGTTAAAGTCTTTTAGTTTAATCGTACAAACGTCCTTCGATCCGACATGATTTTATCAAGTAAACATGAGAATATCTTTGATATTGTTCGTAATATTTCTGAAGCAGGTTTACTTGATTATCAACGTAATTTATTATAAAAAAAATCATGAGTATGAAATATGATCATCAATCATCATTATTGTATTGCATTATATGTTTTTAAACTAAGCATTTAAATATCATCTTACTAAGACACACCATAGGCAGATATTGATATTGATTATGTTTTATGTAAGTGTCTGCTGTGCTGTTATGAAGATCTCATTGATTCAAGCATTTTTGCATAAAATCGAAGTGTTTTTTCTCACCGATATGAAAACTTTGGCTATAAATCCTTTTAGAAGAGAATAATCCATTATTCATCAGCTTTAATATATCAGCCACATTTTATTATCGGACTGATTATGATAACAACATTAAAATGAATGATCGTGATATATATCACGGATATGCTGATTATTGTGCGTTCGAATATTCTCATAAAAGCAAAACAAAACACATGCATTTTTCTTTTCTTTTGTCTGTGGTTCAATAAACTGTTGCATTTAAACTACGATTTGTTTCAGGGTCATTATCGTGACCTTTGACCTCCTGGAGAACAGACTGACCGGTCCTGATGAACCTCACACTGCATTAATCATGATTACAGGAAAACACATATTAATGGTTGATATATATTCTACTCTGATCTTGTTTTGAGGTATTTGTCAGGAAAAGGGCCAGGTGTGTGTGTGTGTGTGTGTGTGTGTGTGTTCAGAGATGTGAAAACATGAACCTAAAGATAATAGCAGCGGCGGGCGTCTCCTCCAGGACCCAGCGTGGGCCGGCTCCTCACTCGTCCCGCCGGGAAACACACACAACATGCATTACTTGCAATAACACTTTAACTGACATCATCTTTTTTAAAACTTATTTTATCTCAGCTTGTTGCCAATGCAATATTTCTCATTTACATCTGGTTTAAGTAGAAGTAGTAAAATTGGTTACACTATTTTAACTAAGGTGTCATTGTTACAGTGTAATTATACATTTAAGTAATATGAATAAACAACATGTACTGACTATAGGGTTAGGGTAGGATTAGGATTAGGATTGGTTGAGGGTTAGTTGCATGTAATTATGCATAATTTACTGTTATTACTATGGTAAGTACGTGTACAATAAAGTGTGTTTGTGTTGAGCTGTGGTAGTTTTTATTATTTTTTTTATTAATTTTAGGGTAACACTTTATTTTACAGTGTCCTTGTTACATATGTTACATGTCCTTAACATATTAATAACAGTATGTTATGCATAATTACATGCAACTAACCCTCAACCAATTCTAGGGTAACACTTTATTTTACAGTGTCCTTGTTACAGTGTAATTATACATTTAAGTTCTGAGTAATATTAATTGACAACATGTACTTGCTATAAAGGTTTGGTTGAGGGTTAGTTGCATGTAATTATGCATAACATATTATTATTACTATGGTAAGTACATGTAACATATGTAACAAGGACACTGTAAAATAAAGTGTTACCCTAAAACGAATATAAAAACACAGCAGGAGGTTCAGGGCGATCGAGACTCGTGTGTTTCTGTCAGATAATGTAATAATATCAGATAACACTATATTACATTATTGCGTGGTCCGGTGACTTCACTCTTGTCGGTCTGTAAACATGATTGAATATGAACATCATAAACACACATCATGCACGCTGATGTGCTCGGACACCGTCACGTGACCCGCTGGAGTGACCCAGATGAGCCAAACCCGCTTACAGCATCAAAGCCGGATAAATATAGAACTCTATTCACTTCTATTCTCTCTGTACCGATGCCGATTCAGACCGGATGCAACCGGTCCATATGCATTAATATTAATCACATTTATGGTGCATTAATCTGCAGTCGCCTGGGCCTTATTAGCAGTGAGTGTGTATGTGCATCATCAGCACATGATTCACATCATCATTTGTTGATATTTCCCGTTCAGCATCATTCTGAGAACGGGACCGTCCCGGCAGCACCAAACACATCATCCTCATCATCATCATAATCATCATCATCATCTCAGAAAGCCTGCTTACCTTCAGGTCCGGCAGTCAGTGCTGTCTGTGTCTCTGACCTTCAGTCGCTGCTGCAGAAAGACGCTCCGCACGCGCGTTTGAATCGGTCGCTCGTGACGTCACTCGCGCTTTCCCGGGGCGCGGTAACGTCCTCTGCTATGGCGGAGGCTTGGCTCATGAATATTAATGAGGCTGCGTGACGTACGCGCTACTCCATTGGCTGCGAGGCAGGCTTGTGTTTCGGTGGGCGGGGTCATATCCGGGAAGGTTTATCGTCTGCAACGTCGTCACAGAATAGTGTAAATATTTATTATTATAAAAGGAGAAGGAGCGCACGAGCTCAACTCTTGTTTGTTATTCCAGTCACACAGTTGTTGGCCCTGCTTATGAAAGTCTTAACGGGGCTTATTGTACTAAAACAATCAGCAGGGAGAAAGAATTTTTTTCTCACATGATCCGCCTTTATTGTAAACATTATTCTTCCAAAGCTACGACACGTAACAGTTAATCCAAGAGGAAATACAACAACAGAACATTAATCAGAGCAGACAGTTTTGGGACGTTCTCATTAAACACGTCGCTATACGTTCTCGTTCAGTTGTAAAAACGCTATTTTTGAAAGTTAAAAAAAATCGATCACGTTAAACATTATGGGAACATTACTTTTGAACGTTCTGAAACAAGTAGTAAGAGACGTTAGACGAACATCCAACTAAAACATTTCAGTAAAAAACGGTTCGTGAACTATGTAAAATAATGTTTTTGTGCTAACGGTTTGGGAACGTTATTAAATTATATTTGGGTGCAATGTAATGATTTCCTAATTCAGAATATGATTGTGTATGATGATGATGATGTATTTTGGGGAATTTGGCTATTAAAAATCCTACATTTTAATTAGCGGTAGGCTACATCCAAATTTATATAGAACTTGTGCGAAAATATCGTTTATATATTTATATACGGTATCCAACTTAATTTAAAGAGTTGTCTCCCATATGTCTGCCTCCAGGTGGCGCCATCGAGCTGATCTCTCTGAACCCTGCATTACTCGTGCTGTGTGTCTGCAGGATGTGCACGGTAGGTTCTGGATTGGATAATCTATATTTGCTAAAAATAATAAATAAATAAATAAATAAATATAAAACTGCAATATACATATATAGGCCTATATATATATATTTTTTTACTCATGCATATTTTTTGTAAAGTCAGAATGTGTGTTTGGACTGAATGTAAGGAGCAAGAAGCAGCAACACTGTATGTGTGTGTGTGTGTGTGCTACCACACTACCCCTACCCTTAAACCTACCCAGGGTTCGAAATGACTTAGGACTCTTGGGGGGTCCCCTAAAATGTATGTAATTATTAAATGATAAAAAATTGTAAAAATTCTACCGAAGACTATACCTTGCTACACTATATACTGTAGGACAAATTATATGGACCAATGTCATTTTTTTTCCTGCAAATGAGGCGGAGGTGGTAAAATCATAGCACTAGGGGGGTCCGGGGGCATGCCCCCCCGGGAGAAAATTTGTAACATTTTAAAGATAAATTCATTAATTTGGTGTACTTTGAGACACTCAAATCTTTTGTTAAAAATAAATAATAATCAACCCGCCAACCACCCATATTCTTTGATTTAGATATCTGCATCTGATCATCACATTACAATTATTCAATTAAGCATGATAATATGGTAACATTTTACACTGAAGTAAAAGTTCTTCTTTTGGCAAAATTACATTTCCTTTATAGCCTAAACAGAGGCTTTACTCCCTTTAAACTTAAATGGTCAATGTTTCATTTTTGAAAACACTCTTATCGGAAAAAAAATTTGTACCTTTTATAAAGGGCATTTTCCCTCTAATTTTATTTAATGTATGCTCTAAATTTCATTTCAAATTCTAATTTTTTATTAATACATTCAATTAAAATAATAAGACACTAGGCTGTAATCAAATTAAATAATTTACATTGAAAAATTATAACTGTATTAAATGAGATTATTTTAAATATTTTTTTAATACAAATAAGGTATTTTGAAAAGAATGATACTTTGAAACTAACCCGCCAGTAGGAGGCGCAGGCGGTCGTCTTAATGAGCGAATCATTGAGTCATTAATTTAAACGATTCGTTCAAACGGCTGATTTATTCAGAATGAGGCCGTTTAATAATGGGTAATTGAATCTTTGACTCGAGCGATTAGTTCAAAACGCTGAATCATTCAGTAATGAATCAGGATGAGTGTTGCTCTGAGATGCGCTATGCTTCTGTTGTTTGGAACTTTTTTCGCTGCTGAAACCGAACAAAAACAGTCATTCCGTCTAAAAATGTAAGTAACTTAATTGAAACTATTTGTCTATTGAACTTATGAAATCAATATCTCGGTTTCAATTGTGATGGCATTCAGGAAAATAGCACTCTGGTCGTGTGTAGCCTATATATTGTTTCTTAACTATAAATTAATGTTATAAATAACTGCGCGAGCCTCAACAGCGCAACTTTGTTACCGTCCGTACATTAGCGGGAGCACCAAAACAGACTATAGGAACTCTCTCGGCTAATAGCTGCCCTGATTGCTGCCTCGCACTAGGAAATAAATTAATATTAATTACTGTTATAAATATAAAACGTCACTAAAGACCTATAATTTTCACAATCATTTTTAATGTTAAAATATATTTGTCGGGGACCCCCCAAAATCCACAAATAAATTCTTATGGGGGGTCCCTAATGACTTATGGGGGGTCCGGGTCCCCCCCAGACCCCCCTCATTTCGAACCCTGAACCTACCCATCACAGGAGACATTCTGCATTTTTACATTTTTAATAAAACATTGTTTTTTATGTTTTTTAAGCTATTTGATGAGGTCTCATGAAATGTCCTCATAAACCACATTTAAGTTGTAAAACTGGTGTAATATGCATGTCATTATACACATTTTGTGTATAATACACATTATACACAAAATGAGCGAGGGCGGGGCTATAACCTGTCACTCATAGGAGATCAGCCAATAGCAAACCACAACCATCCAATCAATTCCCGACGGATACAATCAAGCCCCGCCCACATGTGTTCCTGTTCCAGAAGCGCTTCACTCGATATACGACACAATAGCTCTTTCTTCTTTTCCGTTCTCAGTTTCTGCAGATGTGGAGCATCTGGCCTCTGTTTTACAGCTTCTTCCACACTGAAGCCGTGCTGAGAGAAACACTCTCACAAACACTCGCTCTCAAAGTTACGATCAAAGTAACAGTAACGATCGTTCGGAGTTATTCTGGTCTTTAATAATGTTCTCAAAACATTATTATTTAATGGAGCATTTTAGTCTGAAATGTTTCAGTTGTATGTTTCTACTGGTTTGATGGTTTGAAGAATGATACAATGTTACTGTTCCCGTAACGATCACAGAACCAAGAAGAAACGCTTTTAAAACATTTTGAACTTAATGTTATCGTTAACAAAACGAACTAAGAACATGTATTTGTGTTCGCTGGGAATGATTTATGAGGCTTTCGCTTCTTTATTTGAGGGCTGTTTTTATATGTGTGTGTTTGTTGAGCCGCTCCAGTGAACAAGATAATTACTTCTGCCCTCGATGTTTAATAACCTCTAAGTGATCACTAGTTCACCAGACAAGTGCACTGGTCAGTAGTGTGTGTGATCTGACACTGAAGAACACCAACACACACACTGCAGAATAACGCTGAAGTGATTTAACCTCTGTGTGACCTTATGGGCAGTTTTGCCTGTGTTAATGCCAACTGTGTGTTTGGCACAGGTGTGTATTTACATCGGAATTGTACTATTTCACCCCCATTTCCTTTAATAAATCTGTTGTGCACTAGAAACACACAATAGTTCCTCAGGCCCTTCAGGACAAACACGTCCCCATTGAAATCCATTAAAAATGCAATATTTAATCCCATGACCATTTAACTATAAAATGATGCAATCTTTGTTAACAGGCTTTCATTCTGGGGGCAAGGCTTCAAAATTATTTTTTTTCTATTTTTTACCAGATGTGCCATTTTCTCAGGTTTGGCCAACACGACTAATTTAGCCTTTGATTTTCTCACAGTTTTAGAGTTCAATATGTTTTATAAAATATACATTTTATATTAAATAATGTTCATAAAAATTTTTAATAAACTTAATCCTTTATAACTTATTTTGTTTCACTTTTTAAACTTTTTAAACTTTTTTAAAAAGTACTTTTTCACTTTTTTGCTCCCAAGCTAAAAAATTTTTGACACTGATATTTTAGTCCACTATATGGACCTGTGTGTAACTTTTTTTAAATTGACGCACAAGGGTTAAACATCCAGATGTTGTTTAACCCTCACATCCTTTTCACTGATAGATCTGAACTTTATTAAGAATGTTATTAGCGCTACTGGAAGAACGTTTGTTCATAACTTTGAGAGAACCTCGCCGGACTAGCGTCTGGCTCACGGCCCTGAGGACAAACTCAGTGATTCAGTGTGTAATTTCATTAATTATAAGAGGCATGTGTGGCGGCGCGGAGTGTGCCGTACACTGCTCTCTTTATGAGCCACTCGGACTCACAGAGTTAGGTTTGTTTCTGAGAGCGGCCACACGTCTGACCTGAGCTGTTTCTCTGTGTTCAGGTGTTCATGTGTTCGTGTGTTCATGTGTTCAGGTGTTCATGTGTTCGTGTGTTCGTGTGTTCGTGTGTTCATGTGTTCGTGTGTTCATGTGTTCAGGTGTTCGTGTGTTCGTGTGTTCGTGTGTTCGTGTGTTCGTGTGTTCGTGTGTTCGTGTGTTCGTGTGTTCGTGTGTTCGTGTGTTCATGTGTTCAGGTGTTCGTGTGTTCGTGTGTTCGTGTGTTCAGGTGTTCGTGTGTTCGTGTGTTCGTGTGTTCAGGTGTTCGTGTGTTCGTGTGTTCGTGTGTTCGTGTGTTCAGGTGTTCGTGTGTTCGTGTGTTCGTGTGTTCGTGTGTTCGTGTGTTCGTGTGTTCAGGTGTTCGTGTGTTCGTGTGTTCAGGTGTTCGTGTGTTCGTGTGTTCGTGTGTTCATGTGTTCAGGTGTTCGTGTGTTCGTGTGTTCGTGTGTTCATGTGTTCAGGTGTTCGTGTGTTCGTGTGTTCGTGTGTTCATGTGTTCGGGTGTTCGTGTGTTCGTGTGTTCAGGTGTTCGTGTGTTCGTGTGTTCAGGTGTTCGTGTGTTCGTGTGTTCGTGTGTTCGTGTGTTCATGTGTTCAGGTGTTCGTGTGTTCGTGTGTTCGTGTGTTCATGTGTTCAGGTGTTCGTGTGTTCGTGTGTTCAGGTGTTCGTGTGTTCGTGTGTTCGTGTGTTCAGGTGTTCGTGTGTTCGTGTGTTCGTGTGTTCAGGTGTTCGTGTGTTCGTGTGTTCGTGTGTTCGTGTGTTCGTGTGTTCGTGTGTTCAGGTGTTCGTGTGTTCGTGTGTTCGTGTGTTCGTGTGTTCAGGTGTTCGTGTGTTCGTGTGTTCGTGTGTTCGTGTGTTCAGGTGTTCGTGTGTTCGTGTGTTCGCGTGTTCGCGTGTTCAGGTGTTCGTGTGTTCGTGTGTTCGTGTGTTCAGGTGTTCGTGTGTTCGTGTGTTCAGGTGTTCGTGTGTTCGTGTGTTCAGGTGTTCAGGTGTTCGTGTGTTCGTGTGTTCGTGTGTTCGTGTGTTCGTGTGTTCGTGTGTTCAGGTGTTCGTGTGTTCGTGTGTTCGTGTGTTCGTGTGTTCGTGTGTTCAGGTGTTCATGTGTTCAGGTGTTCGTGTGTTCGTGTGTTCAGGTGTTCAGGTGTTCAGGTGTTCAGGTGTTCAGGTGTTCAGGTGTTCGTGTGTTCGTGTGTTCAGGTGTTCGTGTGTTCGTGTGTTCGTGTGTTCGTGTGTTCAGGTGTTCGTGTGTTCGTGTGTTCGTGTGTTCAGGTGTTCGTGTGTTCGTGTGTTCAGGTGTTCGTGTGTTCGTGTGTTCAGGTGTTCGTGTGTTCGTGTGTTCGTGTGTTCGTGTGTTCATGTGTTCAGGTGTTCGTGTGTTCGTGTGTTCGTGTGTTCATGTGTTCAGGTGTTCGTGTGTTCGTGTGTTCGTGTGTTCATGTGTTCGGGTGTTCGTGTGTTCGTGTGTTCAGGTGTTCGTGTGTTCGTGTGTTCAGGTGTTCGTGTGTTCGTGTGTTCGTGTGTTCGTGTGTTCGTGTGTTCGTGTGTTCATGTGTTCAGGTGTTCGTGTGTTCGTGTGTTCGTGTGTTCGTGTGTTCATGTGTTCAGGTGTTCGTGTGTTCGTGTGTTCGTGTGTTCAGGTGTTCGTGTGTTCGTGTGTTCGTGTGTTCGTGTGTTCGTGTGTTCAGGTGTTCGTGTGTTCGTGTGTTCGTGTGTTCAGGTGTTCGTGTGTTCGTGTGTTCGTGTGTTCGTGTGTTCGTGTGTTCGTGTGTTCAGGTGTTCGTGTGTTCGTGTGTTCGTGTGTTCGTGTGTTCGTGTGTTCAGGTGTTCGTGTGTTCGTGTGTTCGTGTGTTCGTGTGTTCAGGTGTTCGTGTGTTCGTGTGTTCGCGTGTTCGCGTGTTCAGGTGTTCGTGTGTTCGTGTGTTCGTGTGTTCGTGTGTTCAGGTGTTCGTGTGTTCGTGTGTTCGTGTGTTCAGGTGTTCGTGTGTTCGTGTGTTCGTGTGTTCAGGTGTTCATGTGTTCAGGTGTTCGTGTGTTCGTGTGTTCGTGTGTTCGTGTGTTCAGGTGTTCGTGTGTTCAGGTGTTCGTGTGTTCGTGTGTTCGTGTGTTCGTGTGTTCGTGTGTTCAGGTGTTCATGTGTTCAGGTGTTCGTGTGTTCGTGTGTTCGTGTGTTCATGTGTTCAGGTGTTCGTGTGTTCGTGTGTTCGTGTGTTCAGGTGTTCGTGTGTTCGTGTGTTCGTGTGTTCGTGTGTTCAGGTGTTCGTGTGTTCGTGTGTTCGTGTGTTCAGGTGTTCGTGTGTTCGTGTGTTCGTGTGTTCGTGTGTTCGTGTGTTCGTGTGTTCAGGTGTTCGTGTGTTCGTGTGTTCGTGTGTTCGTGTGTTCAGGTGTTCGTGTGTTCGTGTGTTCGTGTGTTCAGGTGTTCGTGTGTTCGTGTGTTCGCGTGTTCGCGTGTTCAGGTGTTCGTGTGTTCGTGTGTTCGTGTGTTCAGGTGTTCGTGTGTTCAGGTGTTCGTGTGTTCGTGTGTTCGTGTGTTCAGGTGTTCATGTGTTCAGGTGTTCGTGTGTTCGTGTGTTCGTGTGTTCGTGTGTTCAGGTGTTCGTGTGTTCAGGTGTTCGTGTGTTCGTGTGTTCGTGTGTTCGTGTGTTCGTGTGTTCAGGTGTTCATGTGTTCAGGTGTTCGTGTGTTCGTGTGTTCGTGTGTTCAGGTGTTCAGGTGTTCAGGTGTTCAGGTGTTCAGGTGTTCAGGTGTTCGTGTGTTCGTGTGTTCGTGTGTTCGGGTGTTCAGGTGTTCGTGTGTTCGTGTGTTCGGGTGTTCGTGTGTTCGTGTGTTCAGGTGTTCATGTGTTCATGTGTTCGGGTGTTCGTGTGTTCGTGTGTTCAGGTGTTCGTGTGTTCATGTGTTCAGGTGTTCGTGTGTTCAGGTGTTTGTGTGTTTGTGTGTTCGTGTGTTCAGGTGTTCGTGTGTTCAGGTGTGTTCAGGTGTTCGTGTGTTCGGGTGTTCGGGTGTTCGTGTGTTCAGGTGTTTGTGTGTTCGTGTGTTCAGGTGTTCGTGTGTTCAGGTGTGTTCAGGTGTTCGTGTGTTCGTGTGTTCGGGTGTTCGTGTGTTCGTGTGTTCGGGTGTTCGTGTGTTCGTGTGTTCAGGTGTTCGTGTGTTCAGGTGTGTTCAGGTGTTCGTGTGTTCGTGTGTTCGGGTGTTCGTGTGTTCGTGTGTTCGTGTGTTCAGGTGTTTGTGTGTTCGTGTGTTCAGGTGTTCGTGTGTTCAGGTGTGTTCAGGTGTTCAGGTGTTCGTGTGTTCGTGTGTTCGGGTGTTCGTGTGTTCGTGTGTTCGGGTGTTCGTGTGTTCGTGTGTTCAGGTGTTCGTGTGTTCAGGTGTGTTCAGGTGTTCGTGTGTTCGTGTGTTCGGGTGTTCGTGTGTTCGTGTGTTCAGGTGTTTGTGTGTTCGTGTGTTCAGGTGTTCGTGTGTTCAGGTGTGTTCAGGTGTTCGTGTGTTCGTGTGTTCGGGTGTTCGTGTGTTCGGGTGTTCGTGTGTTCGTGTGTTCAGGTGTTCGTGTGTTCAGGTGTGTTCAGGTGTTCGTGTGTTCAGGTGTTCGTGTGTTCGTGTGTTCAGGTGTTCAGGTGTTCGTGTGTTCAGGTGTTCGTGTGTTCGTGTGTTCAGGTGTTTGTGTGTTCAGGTGTTCGTGTGTTCAGGTGTTTGTGTGTTTGTGTGTTCGTGTGTTCAGGTGTTCGTGTGTTCAGGTGTTCGTGTGTTCAGGTGTTCGTGTGTTCGTGTGTTCGTGTGTTCGTGTGTTCGTGTGTTCAGGTGTTCGTGTGTTCGTGTGTTCGTGTGTTCGTGTGTTCGTGTGTTCAGGTGTTCATGTGTTCAGGTGTTCGTGTGTTCGGGTGTTCGTGTGTTCGTGTGTTCGTGTGTTCGTGTGTTCATGTGTTCATGTGTTCAGGTGTTCGTGTGTTCGTGTGTTCAGGTGTTCGTGTGTTCGTGTGTTCGTGTGTTCGTGTGTTCGTGTGTTCATGTGTTCAGGTGTTCGTGTGTTCGTGTGTTCAGGTGTTCGTGTGTTCGTGTGTTCGTGTGTTCGTGTGTTCGTGTGTTCAGGTGTTCGTGTGTTCGTGTGTTCAGGTGTTCGTGTGTTCGTGTGTTCGTGTGTTCAGGTGTTCGTGTGTTCGTGTGTTCAGGTGTTCGTGTGTTCATGTGTTCAGGTGTTCGTGTGTTCAGGTGTTCGTGTGTTCGTGTGTTCGTGTGTTCGTGTGTTCGTGTGTTCAGGTGTTCGTGTGTTCGTGTGTTCAGGTGTTCGTGTGTTCGTGTGTTCGTGTGTTCGTGTGTTCAGGTGTTCGTGTGTTCGTGTGTTCGTGTGTTCGTGTGTTCAGGTGTTCGTGTGTTCAGGTGTTCGTGTGTTCGTGTGTTCGTGTGTTCGTGTGTTCAGGTGTTCGTGTGTTCAGGTGTTCGTGTGTTCGTGTGTTCAGGTGTTCGTGTGTTCGTGTGTTCGTGTGTTCAGGTGTTCGTGTGTTCGTGTGTTCGTGTGTTCAGGTGTTCGTGTGTTCATGTGTTCAGGTGTTCGTGTGTTCAGGTGTTCGTGTGTTCGTGTGTTCGTGTGTTCGTGTGTTCGTGTGTTCGTGTGTTCAGGTGTTCGTGTGTTCGTGTGTTCGTGTGTTCATGTGTTCAGGTGTTCGTGTGTTCGTGTGTTCATGTGTTCAGGTGTTCGTGTGTTCGTGTGTTCGTGTGTTCAGGTGTTCGTGTGTTCGTGTGTTCGTGTGTTCATGTGTTCAGGTGTTCGTGTGTTCGTGTGTTCATGTGTTCAGGTGTTCGTGTGTTCGTGTGTTCAGGTGTTCGTGTGTTCGTGTGTTCAGGTGTTCATGTGTTCAGGTGTTCGTGTGTTCGTGTGTTCGTGTGTTCTGGTGTTCGTGTGTTCGTGTGTTCATGTGTTCAGGTGTTCGTGTGTTCGTGTGTTCGTGTGTTCAGGTGTTCGTGTGTTCGTGTGTTCATGTGTTCAGGTGTTCGTGTGTTCGTGTGTTCGTGTGTTCGTGTGTTCGTGTGTTCAGGTGTTCGTGTGTTCGTGTGTTCAGGTGTTCGTGTGTTCGTGTGTTCGTGTGTTCGTGTGTTCGTGTGTTCAGGTGTTCGTGTGTTCGTGTGTTCGTGTGTTCAGGTGTTCATGTGTTCATGTGTTCAGGTGTTCGTGTGTTCAGGTGTTCGTGTGTTCGTGTGTTCGTGTGTTCGTGTGTTCGTGTGTTCATGTGTTCAGGTGTTCGTGTGTTCGTGTGTTCATGTGTTCAGGTGTTCGTGTGTTCGTGTGTTCGTGTGTTCGTGTGTTCGTGTGTTCAGGTGTTCGTGTGTTCGTGTGTTCAGGTGTTCATGTGTTCAGGTGTTCGTGTGTTCGTGTGTTCGTGTGTTCAGGTGTTCGTGTGTTCGTGTGTTCGTATGTTCAGGTGTTTTCTGTGTTCGTGTGTTCGTGTGTTCGTATGTTCAGGTGTTTTCTGTGTTCGTGTGTTCGTGTGTTCAGGTGTTTTCTGTGTTCGTGTGTTCGTGTGTTCGTGTGTTCGTGTGTTCGTGTGTTCAGGTGTTCAGGTGTTCGTGTGTTCGTGTGTTCGTGTGTTCGTGTGTTCAGGTGTTCGTGTGTTCGTGTGTTCGTGTGTTCAGGTGTTTTCTGTGTTCGTGTGTTCAGGTGTTCATGTGTTCATGTGTTCATGTGTTCTCTATGTTCATCTGTTCATGTGTTCATGTGTTAAAATATCAAAGTTATTCTCATGTTTACTTGATAAAATCAGGTCTGATGTGACGGCAGAATCTCGAGCTGAAGGACGTTTGTTCTATTAAACTAAGAGACTTTTACTGCTTTAAGAGTGTAAAGTCACAGAAGGACTGGATGATGTGATCACAGATGTGAATATGATACAGGAGCGTTATAGGGTTAATGACTCGTGTTCGGGATTCCTGCCTGAACAAACAGCACTGAGTGCAGTTCCAGAATACCCAGAATGCCCTGCTCCCCCGCAGACCGCAGATATACCTGCAGGAATGAGTGTGTGTGTCTCTGCACAGAATCGGCCCTTCTTCCACTCGTAAACACCGCCAGCTGTAAAACACACGGCCATGTTTGTGCTGGCGGAGACGAGCCATCGGAGCAGTGCATGCTGGGAAGACGGGGTTTCTGCTATTCTGAGTATAATGACTGGCATCTGTCCACAGACCCGAGACTCAGGACTCGTTTAAGAGACCGAGAGACTGATCTTTTACAATAAAGATATTACATTCATACTTTACGTCAGTAGACGTGAGCCGCCAATAAACACTCGTTGGGCGTAACACGTTAGTCACACGCGTTACATACACAGATTACTCACTAAAGTAATGCATTACTTTTACATTTACAACAGAGTTACTTTTTCTTAATAAGTTGTTTTTGTTATTAAAACAAACAAGAAAATCCAGCCCAGGTGAGAGAAATAACGTAAGATTTTAATTTCCATTAAAAGTAACAGTTGCTTTTTTATGGAGTAACGCAATATTGTAACGCATTACTGTACAGTACATCACTGATGACATCACCACATCAGGATCTGCCTTTATGGAAGCAACATTTATTAGTGAAGTCACAGGTTGTTATTATTAAGAATAAAAAATGACAAATAAATTCAAATAAATAACTAACAACAACACAACCATTATACATAATTTATTTAATATAATAAATATAAATAATATATTTATTTAATACGTTTTTAAGTATGAATTGCTTGCAATCAAGATAAAATATGCCTTTACATTTCTTATTAAATCAATGCTTAATAAGTTGTTGTATTTAATAATAGATGATTATTGGAGCTGAACATTTGCTTGAGGCCATAATCAGGATTATAATGAAAGCCAAATGCCGTTTGCTTAATGAGAATTGATTTCTGTGTGTTTGTCCCTCTGATTATGTAGGACAATCAAATATTGAATAACCACTAACCTACTTATAATTCATATTGAAGTGTCATGACTCCTGGATGATGAACTCAGGATCACAAACTTATATGGAATATTGTTCCTGTAAAGGGTTTAGTGAAAACATCGGATGGGTTTAAGAAATAAAGCTCATTCACACCTTATTATAGGAACATGTTTTACTCATGTTTTAAGGGCCAAAATCATCTCTTTTTCTTTCTTATTAAACAGTTTTATATGTTCAAGTGATTTCATGCAAGCTTCATAAATGATGACATACTGTGTCAAAATATGATGTTAAAAGTCGAAATTGTGATATACTGAGTCAATTATGAGATGAGAAGTCAAAATTATGACATTAAAAGTCAAATTTGTGACAGTCAAAATTGACAAAAATTTTAAATGATGACATACAAAGTCATAATTATGAGATGAAAAGTCAAATTTGTGACACTAAAAGTCAAAATTATGACCTAAATGTGATATTATGATAGTTATAATTTTGAGATGAAAAGTCGAAATTATGATTTAAAAAGTCAAATTATGACTTTCAAAGTCAAATTATGACATATTATTAAATCATAATTATGAGATGAAAAGTCGAAATTGACATAATTAAGCATGGAAAGTCAAAATTGTGACATAAAAGTCGAAATTCTGACTGAAATTAACTTTAGGTTAACTTTAACTTTAGGTTAAAAACGCGAACTGTTACGGAGCCCCTAAAGCGACATGGTCAAAGAAAACAAATATTTGTCAATGCTTTTGCGTTCTCTCGCATGTGATAATGGTTGTGATAATGCAACATAATGTTTTGATAAGTGTCTCCGTCTGTCTGTACTACATTACCCAGAATCCCTCTCGCTGTTCGGCCCACGGGAGCGCGCGCCGCGGAATGCTGCTCTGATTCCAGCGCGCGGTGGAAAAAAGTTCCTCAGAGATGGAGCGGTTTGTGAGGCGCTGATTCCTGCGCTTTTATTCATGATATTAAACGCGAAAAGAGAGTTCAGTTGACGCGGATCTGCTAAGATATTTGTTCTCTTTTATATTCGTGCGGAATTTAAACTTTTAAGGATCGATTTGTGGACTTTTTGTTAGTTTTGTTGTTGTTGTGGGTGAGAATGCCGCAGCCCGCTCGCGCTGTGAGCCTCGCGCTGCTCGTGTTTCACCTCACGGGATTTAAAGCGCTTCACGGAGACTCGGACCCGGACCCGGACCCGTGCCCGTCCGTGTGCTCGTGTGTGGGATCCCTCGCCGACTGCAGTGCACTGAAACACGGCATGATCTCGGAGCGGCTGCCCGCGCGGATCCGGCGCCTGTGAGTGTTTTACCTCAGATCCTTTGTGTCTGTCTCACTGGAACACGGTCAAAACATCCACATTCGTTCAAATATGGGAAAACACACACGGTGGAGAATGATAACAGTGTGCGGAGTGTTCATAGATCACTGAAGGGAAAAACAACTAAAACAAACAAGGCGGAAACTAGGATAAACAAAGTTTTCTCCGTCTCAACAGTGACAGTGATAACGTTAGTTGAGTTAACGTTAGTGTGATCGATTTTCCTCGTGTGTGTGTGTGTGTGTGTGTGAGAGAGAGAGAGAGAGAGTGTGTGTCTGAGAGAGAAAGTGTGTGTGTGTGTGTGTGAGAACGTGCCTGTGTGTGTGTGTGTGTGTTCAGTTTAAAGGCCCAAAGAATCTAACGTAATCAAAACCTTAATATTACCCAAACATGTTCTCTTGATCTATATAAAATCAGACAGATTCCCAAAGAGAGAGAAATAAATCATATTTTCATCAACATAATAATAATAACATGATGGGTTATGGACTATCAGTGTTGGATCCTGCGGGCCTGAAAGCTGTTCTGTTGGACTTTATTTGCTTGTGTTATTTAACTCATGAAGAACTAACACATTGTAATTAAACCGGCTTTCACTCATTTCTCTTCATGTAAGTCAGGCCTTTGTGATGCCATGGACCCTTAAATATGATGCTTTACTTTATATATCCATAAAGGCACATTTACAGTTATAAATGTGTGAAATATTGCCACATCTCTATTCTTTTTCTACTCATCATTAGTTTACTGTTGATGTTTCCTTACATTACAGACCAGAAAACAGTGATGTCAAATTATGTCAATGTAATTATAGCTGATATGTTATTTATTTTAGGGCTTTGAAGCGATTAATTGCATCCAAAATAAAAGTTTGTTTGCATAATATACATGACGCCAGTTTGAAACCCCTCGGTGTGAGAGTTATGATCGCCATATTTCTTGTCGTGTTCATAAAGCGAGGGGTGAAATGTGAGAGTCGATGTTGTTTTGTTTCAGGCCTTCAGGAGCTGACGCTCGTTCACATGTTCAGGCATTAAACTGCAGGAGCTTTTGTTCCCGGCCCATTACTTCTGCTGAATTAGCAGCTAAACACAACCAGAGATGGAAGCCATTAAGAGCCGGTGTGGGGAGAGAGAGAGAGACTGGGAAAGAGACTGGGAGAGAGAGAGAGACTGGGAGAGAGAGAGAGAGACTGGGAAAGAGAGAGAGACTGGGAAAGAGAGAGAGACTGGGAGAGAGAGAGAGACTGGGAGAGAGAGAGACTGGGAGAGAGAGAGAGACTGGGAGAGAGAGAGAGAGACTGGGAGAGAGAGAGAGAGACTGGGAGAGAGACAGAGACTGAGACAGAGACTGAGAGAGAGACTGGGAGAGAGACTGGGAGAGAGACTGGGAGAGAGACTGGGAGAGAGAGACTGGGAGAGAGAGACTGGGAGAGAGAGACTGGGAGAGAGAGACTGGGAGAGAGACTGGGAGAGGGAGAGAGACTGGGAGAAAGAGAGAGACTGGGAGAGAGAGAGAGACTGGGAGAGAGAGAGAGACTGGGAGAGAGAGACTGGGAGAGAGACTGGGAGAGAGACTGGGAGAGAGAGACTGGGAGAGAGAGACTGAGAGAGAGACTGGGAGAGAGACTGGGAGAGGGAGAGAGACTGGGAGAGAGAGAGAGACTGGGAGAGAGAGAGAGACTGGGAGAGAGACTGGGAGAGAGAGACTGGGAGAGAGAGAGACTGGGAGAGAGACTGGGAGAGACAGACTGGGAGAGAGACTGGGAGAGAGAGACTGGGAGAGAGACTGGGAGAGAGAGACTGGGAGAGAGACTGGGAGAGAGAGAGAGACTGGGAGAGAGACTGGGAGAGAGAGAGAGAGACTGGGAGAGAGACTGGGAGAGAGAGAGAGACTGGGAGAGAGACTGAGGGAGAGAGAGACTGGGAAAGAGAGAGAGAGACTGGGAGAGAGAGACTGGGAGAGAGAGAGAGACTGGGAGAGAGAGAGAGACTGGGAGAGAGAGAGAGACTGAGGGAGAGAGAGACTGGGAAAGAGAGAGAGAGACACAGGGAGAGAGAGACACAGGGAGAGAGACTGAGAGAGAGAGAGAGAGAGAGAGACAGAGAGAGAGAGAGAGAGAGAGAGAGAGAGAGAGAGAGAGAGAGAGAGACTGAGAGAGACTGAGAGAGAGAGAGAGAGAGAGGGAGAGAGAGAGAGAGAGAGAGAGAGAGAGAGAGAGAGAGAGAGAGAGAGAGAGAGAGAGAGAGAGAGAGAGAGAGAGAGAGAGGGGCCTGAAGTCTTTGGCTGTGAGTAACTCTTGCTGCCAGAATGGAAAAATAGAAGGAAAAAAAGCTCTTCATGATCTACATCTGGACCGGTCCGGGTGTTTCAGTGCCGGGGAGCGTTTGAGACGCCAGCAGTTTTACACCGTTAAAGGAGAACTCGTTTTTTTGTACATTTGGAGTGCTGTCAGTACAGAGAACAACGACAAAAATCTGTTGCCTACACCCTGTTATCGTCTTTAAAATGTGCACCCTGTTGTAGGGCTGGGTGAGATGGCCAAGAATTCATATCTCTGTATTTTTTGGTTAAATGGCGATATATACGATATATATATATATCGGTACTTTCTAAGTTTTTCTATTTGGATAAAGAAAATCTGTATTTTTTTTGTGTATATTTCACATCCTGCCCAATGATATCCTACAAACAATGTTGATATTGAGGGATATGGAAACAAATAGTGAATGTAATTTAGGCTGTGCAATATCTATTATGTGCAAAAAGGTGGTTAAAATCACATTACATTCTAACAGTGTAACATTACAATTTAAAAACAAAAATGATTGTTTTTAAATTGACTAAAGGCTAAACTAAAAATGAAAATAAAAACAAAAGCACCAACTAATTATATTAGCCTGCATTTGCCATTTATAATGGTCACTTTCATAAAAATACTTGTAGGTTTAAAATTCCACATATAGCAGATTTATTGTCTCCAACAACAAATATTTTAGCAATATGTATATTTTAGTCCGAATTATTGCGCTACTATTCTGGGCTCCGTCTGTTTGGCGCTCGTTGGTGTTTCAGCGGAGATTCACTTGCAGAAGCTCGTCCTCTCCTGACAGTGACGTGGACATATTAGTTTGACTTTCTAACATTTACAGATGGAGAATATACCATAGACAGTAAAAGAAATGGACACAGCGACCCCATAGACTTCAACGGAGCAAAGTGAAGTCAATTAGAAGCACTCACTTCCTGATGGCCACGCGTACTGCGCCGGCTCACACTGAGCTTGATGACGTAGATGTCATGTGAGCAACCTGACTGACAGCTGTCCGTCTTCTAGTAGCTGTGCCGAGAGGAATCTGAATCATTCCCTCCCGAGTCTCGCAGAGCCGGAGATCGTGAGCATTATCTGTCCGTGAGCTCGCAGCAGGAGCAGCTTTACAGCTCTCGGTGGGCTTCTCCCTGGACTGTAGAGATGCGCGGTTGGCGGTTATAGCCGCGGATCGGGCGGATGACGTGACTAAAAAAAATATTTTAATTAAATTCGGGCGGGTGGCGGGCGGTTGAACCAAATTATGTGCCAAAATGCGTTTTCTATTAGGCTACAATGTAAATATTGTACAGTAGCCTATCAGATAAGGTCAGTGTGAAGAGGTTCAGTGTGTATGGAAGGAAGAAGACAGGGTCGGCGTGACTGGGACTCGTTTATTCAGAAAAACAAAAAGAAACGAGGCGCACAGTAGCGCATTCGCCGCCATAAACAAAACACGCGATCCAACACTTGCTTCTCTCGGTTGCAGTAGCCGCGTGCGAAGTCCCAGTCCAACTCTCTCTCTCGCTCTCTCATTCCCGCCGGTTATATGCGGTCTCTCCACGGCAATTACTGCAATCAGACACAGGTGTTCATCATCTGCACTTGACCTACTTGCTCACCGCACGGCTCCGTCCTTTCTCTCCCGCTACAGACTTTGCAAAATCACGCCCCCCTCGCCACAGTCAGGTTTGCCGAAGTGCGTTTAATTTATTTATTTATTTTTGTCCCTGCGTGCCGATCGGAGACGGAGTTCACTGCTGATATTCTGGGAGCTTTCTAGTCTCTGTCATCAGCAGCGCCTTGTATCGCCCAATCAGCGGATGGCGGGCGGGTGCGGTTTTGAAAATTGGTCAAAAACGTTGGTGCGGACGGATGGTGGACGGATGATGAGTTTTGTGATGCGGTTGCGGATGAAATAATAGCCCATCCGCGCATCTCTACTGGACTGTATGCCTCCACGTCCCGCCGATTGTGCGTGAGCTTCTACTTCTGTCTCAGGGCTCGAAATTAACTTTTTTACTTGGTTGCACTGGTGCTCCCAACTTCAAAAAGTTAGGAGCACCAGCAAAAATTTAGGAGCACCACAACTACAAATTATATATTAACAGATTTCATTTCACTGGGGCTTTACACATCCTGTGGCCAAAATTTTTTATTTGGTCTTCTGGCTCTATATCATCTCACCCCGATGATATTGGCACATAATTTGTCATTTGCATAGGCCTACAGTACGTCATGTTAATCGCAACTCCGTTCTTTTCCCATGAGCTGCAACATAGGTTTAAATTTAGTGAAGGCAAGCTCTTCTTTGGCGATGGTGTGTGCGGTGTTATATTTGACGTATAATTAGCTCTGCCAATAGAGCGGAACGACCAGCAGCACCCTGCCGATTAAAAGCCTTAATAATCGAGCCTGATGAACCTGATTTGTTTGCCACACACCTGTCCAGGGCTCGCAAAATTTCAAAATTGCTGGTAGCCCTTCGGGCAGGCACTCTTCAGATTGTGGTAGCCCGAAATGAATTTTACAAGCCCAAATAAAAAGACAATTTTAATGTAGAAAATTGGTTCGAAGTCAAAACATAAATCAAAAACTTTTTCAAAACACAAATATCAAAAATTGGATATAAAAAAATCAAATTAGAATCATCAATACACATATGCATCTGGTACTAACTGAACTGAAGTGTGTGTGACCAGCATGAACATGAATCAGTCTGTCGGTGGCTAAGCCCTCAATGAGGGAATGATATAAAAATAAATAAAAAGGTAACACTTTAATTTAGGGTCTAATGCTAACTATTAACTAGTTTCATTAACATGCATATGGCAGGGTTTTATCATCACTGTGGTCCCGAATGTGAGGTGGGCTAGTTTGGGGGGTTCGTGGGCTCCTCCAAGACATTTTTTATTTCTCTGATCTACATGTGCATTATAAGATGTTTTGAAGGCCCAAAAAATTGGATGATAACAGCTTTAAAACCATGTCACGCAGCTGATTATTTTTCTCTCATCTCCATCACACTTTTTCTCTTTGTTTTTCTCTTGCCCTCTCTCTTCCACTCCTAAAGCTGAGCTTTGACTGATATAGGCTTTACATTTTTATCTGTCAGTGAAGAAAGTAAACATAGGGTCAACTGATAGTTGATTTATGAATCATTTTCTCAGACGAGTTCATTTACTGAAAGCTACTAGGAAAGAGCCTAAATAAGTTTATTAACTTCATTCACAGTACACATTCATTATTGATCTTATTCCTAATACAGGGCCATAGACGGCTTTATAATCACTGAGGTCCTAAATTTGAGGTTGGTAGGGGGTTCAGTTTTTTTATTTCTCTGATATGTGCATTTCAAGACGTTTGAAGGCCAAAAAGGATACGAAATAGCCTTAAAAGTTAAAACCATGTCAGCGGGCAGTAGATTATTTGTCAATATCTGCTCTCACTTCTTATCCATCACCCTTTCTTTTTCTCTCAGTCTCCTCATCTTGCCTTCCCCTCCTAAAGCTGAACTTTCTTAATTTACTTAAGGCTACAAATTGTACCATATTAATTCTCAATATACACATTCATTATTAATCTTGTGGCTAACATGATGAAAACGGCTTTGTTAATGTGTCTTGTCCCCTCACAATGACAGTAAACTATTTATTACATTACATGAGTCACATTGCATAGGCTTATTTTCAGTTCAAAATGGCGAAATTAGACAAAACTATATTCGTTTGCCTGATTATTTTTTTCATTTGTTTAGTGCTCGAGACTACCGGCGTCATATCGTCTTGGGGACGGTAGAAAATATGTTTAGGACGAACAGAAATATTCTCCAGGATGAAACTGAAAGACATTTTTGTATGTGTGTTCATTTATTATTAGGCTAACTTACTTAGAAAACGCCCAAATTAACCGACCAAGCGTTGACTACAACGGAGCGCGTCATCTCATGATGTTACTATAGTTATTATCACCGGAGACTTGTTCCGCGGTACCGGGAGCATCTATCACATGGCTTAATGACATCGCAAATATGTTGCTGGTTAAACAACGGTAACGTTATACAGATTGAGCACCAAGACGTCCCTGCATCTCATCCTTCATGTTTGAAGACGGTGAGAGCGCGCGCGCGGCCGGGGCTCTCTCTGCTCGCGCAACCTACTTTGATTTGATTGGTCATCTCAAATATTCTGACATTGACGAGCAGTGACAGACCAATGAGGCTCAGATGAACACACACACCTCTGTTTCTGATGTGCTCTCTGCTAGGCGGTGCTGCGAATCGAAGATGAACAACGCACTGAATCTGATTACAACAAGACTGAAGCGAACGCTAGTTCAGAGAGCCCGTCGGGCAGGCCGGTTATGCATTTTGGTAGCCCGACTGGAAAACACAATAGCCCCGGTAAATAATGCTTCGGCGGCCGCCAAAAAAAATGAATGCAGGAAAACCCCTGGATTGGTTATATAACGTTGGATCAGCACCAAAGGTACACACTTTTGAAGTAATTTACAAACGTTTTTTAGAGAAATGAAAACAGGTCGCACCACAACCATTATTTGCACTCGCACAAATGCTCCCAAATATATTTTTAGGTCGCACAGATTAAATTTCAGGAGCATATGCGACCAAAATGGTCGCAATTTCGAGCCTTGTGTCTATACGGTAATTTCTCGACTGTGCGACACGGAGTCAAAAACTTCTTCTACGGGGCCATAACATAAGATACAAGGTAATGGAGCCTTTTATACATTGTCGTGTTTCTTTAGAAATAAATAATGGACAAATGGAGTCTTAAACGCCTCAGATGTAAAGTTATTCACTGTCAAAGTGACGCCAAAATGAATGGGAGTCAGTGGGATGCTAACAGCCCTAGCGCCCGGGGAGGCTTCAGTTTCAGACTGGTGGATTACCGCCTTGGAATATACCTGTGAAATGTAAGTTAAACACTGAGGAAAGCACCGCATCTCAAACCCATTAAACAGCGCTAGTGTTGATCTGTCAGTCAGCAACAGTATCTGTCAGAGCATCACAGGGCAGACTGCTTTAAACTTGTTAACTATATCTTACCAGTTATTTTGAAGTCCTTAATATGTTGGGACAAATGTTTAGGACAAATTGACGTTACTCTGCAGGAGCTCACAGTGCGTCCTCCGCTATTTTTCAGATGTGCTCGTCGTATCAAACTACTGTATCGATAATAACGGTATTGCCTCATTCCGTATCGTTGCAACAAAAAAAAATCGATATATTGTACAAACTCGATATACCGGCCAGCCCTACCCTGTTGACTTCAATGGGGCGTTTTAAACCTGCTTTAGCCTCTTCACATCCTTAATGTGTCATTACAAGTGCACAGCAATGAGAGTGGTGTTATTCAGAGTTAGGGCTGTCAACGAATATTCAAAATTCGAATATATATTCGAATAGTTTAAAAAAACAGAAATTCGAAGGTGAAAATTAATATTTGAATCATGTGTAAAAACATGCCCGCGGTAGCAGAGGCGCGGCTGTCTGCTTTGCTAGTGGCAAAATTCTGAAGCTTAAAATGTAAAACGCTTTTTCCAGCTGCACAGATAGCACAGTGACTGTCTGGCTCACTCATTGGCTGTGCTGCGGCAACTGCACATCCAATGGCGCGGGCGCCTCGAACGTGTGCGCCAATGAGCTAGCATTACATCATACAGAGCCCGCCAAGGGGGTGTGGCCAGACGTCCCCGAAATAGCCATAGTGGCAGCAGTTTACCACAGCACGAGCTGCGCCTCGGAGAGTTCAATGTCGGTTCTATACTGTAAAACTTCAATTAATGTTAATAATATTTGTTTCAATCACTGAATGAAGCCTGCTATATTTAGGACAAGAGTCGCGACCTTAAATTGCTTACACAAAACTCTTGATCAGCACTCAACATGTGTGTATTGTTGTTCATTTAAACCGTTATGCGCAGAGAGCGTGAGGGCGAGAGAGAGAGAGCGCGAGAGGGCGAGAGAGAGAGCGCGAGAGGGCGAGAGAGAGAGAGCGCGAGAGGGCGAGAGAGAGAGAGCGCGAGAGGGCGAGAGAGAGAGAGAGGGCGAGAGAGAGAGAGAGGGCGAGAGAGAGAGAGCGCGAGAGGGCGAGAGAGAGAGAGAGAGAGAGCGCGAGAGGGCGAGAGAGAGAGAGAGGGCGAGAGAGAGAGAGAGGGCGAGAGAGAGAGAGCGCGAGAGGGCGAGAGAGAGAGAGAGAGAGAGCGCGAGAGGGCGAGAGAGAGAGAGAGGGCGAGAGAGAGAGAGAGAGAGAGAGAGCGCGAGAGGGCGAGAGAGAGAGGGCGAGAGAGAGGGCGAGAGAGAGAGTGCCTGCGAGTGCGAGCGAGAGTAAGGTCTGCGGTCTTGGCCATTAGTTGATTTACTTGTTTTTGTGTAAGTTAATACGTTGTCAAATATGTTTAAACTTAAATAAGCTACCTATACAAGTAGTTGTGTCTCTTTGTATTAATTTGTCCTGTTATTGACGTAATGCGCGTCATTGACAAAATGCGCAACCAGATATTCGAATAGTTCGAATATATGTGGTTTTTTTAGAGGGAATATTCGAACGTCATTTTTGAGCAATTTTGACAGCCCTATTCAGAGTGAACACGGTCAATCTGACCGCAGTAGATGTGAAAGATGTGAATAAAAGTGACGTTAATTCAGCCAGCTCACATCCCTGTATTTACTTCCTGTTTTCAGTCGAAGTCCACAGTCGTCGAGTTCGCGATCATTGGTAACTAAGCAACAGTGGAGACTCAGACTGCCGATGGCGGTGCCGTGGTGTTCTGGGAATATCAGCTCAAATGGACGGTAACTCCACTGTTACTTAGTTACCAATGATCGCGAACTCGACGACTGTGGACCAAAAACAGGAAGTAAATTGTCAGGTCAGTGATGTCACCAACCCATGAAGAAGATTATTGTAGTTCCTCGACCGTTTGTTGTAGTCCTTAAAAAGTCATTTCTGTAAAAGCAAATATCTCCCTTTGCTCTGAACTTTGAGTGCTGAAACTTTGCAGATGTTGTTTATGCCCAAACAGCAACATTACACACTAACCACAGTTACACACGTGATCCGCTTCACCAGGGTACAGGGAGCGATGGGATTGGCCCTGATCATCACCACAAACACTGACGCTTTCTCCATTTCTGTCAATATGTTTTTATGAATGAATGAGTCTCTCACCGGCAATCTACTGATATTCCTGCCGTTCCTGGATGTCAAATGTTGAATTTTCTGTTGCATTTGATCCACTGAATTTGTAAAGCGAAATAAAATGGACTGAAAATTGCCTGTTGAATATTATAGGTTGTATTTTTAAACAGAATGAATATTTTGGAAGTGAAATCTGAAAGGGGAATGTGGATTATTGAATTTTTAATAATGATGTGTGAAATGTTTTGAATTGAAATATTCACAGCTTAAATATACAACCATGTTGAATTTCAGTCCATAAACAATGCAAGCACGGTTAATGCAATGCATATTATTTCAAGAAATGCATTTCAAAAACATTTGTCTTGATTTTTTTCTTGCGTTCGGATGCGTTTACTGGAACACACTCGTGTGTGAGACGCTTCTGGAGGGAATTAAACCAAATCATTCAATAAATGTGTTTCTATCCTAGTATATGTGCACGTCGGATAAACAATGACTCGCCTCAATGGAGCGCATATGTTTCTTTTAATTCACATTATTAGAATTTATGCGCATCTTGGTGTTTCTATCCAGTGTTTTTAATGCAATATCCCAAAATGTGCATAAAAATAGGTGGATGTAAACACGTCGACTTATACATTAGGCTGAGAGTCCTGAAACTGATCATCAAACTAGCACAGTTATTAAATAAACACACGTTAAAGCCTTCGGCTGTGTGTCTGGAGAGGACAGATGAGAGTGTGTTCTAACAAGAGTTCAGAAAATAATGGATTTCTGTGTAAATCAAACAGAAAAGTAGTACTGGTGAAACTCAAAAAATATGAATAGCGTGCAAAAGTTATAATTGTGATGATTATGGCTTACAGCTTATGAAAACCACAAATTCAAAATCTCAGAAAATTCGAATTTTACAGGATTTAAATACAGAAACGTCGACCCTCTGAAAAGTATAATCATGCGTATATATTATACATATTATTTACCTTTTAATTTGAATTACTGAATCACACAAACTTTTTCAAGTTTCACCTGTATTACATAAATTGTGCAAATCTATTGATTTTACAATCAATAAATCAAATATTGATTTTAAAGGAATAAATAAAGAGTTTCACAGTTAAATTGCTGATTAAAAGCACCAGAGTAAGAAACTAAGGCTCATAGTGTTGTTGTATTGAAGCTCCACATCCGACCAGATCCAGAAACTGAAGCCTGTTGGAAATCAAAGGTGGCGCTCACTTTCCCTGCGAATAGATGATCCGTCGTTACTTTCCTCGTTTGAGCTGATGGAGTCCAGATGGAGGAGCGTCAGCCGAGAGACTCACTAAATCAACACAGTCTTTGGCAAACCATCTGTCTCTAGTCAAACAAACGATTCTTATGAGTCATGTCAGCGGTTTGATTCTAATGAGTCATCTCAGCGGTTTGATTCTAACGAGTCATTCAGCGGTTTGATTCTAACGAGTCATCTCAGCGGTTTGATTCTAACGAGTCATCTCAGCGGTTTGATTCTAACGAGTCATCTCAGCGGTTTGATTCTAACGAGTCATCTCAGCGGTTTGATTCTAACGAGTCATTCAGCGGTTTGATTCTAACGAGTCATTCAGCGGTTTGATTCTAACGAGTCATCTCAGCGGTTTGATTCTAACGAGTCATCTCAGCGGTTTGATTCTAACGAGTCATCTCAGCGGTTTGATTCTAACGAGTCATCTCAGCGGTTTGATTCTAACGAGTCATCTCAGCGGTTTGATTCTAACGAGTCATCTCAGCGGTTTGATTCTAACGAGTCATCTCAGCGGTTTGATTCTAACGAGTCATCGCAGCGGTTTGATTCTAACGAGTCATCTCAGTGGTTTGATTCTAACGAGTCATCTCAGCGGTTTGATTCTAACGAGTCATCTCAGCGGTTTGATTCTAACGAGTCATCTCAGCGGTTTGATTCTAACGAGTCATCTCAGCGGTTTGATTCTAATGAGTCATTCACAGTGCATTAACTAATAACAAAATTTGAATAAAGTATTAGTAAATGTTGAAATGAACATTTAAGAACGATTAATAAATGCTGTGTAAGTGCAGTTCATTATTAGTTCATACTAACTAATGTAGTTAACTAATGTTGAACCTTATTGTAAAGTGTTACCAAATGTTCTTCACACCAAGTAAAAATATGGTTCTGTTAAGAAATGATCACTGAAATGAAAAATGAAATCACACAAAAATATTTCCTAAGAATAAAGGTTCTTAGTGTTTCCATGAAGAACCTTTAACAGGAGTGTTTATGATGTAGGTTTGAATGGTTGGATCATTAATTGATTGATCATTAATATTAATTGAATTGGCGTGATGATGTCATACTGTACGAGTGTGTTGTTGAGTTTATTTTCGTTCTCTTCAGAAACTCTTTGACGGCTGTATTCTTCTTTGCAGGGATCTGAGCCGTAACAAGCTGCGCACGTTTCCCGAAGCGCTGTTCTCCAGCCTGCCGCACCTCAGCGAAATGTAAGTGTGTGTGTGTGTGTGTGTGAGTGTGTGTTTTGGTGTATTTTTTTCTCCTTGAACGTATGAAATCTACATGTGTAACCATTTGGTTTTATGTTCACAGAAAACTGAATAACAACGACTTCGAGTCGATCCCGGATCTGGGCCCAGATGCTGGAAACCTCAGCTGTCTGACTCTGTGAGTATGAGACGTTATCATGAGTTACTCCTGTGAGTTTGAGCGACCCAACATGACAGCTACACCTCGTCCAATGAGTGGGTTTGGGGGCGTGGCTATCCGTTTGACTGACCAATGAGTGAGTTTGGGGGTGGGACTATCTGTTTGACTGGCCAGTGAGTGTGTTTGAGGGAGGGGCTATCTGTTTGACTGACCAATGAGTGAGTTTGGGGGTGGGGCTATCTGTTTGACTGGCCAGTGAGTGTGTTTGAGGGAGGGGCTATCTGTTTGACCAATGAGTGAGTTTGGGGGCGGGACTATCCATTTATCTGACCAATGAGTGAGTTTGGGGGCGGGATTATCCGTTTATCTGACCAATGACTGAGTTTGGGGGCGGGGCTATCAGTTTATCTGACCAATGAGTGAGTTTGGGGGCGGGACTATCCATTTATCTGACCAATGAGTGAGTTTGGGGGCGGGATTATCAGTTTATCTGACCAATGACTGAGTTTGGGGGTGGGACCATCCGTTTATCTGACCAATGAGTGAGTTTGGGGGCGGGACTATCCGTTTATCTGACCAATGAGTGAGTTTGGGGGTGGGACTATCCGTTTATCTGACCAATGACTGAGTTTGGGTGCGGGACTATCCATTTATCTGACCAATGAGGGAGTTTGGGGGTGGGACTATCCGTTTATCTGACCAATGAGGGAGTTTGGGTGCGGGACTATCCATTTATCTGACCAATGACTGAGTTTGGGTGCGGGACTATCCATTTATCTGACCAATGAGGGAGTTTGGGGGTGGGACTATCCGTTTATCTGACCAATGAGGGAGTTTGGGTGCGGGACTATCCATTTATCTGACCAATGAGGGAGTTTGGGGGCGGGATTATCCGTTTATCTAACCAATGACTGAGTTTGGGGGCGGGGCTATCAGTTTATCTGACCAATGACTGAGTTTGGGGGCGGGGCTATCAGTTTATCTGAGCAATGAGTGAGTTTGGGGGTGGGACTATCCATTTGACTGATCTATGACTGAGTTTGGGGGTGGGACTATCCTTTTATCTGACCAATGAGTGAGTTTGGGGGCGGGACTATCCATTTGACTGATCTATGACTGAGTTTGGGGGTGGGACTATCCATTTATCTGACCAATGAGTGAGTTTGGGGGCGGGATTATCCATTTATCTGACCAATGAGTGAGTTTGGGGGTGGGACTATCCGTTTATCTGACCAATGACTGAGTTTGGGGGTGGGACTATCCGTTTATCTGACCAATGAGTGAGTTTGGGTGCGGGACTATCCATTTATCTGACCAATGAGGGAGTTTGGGGGCGGGATTATCCGTTTATCTAACCAATGACTGAGTTTGGGGGCGGGGCTATCCGTTTATCTGACCAATGACTGAGTTTGGGGGCGGGGCTATCAGTTTATCTGAGCAATGAGTGAGTTTGGGGGTGGGACTATCCATTTATCTGACCAATGAGTGAGTTTGGGGGCGGGACTATCCATTTGACTGATCTATGACTGAGTTTGAGGGTGGGACTATCCTTTTATCTGACCAATGAGTGAGTTTGGGGGCGGGACTATCCATTTGACTGATCTATGACTGAGTTTGGGGGTGGGGCTATAAGTTTATCTGACCAATGAGTGAGTTTGGGGGCGGGATTATCCGTTTATCTAACCAATGACTGAGTTTGGGGGTGGGGCTATAAGTTTATCTGACCAATGAGTGAGTTTGGGGGCGGGATTATCCATTTGACTGATCTATGAGTGAGTTTGTGTGGCACGTTTTAAAAGATGAACGGATTGGATTTGTAACGTGAGGTCAAATCAAATTATAACCTTCATATTTTACACTGACATCAGCTGATGTGTGTGTGTGTGTGTGTGTGTGTGTGTGTTCATACATACACGTGGTCCTTTAGGAACGTCACCTTTGAGTTTGGTTTGTTCTGCAGGTGTGAGTTTGGGTCTTTTGTTGGATTTGCATGAGGGCGTTTTGAGAGTGTTTTTAATCTGAGTTTGAATCTGGTTTTGTGAAATATTCCTCATTGTCATATTAGTGATTATTTATGGTTCTCCAGCACATTTTATCTTCTTGAAAACGTGACACATAAAATGGCAAAATAATGAAACATTAATTTCCCTGGTGAAGAGCGTCTGGAGTGAATTTCTGATCGTGTGTGTGTGTGCGTGTGTGTGTGGTATTTCCTCTTGGACGCAGAACACAGTTTGGCAGGGTTTGTTGGTGTCTTGTGTGTGACGGCGCCGGTGTGGAGCTTCATCTGAGTGTTAAATACAACACCGTCCAGAAACATCCGACTCCATTAACATCCTTCAGCCGGTGTTTAGTCTATGGCACCTTTAACGGCGCTGGACAGATCTCCTGTGGGCTCGACACCACTGCGAGATCGATGAGCGGCTGCGTGGGTGTGGAAACATGCATTTCAAATCGAATCAAAAAAGTTCAGTCCTTCAGTCTGACGGTCGAATTTTCCAGCTAATTACTCACGCGCATTAGCTTCATACGGCTCTTAAATTGTTCAAGGCCGTAAATTCCTGTGAAATGGCTGGATTAATTGTGGAGCTGGCGAGCGAATCACTCCCAGCTGTGGAGCCAGTGCGCTTGTTTTCTCTGGGCTGAGGGTCACACACGAGAGACGCTCAGTCTGAGACACTGTTTGAATAAGAGCTACTCGATACCCAGACCGAACGCAGTTACACTGGCCTGGATATATTACTCTGCTTTATTTACTCGTGAGAACACGTCCCATAGAAGTAAAGATGGTGTTTTTTAGTTTTAGATGCAATGCAGAGTGGCCTTCAGTGTTTATTAGGGTTGTGCAACGATTAATCGTTTGTTTACACGTGATATATATGTGTGTGTAATTATTTTGTATGTATAAATACACACACATGCATGTATATATTTAAGAAAAATGTGTTAGCCTATTTATATATAAAATAATTACATTTATATTATATATAATATAAATTAATTCAATGTATACGTGTGTGTGTGTGAGTTTATATATTGAAAATAATTATACACAGTACACACACATGTATTATGTAAACACAAACTTTTATTTTGGATGCGATTAATCGTTAATGTTTCTCACATTTTACAGTGACTTCAGTGTCACTCGTCCAATCAAATTAGAGACTATAGAGCTGCACGATATATCGTTATAAGATGCCGATCATGTGATCAATGATTCGCCTGTGTCTATTAAACCTTTGACGAGTACGATGACAGCGCACATTCAGTTCTGCGTTCTGACCCAGTGTTTCATAGCTTCATAAATGGTCTTTTCAAACACACATTATTGTTATTTCTGTTACAACTATTCATTGAATCGTTCATTCTAGAGATTCTTTCAAAAACACTGATTCATCCAGTAATGAAACTAGTGATTTATGAGTGAGTCATTGAATCATTATTAGTTTAGATTAATTAAAACATTTTAAATAGACTGCAGCAACATAAATTAACATTTTGTCAGAACCTCTAGTAAATTACATGTTATTTTGTTTAGTTTTCTGTTCAGAATCGTGGTCTCTATTTTAAACCAAAAAAAGATTGTGATTCTTAATTTTTCCAAAATCGTGCAGCTTTAATCGCCTAGTAGTTTTGCTGTTTTTAGCTCAAGTGTGACATGTGACTTAAGACTGATTCATTTTCTGTGAATAATCAGATCTTTTGGTTTATATTCAAGTTTCAAACAAATAGTGAAACTGAGACGCATCTTTCTGTTTGGGTAAAAGCGTCTGCTAAATGCATACATGTAAATATAAATCTTATGTTTGTAAAGTATTTAATGGTCTGAATTATCAATAACAATTAACAATAGTAATGATCATATGGTTATTTAAAATACAAACTATATTCAACTGAATTTCTCAACTCAAAATAGTTACTTTTAGACTCGATTAAGCTGTTTTAGTGTAGTTGAAGGTTAAGCTCTTTTAGTCCATTTTAAGTCTAATTTAACCTTTTCTAAGTATAGTTTCAGCTTTTTAGACTAATTTAAGCTCTTTTAATGTACTTTAAGCTCTCTTAGTCTAGTTGAAGCTTTTTTGAGTTATTTCAGTCTATTTTAAGTCTAATTTAACCTTTTCTAAGTATAGTTTCAGCTTTTTTTAGACTTAATTTAAGCTCTTTTAATGTACTTTAAGCTCTTTTAGACTAGACCAAGCTCTTTTAGTCTAGTTGAAGCTTTTTAGACCTATTTTGAAGTCTAGTTACATTTTTAAAAAAACTAATTTAAGCTCTTTTAGCTTGGATCAAGCTTTAGCTCTTTTTGTTTGGTTCAAGCTCTTGTAAAGCACTTTAATGTTTTTTTAGACTTAGATTATCTGACAAATACTCATCGGGACCACTTGGAAATCTCAACTATTTTCCATTGAATTTCCAATTTCCTGGCAGAGATGATGTTAAAAGATTTGGTCGATCCGCTCAGCTCAGTTTGAGGACGGTTCGTTCGCTCATTAATGTAAAGCAGCAGGATCTTTACAACATGAGGAAAATATGTTGAAATTGAGTTGGTTAATGTGTTTCAGACCTTGTGTGTGTGTGTGTGTGTGTGTGTGTCTGAGCTCTTCTCTGTTCATCGCAGAGCCAACTTGACTTTTTTCCCTTCAGTCTCATCTGCCAGAAACACACACACACACACAGTGTGGAAAGTGTCTGTATTGTGAAATTCAGCAAGCGTCTAATAACTCTCATAATGTGCTGACGTGCCACACATTTCCAGCGCTGCGTTCTCAATCGACTTTATTTGGAAAGTTTTCCATTATATGTCACAAATATGTTTGTCATCAGGATTTGGCGTTAGGTCCCGGCACTAAAAATATCCCTCTCAGACTCTGGCGCTGATTAAACTAACGGCGTGTAACAACCTTATTTGCTGGAAATTGGTTGAACAAATTTGAGTTGTGCGGCAGAGAGACACACAATGAGCCACTTGTTTGTGTGAACGCTGAGGAGGAGGGGGAGATACACACACACACACACACACACACACACACACACACACACACACTCACACTCAGCAGATGTTAAAAACACACAGAGATATGTCTGGTTATTTTATGACTATTCTGTCGTGAGGAATTACGGCGAGGTAATAAACAGGAACTAGGATTGAGAATCTTAATGCACTCAAGCTTATTTTTCCCTCTCAGAGACTAACGTAAAATGTTATTGTCAAATTTCCCTCGCTGGCATTCTTTGTTCTGCATGGGATGCTTCATTCACACGTTGGTCTCTCCAGAGGATCTGCTCTGGCACGTCCCGTGTCTTTATCGGCCTCAACACCTTCACCTCACAAAAGCACGGATTTCCCAGCATGCCTCTGTGTGCCTTGTGTTTTTCATTGTGGGCTATTCTTAAACAAGAGCAAGGAAGCGTAGAGGTTTAGATTACTGGCTGGAGCTGATGAACTGAGAATATATATATATTAGAACATTATTTTTAAATCAATGCATTTTTAGGTTAAGTTACACTACCAGTCAAAGTTTTGAATGGGTAAGATATTTAATGTTTTTAAAAGAAGTCTCTTCTTCTCACCAAGGCTGTATTTATTTGATTAAAAATACAAAAAAACTGTAATATTGTGAAATATTATAAGAATGTAAATCATCTGTTTTCTATGTGAATATATAGTAAAGTGTAATTTATTCCTGTGATCAAAGCTCATAGAATCCTCAAAAATACATGTAAAAAACTGTCTTCAACACTGATAATAATCATAAATGTTTCTTGATCATCAGATCATCATATTATCCTGATTTCTGAAGGGTCATGTGACACTGAAGACTGGAGTAATGATGATGAACATTCAGCTTTGATCACAGGAATAAACTAAATTTTAAATTGTATTGAAATAGAAAACCGTTTTAAATTGTCATAATATTTAACTATATATATATATATATTTTTTTTTTTTTCAGAACAGCAAAACATTAAAAATCGTACCGATCCAAAGCGTGTGACTGGTAGTGTACTTGTGTTGACTTCAGTGTGTTTATGTGCACAGGTTTGTAGGATCACGCGTGTGCGCTCTTGTGATTACATGTTGCTTACGCTCAGCTTCACCTGCATAAACGCAGATCTGGAGGGTAGACCTGCGAGTCAGGGAATGTTCACACAAAGGCGTCTCTGTGCCGCTGGTGTTTCTAACACAACACTGCACTGCCGTTCGGGAGGCGTTCGTACTGTGCTCGTCAGCGCCGCTTTCACGGCTTCATCATCCGCGTAATTGTGGTTAGATAACTTGTTTAGTAATTACCTTATAAACCAAATAACACTCTTCTAAACCCAAGGGCAGTTGTGATCTGTTGTGTCCTTCAGATTAGTTTAAGCACTTTTCAGTCTACTTTAAGCTTTTTTAAGGCTTGTTTTCTTTTAGACTAGTTCAAACTCTTTTAGGCTCAGTTATGTTCTTATAGACTAGTTTAAGCATTTTTAAGTCTAGTTTAAAGGAACACTCCGACTTTTTGGGACTTTAGCCTATTCACCTTATCCCCCAGAGTTAGATAAGTCCATACATACCTTTTTCATCTCCGTGCGTGCTATAAGTCTGTTTGACGCACCCACCGCTAGCCTAGCTTAGCACAAAGACTGGATGGAAATGGTTACAGCTAGCATATTAATCCAAATAAGTGACAAAATAACGCAAACATTTTCCTATTTACATGTTGTGATTTGTATAGTCACAGAACTATATTCTCTGAAGGCGAAGCACTGCTACTTGGGCGGACCTGAGACACGCCGTGGTGCTCAGGTGCTGCGGTTATCACTCCGCCCAAGTAGCAGTGCTTCGCCTTCAGAGAATATAGTTCCCAGTATTTATACGGTTAAAATATGTCTGTGTCTCATGTGACTTTGTTTTTTGTACACTCTGTGACTATACAAATCACAAAATGTAAATAGGAAAATGTTTGCGTTATTTTGTCACTTATTTGGATTAGTATGCTAGCTGTAACCATTTCCATCCAGTCTTTGTGCTAAGCTAGGCTAGCGGTGGGTGCGTCAAACAGACTTCTAGCACGCACGGAGATGAAAAAGGTATGTATGGACTTATCTAACTCTGGGGGATAAGGTGAATAGGCTAAAGTCCCAAAAAGTCGGAGTGTTCCTTTAAGCTCTTTTAGGCTCGTTTATGTTCTTTTCAGACTAGTTTAAGCATTTTTAAGTCTAGTTTAAGCTCTTTTAGGCTCGTTTATGTTCTTTTCAGACTAGTTTAAGCATTTTTAAGTCTAGTTTAAGCTCTTTTAGGCTCGTTTGTTCTTTTCAGACTAGTTTAGGCTTTTTTAAGTCTTGCTTAAGCTCTTTTTAGACTAGTGTAAGCTTTTTTTAGGCTCATTTATGTAATTATAGACTAGTTTAAGCTTTTTGAGGCTCATTTATGTAATTATAGACTAGTTTAAGCATTTTTCGGACTAGTTTAAGCTTTTTTAAGTCTAGTTTAAGCTCTTTTAGGCTCGTTTATGTTCTTTTCAGACTAGTTTAAGCTCTTTTCAGATTAGTTTAAGTTTTTTAGGCTTGTTTAAATTCTTTTAGACTAGTTCAAGCTCTTTTAGGCTAATTTATGTTCTTATAGACTAGTTCAAGCACTTTTCAGAGTAGTTTAAGGTTTTTTAAGTCTAGTTTAAGCTCTTTTAGGCTTATGTTCTTTTCCGACTAGTTTAAGCTTTTTAAACCGAATTCAAGCTCTTTCAGACTAGTTTAAGTTCTTATATAGCTGTGTAAATGATGCCTTAACATTTTTCCCTTTGTCAGGTTTTAAGAAGGCTTTTTCAGTGTCATGATCGACCCAAACCATCATCAGATCACAATCTTTCACTGAGGGAATGGGCTTCATCTGCGTAATTGCCAGGGTTTTTTTGTTTTTGTTTTAATACCTTGTTAGTAATTACCTTATAAACCAAATAACACTCTTCTAGAGCGAAGTGCAGTTGTGAGGCGTGCTGACATCAGAGCTGGAGAAAGACTGAAGTCTGCTTTCTGAAACACCTTTCTTTCTGTTTTCAGAGCAAACAATAAGATCTCGAGGATCTCGTCGGATCGGCTCGGCTCGCTGGTCTCGCTGGAGACGCTGGACCTTAGCAACAACAATATTATGGAGGTTGGGGCCGGGGCTTTTCCCCCACTTCCTCTGAAAAACCTGTGAGTCCTTCTTCTGCTGAACCGCTCATGAAGACCCACTCTATTAAGCTCTTTTAATACTAGATTAAGCTCTTTTAATACTAGATTAAGCTGTTTTAGACTAGTTTAAGCTCTTTTAGGCTTGCTTAAGCACTTTTAATACTAATGAAGCTTATTTTAGACTAGTTTAAGTCTAGTTTGAGCTTTTTTAGAATAGTTGAAGCTATTTTAGGCTTGTTTATATTCTTTTCAGACTATTCAAGCACTTTTAAGACAAGTTTAAGCTTTTTAAACTAGTTTATGGTCTTATATAGCTTATTCCAAAAAGACAGAGAACAGAAGTAGTTTATTATCTATAGCTAAAGCTATCATTGACAATTCAGCATGTCATGAATCTGTGTTTGAATCGTGTGTTTGCAGGTTGATGAGTAACAACCGTATCTCCACGCTGGAGCACGGCTGCTTCAGTAACCTGTCCAACTCGCTGCTGGTATTAAAACTCAACAAGAACCGGCTGAGCTCCGTCCCGCCCAAGATCTTCCCGCTCCCGCACCTGCAGACCCTGTAAGTGACTCTCACACACACACACACACGTTTCGTTCCATCGGTCCACACTAGAGCTGCACGATTAATCACACTGTGGCTGTGATTATTTTATGCGCAGTTTGTCAGTGCAGCATCTGATTGGTCGTAAATGCTCCATCTGAACACACACACACACACACACACACACACACACACACACACACACACACATCTATCTGAACACCTGAGGGTGTCTCTCACACACACACCACATATTCCTCTGAACACCTGAGGGTGTCTCTCTCTCACACACACACACACACACACATACATCCATCTGAACACCTGAGGGTGTCTCTCACACACACACACACACACACACACACACACACACACACACCACATATCCCTCTGAACACCAGAGGGCGTCTCACTCACACACACACACACACACACATATCCATCTGAACACCAGACGGCGTCTCTCTCTCACACACACACACACACACACACACACACACACGCCAAATATGCCCCGCAGAAGTACAATAGCACACATCAGTCCAGGAAACCCCTATCGCTGTATCTGAATAAACTGAAGATTGAAATGCTTTGATTAAACATGAGTAATAAACACACGACTGCCTTATTCTGTGTCAGAGGCGCATCATCTCACAGAAGGAGCAGCTCAACTGTCCTTATACAGTGAGTTTGGAGTAAAAGCGTGTTATTAAATATTGTCTTTTGTTGGACAAGAGTTTCATAAATGCGTCTCATGTGTGGAAAGATGTTTCACGTGTGTTGCTTTTTCAAATGCAGGTTATAAGCGACTCAAACTCGCAGTGCTTTCAGAGTGAGCAGTGTTTACTGAGCCGTGCTTCACTGACAAGCTGCACATAACTAATAATCACAGCCTGTGCCATTTCATAATCGAGATAAGCCAAATCGGTTTGTGTGATTACATGTGACTCTTATGTGTGTGATCGACAGAGAGCTGAGCAGGAACCGTGTCCGGCGTATCGAGGGTCTGGCGTTTCACGGACTCCACGGCCTTCGTTCGCTGAAGATCCAGAAGAACGGCATCACACGCCTCATGGACGGGGCTTTCTGGGGTCTCAACAACATGGAAGAGCTGTGAGTGAAGACCTGCTCTCATGCTTTACTCCAGCGCTTCAGAGCTCGTGTGTGTGTGTGTGTGTGATGCGTAGGTTTAGGGGCTGGGTTAGTGTGTGTGTGTGATGGGAAGGTTTAGGGGTCGGTTTAGTGTGTGTGTGTGTGATGGGAAGGTTTAGGGGTCGGTTTAGTGTGTGTGTGTGATGGGAAGGTTTAGGGGTCAGTTTAGTGTGTGTGTGTGTGATGGGAAGGTTTAGGGGTCGGTTTAGTGTGTGTGTGTGTGTGTGATGGGAAGGTTTAGGGGTCAGTTTAGTGTGTGTGTGTGTGTGTGATGGGAAGGTTTAGGGGTCAGTTTAGTGTGTGTTGCGATGCGTAGGTTTAGGGGTTGGGTTAGTGTGTGTGTGATGGGCAGGTTTAGGGTTCAGTTTAGTGTGTGTGTGTGTGTGTGTTCCGACGCATAGGTTTAGGGGTCGGGTTAGTGTGTGTGTCTGTGTGTGTTTGATGCGTAGGTTTAGGGGTCGGGTTAGTGTGTGTGTGTGATGGTTAGTGTAGTGGAACAGAATATATAGTTCTTACAGTATAAAAACCATAACGCCTATGGAATGTCCTCAAGTATAACACAACAAACCTGTGTGTGTGTGTGTGAGCAGGCAGCTGGAGCACAATAACCTGACGGAGGTGAGTAAAGGCTGGCTCTACGGGCTCCTGACGCTGCAGAAACTTCATCTGTCGCACAACACCATCATCCGCATCCGAGCCGACGCGTGGGAGTTCTGCCAGAAACTCTCCGAGCTGTGAGTCACGTGTGTGTGTGTGTGTGACTCTGACCCATCATGCCTGCGCTGGAGTCATGTGTGTGTTTGTGTGTGTGTGTGTGTGTGTGTGTGTGTGTGTGTGTGTGTGTGTGTGTGTGTGTGTGTGTGTGAGTGTGTGACTCTGACCCATCATGCCTGCGCTAGAGTCATGTGTGTGTGTGTGTGAGTGAGTGACTCTGACCCATCATGCCTGCGCTAGAGTCATGTGTGTGTGTGTGTGTGTGAGTGAGTGACTCTGACCCATCATGCCTGCGCTGGAGTCATGTGTGTGTGTGTGTGAGTGAGTGACTCTGACCCATCATGCCTGCGCTGGAGTCGTGTGTGTGTGTGTGTGTGTGAGTGAGTGACTCTGACCCATCATGCCTGCGCTGGAGTCGTGTGTGTGTGTGTGAGTGTGTGACTCTGACCCATCATGCCTGCGCTAGAGTCATGTGTGTGTGAGTGAGTGACTCTGACCCATCATGCCTGCGCTGGAGTCATGTGTGTGTTTGTGTATGGCTGTGTTGTCTTCTGTCATCGTTAT
Organism: Semotilus atromaculatus; assembly: GCA_031834385.1. Lineage (NCBI taxonomy): Eukaryota > Metazoa > Chordata > Actinopteri > Cypriniformes > Leuciscidae > Semotilus > Semotilus atromaculatus. The sequence continues at coordinate 57,781,682 of JAULUF010000009.1, forward strand.
GTTGGATAAATTATCCATAGACTAGGGGTGTAACGATACCCTCATGTCACGATTCGATATTATTGCGATAATCCAAGAAACATGATAAAAGGGATAAAAAAATTTTGATTAAAATGCTAAATTTGGTATTACATTGTGTGTGTAAATCAATAGGATTGGACTGGAAACCCAAAGCACAGGACAATAGTGACACCAGAATAAAAATAAGCTGAAAATACAGAATTAATTTAAATGAATTCTACTTGAGACTAGTTTAAGCTTTTTTAGACTTTAGATGTAGAACGTCGGAATCACATTCATATCCTACAGAAGTGTTTCAGACACAGCATGTGACTCTCAGTTCAAGGCTCCGTGGGCTTCAGCTCCTCCGGGCCGTCAGACACGAGCTTGACTGATATCCCTGTCGTCTGTCTGTCAGGGATCTGACCTGGAACCAGCTGACCCGTCTGGAGGAGGGCAGTTTCGTCGGGCTCAGTGTCCTCGAGCAGCTCCACATCGGGAACAACCGCGTCAGTTTCATCGCCGACGGGGCGTTTCGAGGCCTCTCCAACTTGCAGACGCTGTGAGTCCAACTCCTGGAATACTTCCTACACTTCTACCAGTGAACCAGTCAGTGCACTTTAGTTTTAAAGGGATCGTTCACCCAAAAATAAAAATGAGCCCATGATTTACTCTCCCTCAAGCCATCCTAGGTGTTGAAGGGTTACAAATTTAAGAATGTTTAATTTAGGTTCCAATACCAAAGTATATAAACTGAGAAAGGTCTGTTTGTTGAATTTAGCATTCCAGGTTAGGATGGTAATGGTATCAGCTGTGAAACAGTTTCCAGCAAGAGAATCCGGCCAATCCTGGTTTTCTGTTTTCGTCAGATTACTGATACTCTTAATGGCTTTTTCCTGACATTCCTGTTTCTCTCTATTGTAAGCAGATTACGGAAACTCGTTACGTAAAAAATTGTTTATGCTGATTGGATTAGGAGGGGCAACACTCTCAGTCTAGAACTGGTTTCCTAAACCTGTTTACGTCATGCTTGATGAAGTAAATCCCTCCCCTTAAAATGTTATAAATTGCAAGGGAACGTTTCCCTTAGACTCGAGACGAGCTTGGAAAAGACTACAGCAACGCCAGCTCGTGTGCTCAATAAAGAAATCCTGTTTAAGATACAAACTCGAGTCTCCTGGTCTTTCGCTTCTGAGTTTCTACACTTTAAAAGAAAACAGATCACAACAGTGTTTATGACTTTCTTCTTTCAGACGAATACAATCAGAGTTATATTAAAAAATGTCCTGCTTTATAATGGCAGTGAATGCTGTTTCTGTTTTGAAGTCCATAAAAGTGCATGTTTTAGCACATTGCTAGCATGCGTTAGTATGGGTTTCCACGGTCTGGTTTGCTGCGAGCTCATTTTTAGCACGAGCTGCTCGGTGACGGGGTTTTCCCGTTGTGGATTTTAACACTGTGGTTTCCTCTGGTTTCTCTCGCTTTAGAGATCTGAAGTGTAACGAGATCTCATGGACCATCGAGGACATGAACGGCCCTTTCTCTGCTCTGGACAATCTCAGGAAACTGTGAGTGGTTTACAGGATCATGTTATCAGTGTACAGTCAAACCAAAAATCATTCAGACACCAGATATTTTTGATATTTTTTTTGCTAGTGTGTGCAGGACACTATAGTTAACTTATGTCAAGTCATCTTCATTTATATAGCGCTTTTAAAAATGTAGATTGTTTCAAAGCAGCTTTACAGAGATAAACACATAATTTAAGGTAACAGAGATTGTTTTGTCTTTATAGCGGTTCTTGAATAATGTTATTTCCAGCTAAAGTTAGTTTTGATTGATTCACTTCCGGTGAAATGATCATTAGTTATTAAATTATGGGCCGCTAAGACGACGCCGTTCTCTCTAAACAGACTTTAAACTGAACCTGTGATAAACGCTGATGGCGTTCACATGCGCATTAAGAACTGATTCTATAGTTATGGGCGTTTGAATATATGTGCACAGGTTTGTAATTCCCTACAAACCATGACTAAACAAACTTGTCTTGCCTATAAATTTTGATACAGAATTTTATTTTATTTTATCACTTCGGAGTGGGTATGCAAACCGAATTTAAGAGTGTAAATGTAAGTGAGGAGAGCAGAATAAAGTAAACTGGGACTTATTATAGTCAAATATTCTTCATCCAGGGACTACCAGTGACATTTATACACATTTGGGACCTAAAATGATTCGGACACTTTGAGCTGATCATGTTTTCTTCAGTGTTTTTTCTGTAATTGCTAATGCTCTTTTTACACACAGACTGAACAACATGAAGCATTGCTCGGTCACTGGTGGAGCTAAACTGGTATTATCTAATTGTGTAGTTTAATTTAACAGCTGACAGATATTCAACATAATTCATGTGTGAGAGTCTAACAGAAGGACGGACAAAACCACTGAAATATACACTAATAGCGAATAAATTGATAAAGTGAAGGTGTCTGAATACATTTAGCTTTGACAGTAGTGATTGCTGCACATCAGTGTCAGAGGACACAGAACGAGTTGTCTCCTGCTCCTCAGGTTCCTCCAAGGGAACCGCATCCGATCCGTCACCAGGAAGTCTTTCACGGGCCTGGACGTGCTGGAGCAACTGTGAGTCTCTTTCAGGTCCTGAATGTTTGATAAGATGATGTGTGTTGGTTTCTAAACGTGTTCTCCATCCGCACATCACAGGGACTTGAGCAACAACGCCATCATGTCGCTGCAGGCCAACGCCTTCTCTCAGATGAAGAAGCTGACGGAGCTGTACGTTTGAGCTAACGATTAATCGCACTGAAAAATTATTTTATACCGTTCCTAGAGTGATTATTGGTGTGTGTCGCCCCGTCAGGCTCCTGAACACATCTAGTCTGCTGTGTGACTGCCAGCTCAAGTGGTTTTCTCTGTGGGTGGCAGAACATGCTTTTCTTCCTCTGGTGAACGCCAGCTGTGCCCATCCACATCTGCTGAAGGGCAAGAGCGTATTCGCCGTCGCCCAGGACGAGTTTGTGTGCGGTGAGTGGGCGAGTGTCACGTGATCGGCCCAGTTCAGTCAGGCTTTTTCTTAAAGGAGTAGTTCACTTTCAATTGAAAATTAGCTCATGATTTACTCTCCCTCAAGTCATCCTAGGTGTATATGATATTCTGCTTTCAGATGAATATAATCAGAGTTATATTAAAAAAATATCCAGGCTCTTTCAAGTTTTATAATGGCAGTGGATTGCAACCAACAGATCGAAGCTCATAAAAGTGCATCTATCCATGATAAAAGTGCATCTATCCATGATAAAAGTGCATCTGTCCATCATAAAAGTGCATCTATCCATCATAAAAGTGCATCTATCCATCATAAAAGTGCATCTGTCCATCATAAAAGTGCATCTGTCCATCATAAAAGTGCATCTATCCATCATAAAAGTGCATCTGTCCATAAAAGTGCATCTGTCCATCATAAAAGTGCATCTGTCCATAAAAGTGCATCTGTCCATCATAAAAGTGCATCTATCCATCATAAAAGTGCATCTATCCATCATAAAAGTGCATCTGTCCATCATAAAAGTGCATCTGTCCATCATAAAAGTGCATCTATCCATCATAAAAGTGCATCTGTCCATAAAAGTGCATCTATCCATCATAAAAGTGCATCTATCCATCATAAAAGTGCATCTGTCCATCATAAAAGTGCATCTATCCATCATAAAAGTGCATCTATCCATCATAAAAGTGCATCTGTCCATCATAAAAGTGCATCTGTCCATCATAAAAGTGCATCTGTCCATCATAAAAGTGCATCTATCCATCATAAAAGTGCATCTATCCATCATAAAAGTGCATCTGTCCATCATAAAAGTGCATCTGTCCATCATAAAAGTGCATCTGTCCATCATAAAAGTGCATCTGTCCATCATAAAAGTGCATCTATCATCATAAAAGTGCATCTGTCCATCATAAAAGTGCATCTATCCATCATAAAAGTGCATCTATCCATCATAAAAGTGCATCTGTCCATCATAAAAGTGCATCTGTCCATCATAAAAGTGCATCTGTCCATCATAAAAGTGCATCTGTCCATCATAAGTTTGTGTAAGAATATATGAATATTTAAAACTTTATAAAGTTAAATAACTATCTTCCGGCCAAACGAGCATACGGACTCCACTTAAGTCTAAAGTAATGTGACGTACTGCTGATATTTAAGCTCATTCTGACGTCATGAGTTTCGTGTGCTTTAGGCGCAAGTATGATTCAGACTGAGTATGTTTGTTTAGCTGGAAGCTAGAATATTACTTTGTAACGTGTTAAATATGAATATTTTTCTTACACAAACTCATTGTTTTGCTTCCGAAGGCCGAGTGAAGGTCGTTTACGCTGGATAGATGAACGTGTTTGAGCTTTAATCTGTTGGTTGCAATCCACTGCCATTTATAAAGCTTAGATTTTTTTTTTATATAACTCTGATAGTATATTCATCTGAAAGCAGAAAGTCATATACACCTAGGATGACTTGAGGGAGAGAAATCATGAGCTAATTTCCATTTTAAAGTGAATTATCTGAAACTTCGTTTTCAGGCCGTTAAATCATGCGTGTGTTGTTGTGCGCTGCAGACGATTTCCCCAAACCCCAGATCACGGTTCAGCCCGAGACACAATCCGCCATTAAAGGCACGAACGTGACCTTCGTGTGTTCGGCGGCCAGTTCCAGCGACTCCCCGATGACCTTCGCCTGGAAGAAAGACAACGAGGTCCTGAACGACGCAGAGATCCACAACCAGGCCCACCTGCGGTCTCAGGTCAGCGAGGTCACGGAGGTCGGCGAGGTCACGGGGGTCACGGAGTACACCACCACCCTGCAGATGCGCACCGTGGACTTCTCCAGCGAGGGCAAATACCAGTGTGTGATCTCCAACCACTTCGGCTCCTCGTACTCCAGCAAAGCCAAGCTGACCGTCAACAGTAAGTCTTCAAATCAGGAGAAATCTTAAAGGAGTAGTTCACTTCAGAATTAAATTCTCCTGATAGTTATTAAGGTTTTTGAGGAAAACGCTCCAGGATTCCTCCATATAGTGACGTCAATGGGGTCCAATGGGTCGAAGGTCCAGATGTAAGTTTCAGTGCAGCTTCAAAGTCTCGACACGATCCAGCCGAGGAATAAGAGTCTCATCTACACAAACCAGCGACATTTATTCAAAAACCTTCATTTCTGTTCCACTGAAGAAAGAAAGACAAACATCTTAGATGACGTGTGGGAGGGTAAATTATCAGGAGATTTTAATACGGAAGTGAACTGATCCTTTAAATTGATAAAACTGGTTACACCCACAGACTGTGTATAATGTGGGCGTAGTGTGTGTGACGTCACCCGTGGTGTTTCTGAAGCCTAAAGTGGTCGTCGCCATCTTGGCAGCGTCACTCCCGGATAAACGAACACGTGCAGCGGCGGATTAGCTGAGGTGACGCTAACACACAGCAGACAAACGGCTAGCAGTGACATCAGCAGCAATCCACCTGTCACTCAAGTGGCCACGCCCTTAATTATGCAGATCTTTAAGGCTTAATATAATTTAAACTTAAAAATTCACCCGCCTCAGTCGTTATGAAGAGCAAAATTATCTATATAGACCGAAACCACTTTTTGCATTAGACTGTAAACGTGTGTTTTTCTGCTGTAAAGTTTAGTGTTTTAACATGCGAGTCTGTGGGATCGAGTCTCTTCTGCAGCCGGCCTCTAGTGGCCAGTGGAGGAACTGCAGTTTAAGTTGGTTTCCAGTAAGACAGGAAGATTCTCATTCTTCAGCTGGTCTTCCCTAACTGATTTTGTCCCCGCAGTGCTGCCGTACTTCACCAAGATGCCGATGGATCTGACGATCCGCGCGGGAGCTACAGCTCGACTGGAGTGCGCGGCTAGCGGACACCCGTCTCCTCAGATCGCCTGGCAGAAAGATGGAGGCACGGATTTCCCAGCGGCGCGCGAGCGGCGGATGCACGTCATGCCGAGAGACGACGTGTTCTTCATGGTGGACGTGAAGACGGAAGACATCGGCGTGTACAGCTGCACTGCCCAGAACACAGCAGGAGCCGTCTCCGCTAACGCTACGCTAACTGTGCTGGGTTAGTCTGTGCATGTGCCTTTCTTTACAACTAATCTTTCTTTCTTTCTAGCTAATCTCTTTCTAATCTATCTATCTTAGCTAGCTAGCTTTTAAAAAAGCCTACTTTTTCAAGCCAACTTAAAGTTTGTCTACAAACTCGCTGTGATGGGCATTTTTCAAGAATATTGTATTCAAATGTTTGGGCTCATAAATATCTAATATTAGTTTTATTTACGAGAAAGACGTTATTTTTTACGTTTTTGTCACCATTTGTGAACAAGCTTCCGATTTGGCAATATACGCAACAAGCTTAAAGGGTCATGAAACCCCAAAACACATTTTTTGAGATATTTAGATCAATAAATTGAAAGAAAAAAAAAAGTCGAATTATTTACTTGCGTAAATGTAATTATAACTGGTACATCTGGTTAACTGGTTGTTATCTCAGAATAAACCCCCTTCAGGCTGATGGAAGACCTGATCCTGATCACCCTGTCGGGTTTATCCTGAGATAACAACCAGTTATATTGTACGTTATCCCTTACATCACATCCCGTTCCTTCTCCAGAAACGCCGTCGTTCCTGCGCCCGCTGATGGACCGTTCTGTGGCGGCGGGCGAGACCGCGGTTCTGCAGTGTATCGCGGGCGGGAGTCCGGCGCCCCGACTCAACTGGACCAAAGACGACAGCCCGCTAGTCGTGACCGAGCGGCACTTCTTCGCCGCGGGGAACCAGCTGCTAATCATCGTGGACGCCGCCGAGGGAGACGCCGGGACATACACCTGCGAGATGTCCAATCCTCTGGGAACGGAGCGCGGGAACGTGCGTTTGGCCATCATTCCCAACCCCAACTGTGACCCGGGCGTGGGCATCGGGGCTCCGGCGGGAAGAGGGTCTGAGGACGACGGCTGGACCACCGTGGGCATCGTGATCATCGCGGTGGTGTGTTGCGTTGTGGGAACGTCTCTCGTGTGGGTGGTGATCATTTACCACACGCGCCGACGCAACGAGGACTGCAGCGTCACCAACACTGGTCAGTCCTGTTAGCGTTTGAGTTTTAACGAATACGATTCCTATTTCGATTCTGCTTATCGATTCCAATAAGGTAAAAAAAACACATTAGGTATCATTCACATTTAGTCAGTCTTATTGCAAAACATTTAATTGTAGCTGAATATCATGATCACAAATCAACAGGATAAGGAACTCTTACACAAGGAACGTTTGCCTGTGGTTTAAAAATACCATAGAAGAACAACTAGCCAAACTAATATACACTTCAAGCATTATTTAACGCACACACACATACACACACACACTCACACACACACACGTCTGCTTCAACATGAACACATAACGCCAATAATCCTGTTTCTCTCACGTGTGTAGATGAGACGAATCTCCCGGCGGATATCCCGAGCTATCTGTCGTCTCAGGGAACGCTAGCGGAGCGTCAGGACGGGTTCATGGCGTCCGAGAGCGACAGCCACCAGTACATCAGCTCGTCCATCGGGGGCTTCTACATGCCAACCAAAGACATGAACAGTAAGACGTGACCCTCCGCTCTCTTTATACACTGTAAAAACAATCAGTGATATTTACTATTTACATATTAAAAATGGCTCGATTTTCCTCGTCCCATAGGCCTCTGCCAGCTGGACACAGGAAGTGATGCGGACATGGAGGCAATCGACCCGATGCTCTGCCGTTATCAGGGGCCGGTCGGTTCTCTGAGACGCTACAGCCCCGATCCTCCTGAGTCCTACACAGGTGAGCGGTGCAGTCACATGACCCCTGAGATGATGCGGTCACATGACCCCAGAGACGCTACTGTCACATGACCCCTGAGACATGACCCCAGAGAAGCTACTGTCACATGACCCCTGAGACATGACCCCAGAGACATGACCCCAGAGACATGACCCCAGAGACATGACCCCAGAGAAGCTACTGTCACATGACCCCTGAGACATGACCCCTGAGACATGACCCCAGAGACATGACCCCAGAGAAGCTACTGTCACATGACCCCTGAGACATGACCCCAGAGACATGACCCCAGAGACATGACCCCAGAGACATGACCCCAGAGACATGACCCCAGAGACATGACCCCAGAGAAGCTACTGTCACATGACCCCTGAGACATGACCCCAGAGACATGACCCCAGAGACATGACCGCTGAGACATGACCCCAGAGACATGACCCCAGAGACATGACCGCTGAGACATGACCCCAGAGACATGACCCCAGAGACATGACCGCTGAGACGCTACTGTCACATGACCCCAGAGACATGACCCCAGAGACATGACCGCTGAGAAGCTACTGTCACATGACCCCTGAGACATGACCCCAGAGACATGACCCCAGAGACATGACCCCTGAGACATGACCCCTGAGACATGACCCCTGAGACATGACCCCAGAGAAGCTACTGTCACATGACCCCAGAGACATGACCCAAGAGACGCTTCTGTCACATGACCCCAGAGACATGACCCCAGAGAAGCTACTGTCACATGACCCCAGAGACGCTACTGTCACATGACCCCTGAGACATGACCCCTGAGACATGACCCCAGAGACGCTACTGTCACATGACCCCAGAGACATGACCGCTGAGACTCTACTGTCACATGACCCCAGAGACATGACCACTGAGACTCTACTGTCACATGACCCCAGAGACATGACCACTGAGACTCTACTGTCACATGACCCCAGAGACATGACCGCTGAGACGCTACTGTCACATGACCCCTGAGGCGCTGTGTGAGCTGATGTGGTGTGGTTCTCCTCAGACCCGAGGCTCGTCTGCAGCGAGTCCTACGGCAGGAACAGGGAGTTCTACACCTGTAGCTCCGCCTTCGAACCCTTCGATCACATGATCACGATGCTGCCCGGCGACACGGAGTGTGTGGAGGAGTGTGTGCGGGGAGAGTGTGTTCTGGGCTCCCCGGGGTCGTATATGGGTGAGGGAAACTGCTTCTGCAAACTCACACTCTCAACACTCACACATATATATACATACATACACTCACACACTCACTCACTCACTCACTCACACACACACACACACACACACACACACACACACTTAAAGGGCCTCTGAATGAGTTCACGAGCGCCACCACAGAGACACACACACAGACACATATACACACACACACACACATATACACACACACACACACACACTCACACATACACACAGATACATACACTCACTCACATACTCACTCACACACACACACATACATACATACACACACTCACTCTCACACACACTCACACACTCACACACACACACACACACACACACACTCACACACATACATACATACATACATACATACATACACTCACACTCACTCTCACACACACACACCAACACACACACACATATACATTGACACACTAAATGGGCGTGGCTTGGGTTTATCCCTCAGCAGTTGATTGGCTGATGACTGATGTGTGTGACTCCTGTGTTCTCAGGGACGTTTGGGAAAGCGTGGCGTCCTCATCCTGGAGTCGTGCTTCAGGAGAATCCACACGGGACTCACCCGGACCTCGACGTGTACGAGACGCCCTTCGACGACAGGACGACCTTTCCCTCCTCGTAGCGGCACGTCATGTGACTTTACGTTCCTCCAACCAGGACGAGCGAAAACTAGACACGTCTACCTCAGAAAGAGCTACGGCTGAATGTAAATGATGACACGTTTGTACAGAAAGATGCATTTTATACAAAACTATATTTTGTAAATTAATTATTTTTCCTACTTTTTTTTTTCTGTAAATGTAAGAAGCCTCTAAAGGGACGTGATGATGGGAAAACGTCGGTAATACTTTACAATAAGGTTAATTAGTTAATGAACTAACTATCATGAACTAACCATGAGCAATTCATTTGTTACAGTATTTAGTAATATTTGTTAATAAAAATACCGCAGTTTGTTGTTTGTTCATGTTAGTTCACAGTGCATTATCTAATGTTAACAAATACAACCTTTGATTTTAATAATGTATTAGTAAATGTTGGATTTAATATTAACTAACTCTCAACACAAAGGCATTGAAATGTATTTCCCGTCCCATCTGGTGTGTTTCCCGTCAGCGTGTCCCTTCAGGGCCTCCGTAGAACATGTTGGATATATGTGGAGAATCAGCAGGATGCTGGGAGGAGTGTGTGTGAGGAGTGTGTGTCCCGAGGAGCGGCGCAGGGTGATGTGTGTGTTCTCGAGGATCCAGGTCTGTTTATGATGAGGATTCAGCTTTGATTAAAGCACGTTTGCACAAACTAGTACACAATAAACACACTCCCATGAGCTGCTACACACGTGTGAACGCTTGCGTGATCTTTATCCTCTCGCACACACACACACACTCACACTCTCACACTATCTGTTATACAGACACACACACACACACAGACACACACACTCACTCACTCTTACACAGACACACACTCACACTCTATCTGTTATACAGACACACACTCACACTCTCACTCTCACACTATCTGTTATACAGACCCACACACACACTCACTCACTCTTACACAGACACACACACTCTTACACACTCACACTCTATCTCTTATACAGACACACACACTCTCACACACACACACTTACACATACATTGATGCTTTTGGGATTGAGAAGCTAGTTCATCATTGATTGTGTTGATGCTTTTATTAACACAGAAGAAACTTCTCTCCTCGTCTGCTCTCCATCACACACACCACAGGTTCACACACTCGGCATGATCTCTCAGGATTCAGCCCACGCATCGAGAGTTGATCTGGTGTGTGTGATTTTATTTATTGCTGCACAATGTCCTTTTATGCAGCTGGTGTTTAAACCTGTTAAACTCAGAAGTGCCTCAAAGCGTTCCTGCCGCCAACAGAGTTTCCTGGTAAAAGAGGGAAAGCGGTCCTGTAGCTGTAAGGACGGCAGAGCGTCAGCGCTTGCAACGCCACGGGTTCGATTCCCAGGGAAACCAAGAACTGATAAGAATGTAAAGGTGAACCTTGAAATGCAATACAAGTCGCTTTGTAAGTTATTCCCCTCTTTACTCTCGGCTCCAGTAAAACTAGACCTGAAATCAACTATTTCTCGGACCACCAGCGGATTTATCCTGATCCCACATCAGCCGAGGAGCATCTGAACGTGTGTGTGTGTGTGTGTGTGTCTCGCTCTCACACACACACTTTCACGGACCTGTGTTCACCCGCCATCCTGTGACTAAGTAGAGTAAATGGATTTCTCATGATCTATGATCTCGATGCCAGACACGGCGATTTGTCCTCATTGCTGCCAGATGTTGAAGACATTTGATGGCTGGCCACACACACACACACACACAGTAAGATGTTGAGGATATTCGATGGAATAAAATAAAAGCGTAAATGCGACTTATCTTGCGATTCTGACCTTTTTTGAAAGAAATGTAAATATAAAACATTTATAGTATCATAAAAACATTATAAAAGTATAAAAATATAAAACATATAAATCAAGGTATCATGGAATGGTTGACTGATATAAATCTGTGAGCAGTGACCGTGAATCAGACGTGACGGATGTCTGATGTTTGTCGGATGTTAGCCTGATGTCTGATGTTTGTCTGATATCTGTCTGATGTTTGTCTGACATTTGTCTGATGTCTGATGTTTGTCTGATGTCTGGCGTTTGTCTGATGTTTGTCTGATGTCTGTCTGATGTCTGTCTGATGTCTGTCTGATGTTTGTCTAACGTCTGTCTGATGTCTGGCGTTTGTCTGATGTCGGATGTTTGTCTGATGTCTGAAGTCTATCTGACGTTTGTCTGATGTCTGAAGTTTGTCTGACGTCTGTCTGATGTTTGTCTGATGTTGGACGTTTGTCTGACGTCTGTCTGATGTCTGTCTGATGTTTGTCTGATGTTGGATGTTTGTCTGACGTCTGTCTGATGTTTGTCTGACGTTTGTCTGATGTTTGTCTGATGTTTGTCTGACGTCTGTCTGACGTCTGTCTGATGTTTGTCTGATGTCGGATGTTTGTCTGATGTCTGAAGTCTATCTGACGTTTGTCTGATGTCGGATGTTTGTCTGATGTCTGAAGTTTGTCTGACGTCTGTCTGATGTTTGTCTGATGTTGGATGTTTGTCTGATGTCTGTCTGATGTTTGTCTGATGTTGGATGTTTGTCTGACGTCTGTCTGATGTTTGTCTGATGTCTGTCTGATGTTGGATGTTTGTCTGATGTTTGTCTGATGTTGGATGTTTGTCTGATGCCTGTCTGATGTTTGTCTGATGTTGGATGTTTGTCTGATGTCTGTCTGATGTTTGTCTGATGTTGGACGTTTGTCTGATGCCTGTCTGATGTTTGTCTGATGTTTGTCTGATGTTGGACGTTTGTCTGATGCCTGTCTGATGTTTGTCTGATGTTGGATGTTTGTCTGATGTCTGTCTGATGTTTGTCTGATGTCTGTCTGATATTTGTCTGATGTCTGTCTGATGTCTGTCTGATGTTTGTCTGATGTTGGACGTTTGTCTGATGCCTGTCTGATGTTTGTCTGATGTTTGTCTGATGTTGGACGTTTGTCTGATGCCTGTCTGATGTTTGTCTGATGTTTGTCTGATGTTGGACGTTTGTCTGATGCCTGTCTGATGTTTGTCTGATGTTTGTCTGATGTCTGTCTGATATTTGTCTGATGTCTGTCTGATGTCTGTCTGATGTTTGTCTGATGTTGGACGTTTGTCTGATGCCTGTCTGATGTTGGATGTTTGTCTGATGTTTGTCTGACGTCTGTCTGGTGTCGGTCTGATGTCTGTCTGATGTTGGACGTTTGTCTGATGCTTGTCTGATGTTTGTCTGATGTTGGACGTTTGTCTGATGCCTGTCTGATGTTGGATGTTTGTCTGATGTTTGTCTGACGTCTGTCTGGTGTCGGTCTGATGTCTGTCTGATGTTGGACGTTTGTCTGATGTCTGATGTTGGACGTTTGTCTGATGTTTGTCTGATGTTGGACGTTTGTCTGATGCCTGTCTGATGTTTGTCTGATGTTGGATGTTTGTCTGATGTTTGTCTGACGTCTGTCTGGTGTCGGTCTGATGTCTGTCTGATGTTGGATGTTTGTCTGATGTTTGTCTGCACACGCTGGCCCACCCAGAGGAGACGCACAGGCTCACAGACGCTCCTCTGTTGGTTTGTCGGAGCTCGGCCAACTCACATAAACTGTCACTTCTCTGTCGTCCCGCTTCCAAGCCAAACGAGCAGCATCCAAGAAGAAATCAGACTCCAGAAATAAAGAGCTGCCATCACACACACACGCACACACACACACACACACACACACACACACACACACACACACACTCGCTCTCATAACAGAGACTCGCTGATGTTTTCCAGACGCTCTGGAACACCAATACCACCATCAGTTCTGTCCTTTTTATTTTTTTATTTGTTACATTTGATTTTAATTTTTTTCTGGATGATACTTCAGATATTTTCATATATTTTATGATACTTTTTTTATATATATATTTCTGTTTATTATATTTACATATATATTTATACATATATTTATATTATACATATTTTAAATTTTTTATGAAACTTCTGATATTTTAATATTTGTGTGAGTGTGATCCTGCAGAAACGACTGAAACACTGTTATTACACTAATGTCTCAGTAATGTAGTTGTCCGACTCGTGTGATTGTTACGAACTGGTGGACAAACACACTAAACCTTCTTTTACGCCCATCAAACCATTACGGATAAGAAAAGGACGTGCCTTAGAAATGCATACTATAACACACACACACAAAATGTTGTGTGTTTTAGTCCCAGATGGTTCTTCAGTCTGTGATCTGCTGCACTTCAAACGCAGTAATGAACATGTGCGACACACACACAAGCACGCACACACACACACACACACACGTGTTACGCCACAATCATCCACTGAGATCTGCTCATGTCAGATGTATCTGTCCATCAGGAGTGGTTTTGTGAGGCTGGTGTAAAAGGGTTTTGAGGAACTGTAAAACATTCGCTGCACAAACTCACAGACCAACAGTCCAGAACATCATTATTACTCATAAAGCATCATCTTCATCAGTCTAAACACGTCTAAATCACGAATATTGTTGCTCTTTGAAAAACTGCTTTTGTTCCTCTTTTGTAAATTGCTAAAAGTAAATGTCACAAAAGATTCAAATATTTAAATAGGATCCTATTGTCTGTAATTGACATGCAAACACTCAGCAGATAAACTTATGTTTTATATTTGTATGATACTTTTATGATATTTATTTATTTAACTCTTTCATAAAGCTCGAGTTCAGCTGCGGATCTTCCGGCTGTACGAGTCATTTAAACCTAAATTATTTTAGATTTAAGACTCAAAAAATTTAAGGTTAAATGTAGTTTTATTTTATATGATGGCGTTATTATAACATTTAGATACTTTAAATTTGTTTCTTTTTGATTATTTTATTCAGTTTTCATGCTATCTTTATTGGGATGTTTGATACATTTGATGTTTTATACTTTTTGATGTTGACATTTTTTAAGTTTTTTAAAAGTACAGTTTTATTCAACTTTAAAAAAAATCTATAAAAATTGTGTGAGAGAGAGTGTGTGTGAGTGAGAGAGAGTGAGGGAGTGAGAGTGTAAGAGAGAGAGAGTGTGTGAGTGAGAGAGAGAGAGTGTGTGTGTGTGAGTGAGAGAGAGAGAGTGTGTGTGTGAGAGTGTGTGAGAGAGAGAGAGTGTGTGTGTGTGTGTGTGTGAGAGAGTGTGTGAGAGCTGATTTCACACACTGCTGTGGTCTGAATGTCTCAGTCAGAAGGTTCTTTTTTCTTCCCAAAATAAATAAGATTGTGATCAGAAACTCGAGCTAATGAGCTGTGATGACTCCGCCCCCATCAGGAGGACCAGCCAATCACAGCGCAGAAGAGGCTGAAGGGAAAACTGCTGGTGAGTCAGAATAAAGCCACAGATTTCTGAAATATGACAAGTATACACACGTTACTACTGGAAAGTGTGTGTGTGTGTGTGTGTGTGTGTGTGTGTGAGAGCGTGTGTGTGAGTAAGTATGTGAGTGTATGTGAGCGTGAGCGTGTGAGTGAGTGTTTGTGTGTGTGTTTGTGTGAGTGTGTGTGAGCATGTGTGAGTGTGTGTTTGTGTGAGAGAGTGTGTGTATGTATGAGTGTGTATGTGAGCGTGTGTGAGTGTGAGCATGTGTGAGTGTGTGTGTGTGTGTGTGTGTGAGCGTGTGTGTGAGCATGTGTGAGTGAGTGTTTGTGTGAGAGAGTGTGTGTGTGTGAGTGTTTGTGTGTGTGTGTGCCTAGAACCAAGGCCTGTAATCTATAATAATGTTCGTCTAGCGCCACCTTGTGGAAAGACTTCCTGTGGTGAAACACAAACAGATCTGTTCACATTATAATATTGTAAACTTTATGCTGTGAAACGTTATTTAACAGTAATGTGGAACATTAATAATCCTCCATAAACTATCAAACAGTAGTTTTCTACATTGTCACTTATTATCGCTGAAATAAACTGAACCTATTTAAAACAAAATATTTGTATCCATCTAAACTATATAAATATATATATATATATATACATCCATGTGAAGTTTTCCAACACTTCTCCGTCAGTGAGTCTCAGTAAACGAGGCGGATGTGTTGTTGTTTGTGTAGTGCCCTCATTAGTGTGTTTACTGCAGGATCAGAGGCAGCCGGAGCCGTGACCTTTGACCTGCGCCACATCTGTGCTGGTAATGAGGAGCTGACGAGGAGGTCAGACTCCCTGCTAATGACCCTCCCGCTGAGCAGGGGTCAGGGGTCAGGGGGCGCTGCACTAACGAGTCTGTGTCATTAGTGTGTTCAGTGTGGGGCCTTTATCACGGCTCTCTTCTCTTAATTATCACTTAATTAATCATCTAATAACGTTATATGGTCATGTGGTGTGAAAGAAATGAAAGTTAATGTGTAAATGATATGAGCTGTGAAATCTCCATCTGTAGCTAATCATTAACTATACTTCATCACGTTCACTTCTCTTTATTTATGTGTTTTTAATTAATGCACAAAGAAACCGCACATAATTAGAACTACTTTATATGTCTTCTGAATGAAGGACAGAAGAATTGTGGCTCTTCAAAATAAATTAATTTCCACAACATAAGAAAAAAAAGGGGTTTGTAAATCACATTTAGCCACGAAATTATGTGGCATACTTTTGATCTCATTATGACCATAATTATCTGAACGCATGAGTGTACTTCCTCCACAGGTGTGTGTTCCTCCACAGGTGTGTGTTCCTCCACAGGTGTGTGTTCCTCTGGGCTGCAGCGCCCCCGTGTGGATCCCAGACGCCGCAGGACTAGAGTGGAGATGTCCTTTAATGGTGAGGCAATGGTTTTCAGTCTCATGTGTGCAAATGTTCTCAGATTAATAGAGAAAACAAAGCCGACATCATCGGTCATGTTTTTCTAGTGTTACAGTGATGAAAAAGGCAAGTGTGTGCGTGACGCGTGCTCAGAGGTTAGCCTGGTAGCGGTCGCGGCTCTCGAAGTCCCTGAAGGAGAACCTGGCGTCCATCTTGGTGTGTGGGATCCGCCCGAAGGGGGCGTGGTCTCGGAAGCAGCTGTCAAACACCTCGTCAACCACTAGCTCCGCCTCCTCCCTGCTCACCTTACGCACCGCCAGGATGGAGCGCAGCGCTCGACTCCGCACACACTCCTGCACACACAGTCACATGACCCTTAGTCACATGACCCTTAGTCACATGACCCTTAGTCACATGACCCTTAGTCACATGACCCTTAGTCACATGACCCTTAGTCACATGACCCTTAGCGTCACATGACCCTTAGCGTCACATGACCCTGAATCCGAGTTACCTGATGGTGTTCTCTGAGGCCGAAGTTGAATCTGGAGACCTCGTTGAGGAAGGAGCAGTCTCCACTCAGACTGGCGGCCCGGATCTGCAGAACACACACACACACACACACACACACACACACACACACTTTAACCCTCTGGTCCTCTTCGTAGGGTTTGTTTTTTCTTCAATAAAATCAATGTGCTATATTTTAGTTTGATGATGTTTTTTTATCTAATATTTGGTATTTTTATGGGGTTTTATGGTACTAAATTATATTGATATTTATAATCCATTTATTCCGTTTTTGAGCATAGACCTGAACATCACATCTCCACTGAAACTGGAGACTCTGGAACACAGACTGGAGACAGATCTCTTTACAAACACGACACTTGGCAGATTATAGATGAAGTGGAACGTTTTTAAAAAGTGAACTTGTGAAAAAGTTACAGAATTCTAGATGTATTGATATGAAAAATGTGCAAAAATACTATTTTAAATTTTTATATGAAGTATATGTTTTCAAAACATTTTACTGTAAAACTGTATGAAAAGCCGTAATGTAAAGCAGTCGTGTTCTCTCAGTGAGATGTGAGAAGACACACACACACACACACACACACACACACCTCTGAACACGCCAGGTGTCTGGGGTTGCTGAACCAGTCGACGCGCGCGCGGCAGTGGTCGAAGGCGTGGATTAGCTCGTGCGTGACCACGCGGTTCATGTGCGCCTGCTGGTGGATGTTGTTCTGGCACAGGACGATCTGCACACACACACACAGAGTCAGACACACACCAGCACGTGCTCGGCTCACAGTTTCCTCACACACACCTGAGAGGTGGCGGCGTCAAACCCGCCGCTTACCGTCCCGTCACAGTCCTCACAAGAGAAGTGCCTGTCCTTATGAACCGCACTGGGGAGAGACACACACATCAGTCACGTGATGAGGAAGAGGAAGATGATGATGAGGAAGATGCTCTTACCAGCCCGAGCTTCTCATCGCGGCCAGCAGGAGCTTAGCATACGGACCTGAGAGAGAGAGAGAGAGTGTGTGTGTGTGTGTGTGTGTGAGAGAGAGAGTGTGTGAGAGAGAGAGAGAGAGTGTGTGTGAGAGAGAGTGTGTGTGTGTGAGAGAGAGAGAGAGTGTGTGTGAGAGAGAGAGTGTGTGTGAGAGAGAGAGAGAGAGCGAGTGTGTGTGTGAGAGAGAGAGTGTGTGTGTGTGAGAGAGAGAGAGAGAGCGAGTGTGTGTGTGAGAGAGAGAGAGTGTGTGAGAGTGAGAGAGAGAGTGTGTGTGAGAGAGAGAGA
>JAULUF010000009.1:57805000-57810000 GCA_031834385.1 Semotilus atromaculatus
CGCCGACCCCTACTCCCCGGTCCTGCCCACTAACAGAGCCGCCTGTTTCTTCAGACTGAGGAAGTACGAGTCCTTTGTTCAGTTTTTGGAGGAGCTAGAGCTAACGATTGACCACACTGAAACCGCACGCCATTTGGAGAAGGCTTATTTTATGCGCAGTTTGTCAGTGCAGCACACACACACACACACGCCACATATCTCTGAACACCAGAGGGTGTGTCTCACACACACACACACACACACATCCCTCTTAAGCGTTTACTGAGCCGTGCTTCACTGACAAGCTGCACATAACTAATAATCACAGCCTGTGCCATTTCATAATCGAGATAAGCCAAATCGGTTTAATTGTGATTACATGTAAACTGTGATGAGTTGTGCAGCGCTGGGATGGATCATTCCTGACGTGTGTGTGCGCGCAGGTTCTCCGTGGCGGAGGCGGACTGTCATTTGGCGATCGCTCTGGACAGTAAATATGTGAAAGCTTTCGTCAGGAGAGCGTCGACACGCGCGGCTCTGAAGAAACATCAGGAAGCTCTTGAAGGTCTGAAGATGTCATGCAGATCATCAGCATGGGTTATGATGGAAGTGAATACTAATCTAGTCTTTTGTTCATCCAGATTATGAAATGGTTCTCAAATTGGATCCTGAAAACTCAGAGGCGCGGGAGGAAATCCAGAGACTCCAGCAGGTGTGTTCACGGTTTAGGCATACACACTGTAGTGTGGAACTCGTTACAAGGAACTTGAAACGCCTATCTTTTTCAGTTTATAACAAAATATCTAAGTTACTTTTTCACATTTATTGACTGACAGCTCTCCTGTCCTCATGTTGAGTCAAATAAAGTGAGGTGTGTGTGTGTGTGTGTGTGTGTAAACATGATGGTTATTGTAGTTCTAGACTAAATGTGATCATGCATTTACTCGTCTCTATTCCTCTAAATGAATAAAAACAGTAAAATGCAATCTCCAAATTTTATGCAAAACTTTTATAATGAACTATATTTAAATTACCCAAATATACTTGATGTATTTAATCTCACTTTATTAACCAACGTATTTGCTGCTGGCCTTCAATGATCTAATTCAACCATACTAATAAACAAAGATGACTTTAGATCAGAGAAATAAGAGTGTTGAACAACTTCTGTATTATATTGTTCTTTAATCCACAATATCAGCAGCTGAAAGGTTTAAATCTGCATTTCCTTCATCCTGAGGATTATTCATTTCACTCTCAGTGTGAAAATAGTGAAACATTTAACAAAAATATAACTTTTTTTGTAGTTAAGAAAGAAACGAGCAAGCCCAGGGAGGAAGAGTAACGCAAAAGTAATGCATAACTTCATAAAAAGTAACACTTTTTGGGAGTAACGCAATATTGTAATGCTTACTTTTAAAAGCACACTGGTCGTACACAGAGCAAACTCTGCGAGAGATGTTCAGTGATGTTGTTCTCTTCAGGTGTTGGGGTCGAGCGGGGAGACGGCGGAGGGGAACGAGGGGAAGGAGATGAACGAGAAGAACGAGGGGAGGGAGAGGAACGAGGGGAGGGAGAGGAGGGAGAGCGCTGCGCTGGCGCCGTCACAGCGTCTGCAGGAACAGCAGAGCAAACAAGAGGCTGTCGTGCAGAAAGACCGGGTGAGACGCGTCTCTAACGCCTGTGACACACACACACACACACACACACAGGCGAACCAAAACTATTCACTAGTGTGTGCAGGACACTATAGTTCATTATGTAAGTGAGGAGAGCAGAATAAAGTAAACTGGGACATAATATACCCACATATTCTTCATCCAGGGACTACCAGTGACATTTATACACATTTGGGACCTAAAATGATTCGGACACTTTGAGCGGATCATGTTTTCTTCAGTGTTTTTTCTGTAATTGCTAATGCTCTTTTTACACACAGACTGAACAACATGAAGCATTGCTCGGTCACTGGTGGAGCTAAACTGGTATTATCTAATTGTGTAGTTAAATTTAACAGCTGACAGATATTCAGCATTCCCTCTCGTCTTATTAGAGAAGTTTTTGATACCATTGGACCTTGTATTTTATCATTGATGAATACCTGTTTGGTCTCTGGTTATGTTCCGTCTGCCTTCAAACACGCCGTTGTACAGCCCTTACTAAAAAAGGAAAATCTTGACCCCACTGTTCTCTCTAACTTCAGGCCCATCTCTAAACTGTCCTTCTTATCTAAAGTCCTGGAGAAAGTAGTTTATAACCAGCTGCAAACATTTTTAATTAATAATAATGTTTATGAAAAGTTCCAGTCCGGCTTCAAACCCCGTCACAGCACTGAAACTGCACTTTTAAGAGTTTTTAATGACTTGCTTTTAACTGTTGACTCAGGAGTCTCTGCTGTCCTAGTGCTCTTAGACCTCACTGCTGCCTTTGACACTGTTGACCACTCAATCCTCTTGTCAAGGTTGGAGAATTGTGTGGGAATCAAAGGTACTGCACTTAGGTGGTTTCAGTCCTACCTAACAGATAGGAGCTTCTCTGTCCACCTTGGCGATTATTCCTCTGAGACAGCCCCATTTACCTGTGGTGTCCCTCAAGGTTCCGTCTTGGGCCCCATTCTATTTTCGTTGTATATGCTGCCCCTAGCCTCCATTTTTGAGAAGTATGAGATCTCCTTCCATTGTTTTGCAGACGATATTCAAATTTACCTGCCCCTGAAAAGAAAGAGCTCATTACAGCCCCTGCTTGACTGTATGAAGGATATCAAAACATGGATGAACCTAAATTTCCTCAACCTAAACGAAGACAAGACAGAGGTCATAGTGTTCGGACATCCTGAATTGTTTGATGTGGACTCTCTCGGCCCTCTAACTTCAAACAACCGCTCAACTGTGAGGAGTCTTGGTGTTATATTTGATAGTGCATTTAAACTTGATAAACAGATATCCACCACTGTTAGATCCTGCTTCTTCCAGTTGAGAACTATAGCCAAGGTAAAGGACTATCTCCCGCCTAAAGATTTAGAGAGGGTGATTAATGCCTTTATAACTTCTCGCCTTGACTATTGTAACTCCTTACATGTGGGCTTAGACAGGACATCTATTCAGCGCCTGCAGTTGGTACAAAATGCTGCTGCCCGCCTCCTAACGGGAAAAAAGAAGAGAGACCACATCACACCTGTGTTGCGCTCCCTCCACTGGCTTCCCGTTCATTACAGAATTGATTTTAAAATCTTACTTTTAACTTTTAAATGCCTAAATGGATTGGCTCCATTGTATTTAACAGAGCTTCTTAATGTTCACACTCCAACTAGAGTGTTGAGATCCACCAATCTCCTCCTCCTGGATGTGCCCAGAAGCAGACTTAAAACCAGAGGCGATAGAGCCTTCAGTGTAGCTGCCCCAAACTTGTGGAACAACCTGCCACTCCAGATCAGAACTGCCCCAACTCTCGCACGCTTTAAATCACTGTTAAAAACACATTTCTTTTCTTTGGCATTTCCTCTCAGTTAAGTTTGTTATCTTTCCTGGCAAATTGTAAATTTAATTTCACTATATATCATATACTGTATATTATAATGTTTTTTTTTTTTTTTTTTTTTTTTTTTTTTTTGTTGTAGTTTTTACTGTGTGCCTTGTTGTATTTTATACCTGTGAAGCACCTTGGTCGACCTTGGTTGTTTTAAGTGTGCTATACAAATAAAGTTGATATTGATATTGATCAACATAATTCATGTGTGAGTCTAACAGAAGGACGGACAAAACCACTGAAATATACACTGAGTTTTTCATATTTTATTACCATTTTCTGAACTATAGCGAATAAACTGATAAAGTGAGGATCTGAATGTTTTATCTTTGACTGACTCTGTTTCTCGATGCTCCAGGGAAATGCTTACTTTAAAGAAGGCAAGTACGAGTCGGCTGTGGAGTGTTACTCGAGAGGGATGGAGGCGGACGGCGCTAACGCCCTGCTACACGCTAACAGAGCCATGGCGTTCCTCAAGCTC
The DNA here is from genome assembly GCA_031834385.1 of Semotilus atromaculatus. Classification (NCBI taxonomy): domain Eukaryota; kingdom Metazoa; phylum Chordata; class Actinopteri; order Cypriniformes; family Leuciscidae; genus Semotilus; species Semotilus atromaculatus. The sequence continues at coordinate 57,808,986 of JAULUF010000009.1, forward strand.
CACAGGTGAGCGATGTTGGCTACCTAGTGCATACTTGTTCTGTAGATAATGCAGTGCACGTTACTTTACTCGTTACATCACACAAGTAATCTGATTACGTAATGTAACACAGGTGTGTAGTGTGTACTAGTGTGTGTGTGTGTGTGTGTGTGTGCAGGTACAGCGAGGCGGAGCAGGACTGCAGTGTGGCCGTCGGTCTGGACGCCTCGTACGCCAAAGCGTTCGCTAGACGAGCGACGGCTCGAGCCGCTTTAGGGAGGATCCGGGACGCCAGAGAAGGTCCGTGTTCAGCTCACGGTTATTAGTACAGCGCTTCACAACACACATCTTTTAAAACAGGCTTTACAGAAATACACGAGTCCACATTACAGTTATGCATTTCAGAAATGTACATATACAAAATCACAGTTAGCTAAAAAATTATTAAAGGTGGGGTATGTGATTCACTTTTTTGTCCATTTTTTCAAAATCACTTGAAATCCTATTCATAACCCCCTGAGTTAGAAGCACTGAAATGAAAATGAATCAATTTAATCATCTGTGGAACGGGCAGGACTCGAAAAACTCCAGCCAATCATTTCCAAGACCACCTAGAATCATTGGACAGTGAGTCCGTCAATCAAACGGTATTTTCAAAAATCTGCCGGCCGTTTTGGAGATCACATACCCCACCTTTAATTTAAACAATGTAATGATGTAATGCAGAAGTAATGAATACTCGTTTGTTGACAGTGAGAGAGTGTATCTCCATGTTCCATCAGTTCAGTCGCTCTCACAGCGAATCCTTGTTTCTGAGGAAAACACTTTTTTTTATGTGTGTTTGTAGATTTTGAGCAGGTTCTGAAGCTGGAGCCGGGAAACAAACAGGCCATGACTGAGATTGAGAAGCTCACCGCGGTACGTTCACCAACAGGGGTGTCTGGGTAAACAGGGTCCTACAGGGAACATGAGTTTGACTTTTTGAAATGTAAGTCGTGGAAAACCCTTGAAAACAGACATTTATGAAGAGGTGCTT